>CM055729.1:24263818-24701318 GCA_029465975.1 Dallia pectoralis | reverse complement strand
GCCTTCTTGTTGGCACCCATGCCCGTCTTGTACTGCACCTCATCAATCACCACGCAGAAGGCAAAATAGAAACCAGTGATGTTACCTGGAGAGACCAGAATGAAAGCAGGTGTGAAGTGACTGACCGTGTCACCCTTGTACACACGAAAGCCTCAGTGTGGATTATCATTGGAGGACCCGGACGTACCCGTGGTAACAGTCTCCTTAAACTCCATCTGGAACTGCAGCACCTGTGAGAGCTGGTGCAGAACTGACACCGCGTGAGTCTCACCGCGCTTGTATCGGTCAATCAACTCCCGCGGCAGAATGCTTTTCGACCTGACGCCCCTATCTGTGGCGGAACAAGACAAAACATTTTTAACAACACACGGGAAGTGGGAAAGGCCAATTTTAAAGTGCACACTAAAACCAACAGGACCTACCGGTGGGGGAATTACATGCCGGCTCAAGGAGGTTGTTGCGGTTGTTAACTTCGGGGGTGGCAGGTGCCACGGACAATCCAAATGGGGGGGAAATATTTTTCTTGAGGATATGGGCAAAGCTGGCACCTCGAGAACCACAAAACGATCCACCTCGAGGCCAAGACATCTCGGAAACTGTAGACAGAGTTGCATTGCTGTAGTGACAAGATTGAGAGCAAGCAGCCTAAACGTACATTGAAAACCTATGGGGTGAGCTGAAGAGAAGTCCACAGGCGAGAAACAAGGCCCCAGAAGAGATGTTACATAGGTCGCTGTGTGTTCTACCATCTTATTATACATCATGGTAGAAGGACAGCCATCTTGGCAAGAAAAAGGTACACAGATCACTTAATGATGATTTTTTTTCTTCTTAAAATATCTTTTTCGTTAAACAATATGATTTTGCTCAAATTAGTGGTATAAAATCAAGTTGACAAACATGACATTTCTTCTGTTATACCATGCATCCACATAACGTATATCGTCTAATTGTGCATATATTTGCAACATTATCCAAAGTTATACGGTTGTTTCGGTGTGTACATTCAATCTTGTGAATAAAGACATTCCTCCGTATAGTTAAACGTTTAAAAAAAAACAACAGACATATTCAGAGTCATGTTTGAAATCATCTATCAGTGCTACCTACAGCTGTAAGTAACTGGAGCGGATTGTGCTGCATTCTGTCTCCAGCATCATCTGAATATTTACTAATATATATATATATATATATATATAGTTCATCAATCCAACGAACAACTGGAAGTGGTCAAACGATAATGAAAACGTGCATGACGTGTGGTTAAAATAAGCTAACTAGCAGGTAGGATAAAGAAGAAAATGTTCAATGAACGCAACACAAATTGAATTATCTGGTCCAACCTACTGTGCCCACAGATCAAATGTTACCGTAAATACAGCTGTGTTGTTTTCAATGTTATATTATGCTGACGTTTATGAGCGATAAAGTTAATAAAAGCAGACTTCACCTACGGCAGTTTTCTCCAATTAGCGCAGCACGCGTGTGTGACATGTAGCACGAGAGTGCAGCGCGAGACAGGAGGTCAGAGTTCATTAGACGCATGTAGCGTGAGACAGGAGGTCACAGTTCATAAGGTGCATCTAGCGCGAGACAGGAGGTCACAGTTCATAAGATCCATGTAGCGTGAGACAGGAGGTCACAGTTCATGGTCACAGTTCATTAGATGCATGTAGCGTGAGACAGGAGGTCACAGTTCATGGTCACAGTTCATTAGATGCATGTAGCGTGAGACAGGAGGTCACAGTTCATGGTCACAGTAAAAAAAAAAAAAAAAAAAAAGTTCATGGTCACAGTTCATTAGATGCATGTAGCGTGAGACAGGAGGTCACATGTTCATTAGATGCATGTAGCGTGAGACAGGAGGTCACAGTTCATTAGACGCATGTAGCGTGAGACAGGAGGTCACAGTTCATAAGATGCATCTAGCGCGATACAGGTCACAGTTGATAAGATGCATGTAGCGCGAGACAGGAGGTCAGAGTTCATTAGATGCATGTAGCGTGAGACAGGAGGTCACAGTTCATAAAATGCATCTAGATCGAGACAGGGCACAGTTCATAAGATGCATGCAGATATATTCTACCCTCATGTCTTCCTGTGACTAAATCATATTTGAACTGTTCACTCACATAGCTGTTATTATCTCGACTAATTGATGTTTGGCCTAGATTTCCTGGTATAGGCCTATTGGTTTTTGTTATACCAACTGTATCACTGTATGTATGTGTCTAATTGTGTATAAATGTATTATATGTATCTGCTAAAGTATTCAATAAAGATTATAAAAAAATATATATTTAATATGATGCATGTAGCGCGAGACAGGATCACAGTTCATTAGATGCAGGTCACGCGTTTTCTTAATTCAAACCCACAGATAGATAGTCTACATTGATTTTACTACTCATCAAGTGCGCGAATTACAGACGCCTCTTCTAAATAGGTTGTGTCATTAAGAACCGCGTCTCGTGTTGGTAGCTGGTGACAAGCAGGTGGCAATGTTGTAAGTCACAACTCTGACACTAGAGGGCAGTACTTACACATTATTAAACGACGACCCATATCACATCTCTGTTTGATACTGTAAATCAGGGGTTACAATTCTGGACCCTACAAGGCCCAGAGCTTGCTGTTTTTTCTAGCTCATTAATTGCTCCTTCCTGGTATCCTGGGTCTAAGTGGAACAGTTCCAGTGATTCGGAGTTGAAGTTTTAGGGCCACACAGCAATAGAAAAAAATATTACTACCTTTTAAATAAATATGTCAAATGTGATTTAGTCCACAGAAATCATTTCAAACCCACTTACGTTACCTTTAGTGAACCTTTGTCTTTTGGAGTTTCCAAGTTTGAAAATACATCTGATTTGAAAGGGATATAAATGTGGTCTATGTTTTTTCATCAAGGGATGCAAATGAATCTTGATTTTGTCTTGATGTATCACCACAATGACAAACAATGGCATATTTTTCACCAGATGAAAACATAAATATGCCATTAGCCCCTGTGATGCCCCCCTACCAGAGAGTGCCCTTTCTCTAGCTCATGTTTGCCCTGACAGCACCCCCTCATTGATAAATAACAGCACTGGCTCTCCTGCCTGGCGCGATCGCCCCCAGCTGCAGCTTTCCTATGCTCCGTCTCCACGGCAGAGATTGAATCTTCCCCATTCATTAGACTAAGTGGATGAAACTCTCTAATAGGCGCTCCCTTCCCCTCAATAATTGCCGTTGATTGGCGTAAATTAGACCCTAGTTGCCAGACGAGTGATTCTCGACGACGATAATCCGATTTCAAACTCAAACTAATAGGATTTTAACTCGGGCTTGGCCTAATGTCCGTCTGCAAACCCTGGCTGTGGCCCTGTGCCCTAGCCAACCAGTGCCCTCTGGATCATATCTGTGTGTGTGTGTGTGTGTGTGAGTGTGTGTGTGTGTGTGTGAGTGTGTGTGTGTGTGTTGAGGGAGTGAGTGCGGGGGTCATTCTCACGAAACTGACTGTCGACCAAAACAGTTTGGGGCAATTTTTCTCTAGCGGTTCGCTTGAATAATTCAGATTAGGATTTGGATTAATCAATATCATACATATTTTGTAAATATTTGATATTATGCCTTTTATTAAGATTCCCGCAAAATCCCACACAGTTGCCAAAAAGGAATAAAGCAATGGTAGACACTGTCCAGATGATTTAATCAGGTTAATTTCAGTAATGAGAATTTGAGTTTAATTATTATGAGTTCATTTCTTTTATGAGGAGCAATGTACAATTTGTTAGCAATGAATCTCCTTCGCAAAACGAGACATCTTAGTACCTTGACTGATTGGATCCTCAAAGAGGTATCGTGGCGTCAGGTTTATGTGCAATGTTATCTGTCATCCATTCAGGCACGGAGAAGATTGTCAGCTGTGCTCTGCTCTAAAATACAGCGAAAAGTCATAGAAAGGCATTAAACAGCCACCAGTGACTTTCTGTTATAGCACAGGGACAGAACACAGACAAGAATGAAGCCCGAGGCATTTCACTGTTTGACTGATACGCGCTTTCATTGAATTCCAGAAACCCACCATTGAACTCACATTTCTAAAAGACGTCATAACCTTTTTTTTTTTTTCGCGTGGCCCTGATTCCCTCTGTGTGCCTTGAATTTCCCCGACCAACTGTCCTGCTGGAGACTCACTATATGAGGAAACAATTGACTGTGTGGTAACTAGTGTTCAATGGTCAATTTTATCAATTACTCTTAAATCCCTCCTTAGGTGAGGTGAGGTGATGTCTGTTTGGCCCAGATAAACGCCCTTTGGACTACATCAGAGGTGGCCCTCGTGTTCATGCCGAGGTCGCTCTACTTAGTATGCAGTGAGTACTGAAAACACGGTAACGCCGTTATCTGCTTTAGTTAACGTGATGGTTCAGCCACACTGACATAATGGTTTCCTTTCCTTGTAACCCAGTCTAGGAGGACAAGGTTTGTCAGCGATACAAAATGTGGTTATGTTTTTCCCGGGGATCTAGATTATATTATTACAATCTTGGGTACCAGAGCCTTAACTGGCCTGGTTTTGCAAAAACATTGTACCGGCATTACACATTTTCGCCGTTTTTTGTTTTGGTAAAATCCTAATTTCCTCGTAGAGCTTCAAAGTGAATGGCACATACATGGTGATGTTGTGTGAAAAATCTGTAACATCGTCATGACGACTTTTGTGAAGGAAATTCTGTTTAGGCCACAATATCAGGACTTGGGTGTGATTAATGGCAACAACTCTGAGGTTTTAAAATGTTCAGATGTTAGCATTTGGACACAGTGCCAGGCAAAAAAATCCAAAGCACGCCTTGCTTCTCACTTTCTGTCCACGGACTGCCTACGTAAATTTTCTGAACCGTCTCTTAGAACCGAAGAAACCAAATGATGCTCTGCTTTGATGACACATTTGTACAATGACCTGGTGGCATAGCTCGTTATCTTTCACTGAAAGGAAAAATGCAGAGATAAATTGACATTATTAATTTGACATAAGTTAAGCATGCCAGAAGTATAGCCACTGCCAGGGAAAACAAACATGGCTCTCTTATCTACAGAATCAGCTCCCGTTTCTATCCGTAGTATTCAACAATGTTTAGCTACTGATCATGGCCTAGATAATATTATGAGGTATGAAAATACAGTTACTTCACATCGTTAGTATATACCTGGTAGTTAGTTTGAATTGTATACCGAAGAATACACTTCACGTGAAAAATATTAGAATAGCCTTTACATTTAGGTCGGGATTAATTGAGACGCTTGACGTTATTTCGAGCCTCGTATTATCCTGCTAACATGTCAGTTATGAGAGAGACCTGTCTGATGTCTCAAATCTTTTGTCTTTTGGTTGATACCGGGACGGCAGCGTTACCACTAAGGCCTGAGGTCTAATGAAACTCCACTCCATTACCGCTGAATCGGACAGATTGCTCTCCCGGAGAAATGAATTGAGTTTTTGTATTCGTGAGATCATTCCCCCTCCATTAACTGGTCTTTATCCCCGCTCTTCATCACAGGGAAATCAGGTTAGGCGGCCATGATTAGCTGGGGTGGCCTCCCTTTTTAAGCAGTAATTGGGTTTGGCGGCTCAGCTGATAGTACCATTAGGACCAATAAAGACTGGGCTTGGCTCATCGAGTGAAACAGATTCTTCACGAGCAGATGGCGGACGGAGTGGAAAGAGCTCTAGGCTCTGATCTATCAAGACCGAAAACAAAGTTTGTGTAACCAAAGTAGTTTTCGGAGAGGCCTCGTTGCTTTGTAAGCACACCCCCCCGCCCGACCCTCGTTTCTCTGGTTCCCTATGCGTGGTTGACAGAGATATTTCGGGTTTGGCCATCTCTTTATTATTGATCAGAACATTTTATACTCTAGTTGTTGACTCGTGTTTGCGCGTGCTGCGATTTTCTCCCGTTTCCGTGGATTGACAGATGGACGAGTGATTTCACAGGAGGCCACTAGAGCGTGATGATGTTACACCTTACAAGCTGAACCGGGGCCCGAATTCAATCAATGACAGATGAAGGGAAACCACCTGCCGGCGGGATCTCGCCAAATATTTGTACTGTAGCTGTGGCGTTGAACACATCTAAACTCCCTTCCGCATCAGGGGAGGACTACAGTGCTCGTCGGGATGTTTCCAATTCTTTACACAGGTAACCCTACGCAAACATTATGGCCTGGGTTCTTCTGGCAGTCATGATGACCTAGTAGGTTTCTACTGGCAGCCTTCTCAGACACGGAGAGGCAAGCTAGAGGCCATCTCGGAGCGAGCATATCACTCTCATTGATCCGATCTTCTTGACAAAGCTTCCTGAAGCTCTCTCGCTGAAGCTCTCTCACTGCTCGCGTCGACTGGGGCCTGTGACAATTAACTCCAATAAAAATCCCTCATTAGGTGGAGCTCAGTGAGTGATCTCAGAACTGTCAATCCAGAACCACGATGAGTTATTTACTATTAACCGCCGGACTTAATAACCGAATACAACTAATCTAAAACGTATAACGGGTAATTGTTTTGTTTGATCCAAAAACAAATCAATATTTATTTTACATTATAGGCATGTTGACCCCTATGCCTATGGGGCTAACCCAACAAACCACACTGGGCGTTTGAACACTATCCCCAGAAAACCGTGTATATTGCATTTTTTTTACTGCCTGTTTAAATTGAGCTGATGAACGGTGGTTGAAATCGTCAGACCAGGGTCTAGGGTAAACATATCAACCATAATCGCCATTCGATCCTTCCGATCTTCATCTCCTATCATCTGGACCCACGGAAAGGTGAACTTGGCCAATTCCGAGAAATTCCCGCAAAGCCCCAGATAGCCTTACGGCGCCCTCTGCGTCTCGGGCTTTGTCCGAAAGAGAAAGGTGCATTAGTGGTGACAGGAAGGCCGTTGGGGACCGAGGCTGATGGGAGATTTGGACGGCTGTAGGTGGGCTTGAGTATTATGTGGCGGGTGGTTGCTGTGACCGTCCATCTCCTATCTCCTCCGCTGGGGTTGGGTTTGGGGGGGGGGGTCTGGTACTCCCGCCTTTCTTATCTGTGCTGTAGTGCAGACTGAGTTGTCCCTGAGTTTCTTTCCCGGAATCCTCCAGATTTAGTAAACCGTGGCAACGTGAGTGTGTAAGGTGAGCCTTGTAAGGGATTTACTTTTACACTGTTTCATGTTACCTCCGGTTGGAGTTTGAGTTATTTTTTTGCCGTTTTGTACGCAATAACTTATTTTGGGAATCCTTGTGAAATATGAAATTGAAAGGTACTAATTTGTCATTTAACAAGCGTGCATTTTATCTTTTTGATAAAATGTGTGTGAAATTTTGGAAAGCTTTTTATCAACTTTCCCTTGGACAAACTCCTGGATATGTTTCAGTTTGAAGGAGGTTGGTAACTAGTGTTAAAGTTTAGCTGTTCCTGGACTTTCTAACTTAATTCAGACAGGACGTAGATGCTGTATGTCAACATGGTATCCCCAATTTCATCCTTGAACCCTCCTTCAAGTGTACCATCCCAGGAAACCAACAAAGGTCACACAAATTACAGTTAAAACAAAAGTCTGCAATCTTAGAACACACTAGGAAGAAATATCTGTATGTGGTTTAGATCGAAACAAGGCATTTACTGCCTTTAACAAATGCATTTCAGATGTGTACCATCACAGTTTGACTTTTGAAGGTAAACAGGGCTTTGTGCTAGTGCGATTCTGTCCCCAACACTTAAGCCCCAGGTGCTAAATAATCCACCCTGTTGCCAGGCACCTGCACCTACATGTTCTCAAAACACAGAGGGAGCAGAAGAGAAAGCGTCCAGGTTAAGTTGTTTGAAAGCTCCGGTATTAAGAGGCATTTTACACTTAAGAAGTTGGTTTTGCAGGGTTTTTTGTTTCCCCTTATTGATTGATGCTCAACTATCAATGCATAATAGAAAAGCACTCAGAGCAAATGCAGGGTTATGGCCTTGGGAGGGGAGTCAGCAGACGAGACTACAGCCCAATGCCATTATTGCCCCATAAAAGATCCCCTGGGAAGGCCATGGCGTTCAGATCAGCACACACCAAATACCCAATTAAAAAAGGCTTTAAATTCCCTCCTCTTTCCCGGGCAGAAATCAATCCGAATTCAATCTATTCGGCTAGGATTCCGACAGAGCAGGTAATTGCCCATAATCGGTCAGCTAGGTGACAACAGCTTAAAGGGGAGACACTAATACAATCAGGTATTTGCTTTCAACAGTCGTGCTACTGTAGCGAGGCCCAGGTTGGCTGTTCGAAAGTGGCAGAGTGCAGTTTGTTGTCGTCACCTGAAAATGGATATAAAGTTACAGAAGTCTGTGCGCTGTACGAAGGTCTTGTCTGAGGCGCCGGGAAAATGCTGCTTTCTATATCACGTCGTCTTTCATTTGAACAGGTGCGATGAGCAACAATTAAAAAAAACACAGAATAATAAAATGTTGACGGTTTTCACTCGGTACGTCTTGTAGCACTGTCGCAGATATAATTGATTGTTATTTCAGACGCTAATCTTTGATCTTGATGGCAAAGAATCGATGCAATTACATTTGATTATTTTTTTAGTCTGTTGTAACTCTGCCCATTGATATTGGCACTGAGGCTCTGTATTAATGATTGACTATATAAGTTTTCCCCTGCTCCTCATTTTCACAGCCTCCTTGTGATCTATCTTCAATACAGAGCGTCTGCCACTCATTAGAGCCGAGGGGTCGGGTACAGCCCAGGCCTGGACAGTTACGCAACAGGAAAGGGTCAGCCAACGGGGTCAGGGGTCACCAGCAGAAGGCAACGATTAATGGATCTCTAAATAACGGGGAAGCTAATATTACAGACACACCAGCCTGACCGGACCCAAGGAGAGGGAATGTCTCATATTAGACATCAGGCTGTCTGGCTTTCCGATTGCTTTCTTGGGATGAACCTAAACTGGTCGTACCTGAAAACAATCAAGCTGTTTCGTCTCTTGTTATCCATCACGACCTTAGAATGCCGTTTGTCACGCGACGTTGATATATGATATGAAAACATCCAATGGCACGCAACTTTTACCAAGCTGTTCACTTTCCTCAAACGAACTACTGTATCTAGCAGTAAGGGGTTGTTTTATCAGATTTGCGTCTACTTTATATTTGTATTTAGTATAAGTTACTTTGACCATTCTGCTTTATATTTGTATTTAGTATAAGTTACTTTGACCATTCTGCTTTATATTTGTATTTAGTATAAGTTACTTTGACCATTCTGCTTTATATTTGTATTTAGTATAAGTTACTTTGACCAATCTGCTTTATATTTGTATTTAGTATAAGTTACTTTGACCAATCTGCTTTATATTTGTATTTAGTATAAGTTACTTTGACTATTTTCCTTTATTCTACTCAAGCCCCAAATCATTTATTATGACATTGTTGGAACAGAATTACAGTTTTGAAGAAAATGTCAGCAGCCATTCAAATAAATTTCACTGTTCCAAAAAAACCCTGTTATGTTTAATTACGAAAGTTAATTTCTAAAAGTAAAGCAAATAAAAGAATTGCCACATGCGGTACCAAACATTGGTTTGTATCCGAGTAACACTGTTACGTGTAAAGTGTTCATAATGTGACTTAATAATAGTAATACACCCATTTACATGTGTCTCAAACCAATCTTCCTGTGAGTGATTTCTCATAAAGGGGTGCAACTTTGCCTTCTGTGCTTTCCCTGTAATGACAAATACTGCATCTCTAAATAACAGTTGATGCCTGATTACATTAGCCATTGGTACACCTCTCAGATCTGCAGCACGTGTCAGCTTAGCTTAATTAGCTAGCTAATATATTAAAAGTCATCAACGCACAATTTGATAATCACACACCGATCATATCCTCAATAACCCAGGCAAATGCCTTTTCATATTGTGACTGATGGCTTTTCAGCTCCTGTTAGAAATGATTGCCCCCTACTGCTAATTTGCAGATAAAAATGTTCCCATATAGATGCAGCATTAACAGAAACGGGGATATTTGTCAGGGTTGCCAACTCTCACGCATCTGGCGTGAGTCTCCCGCTTTAAGCATCAATCTCACGCTCTCACGCACAAGCAAGAAATGTCACGCCAAAATCAAAATTCTCCCCTATCAATCCGCTAATTTTCTGTTAATGACAGACTAGACTAGACCACATCGTATTAACAGGAGAGGAGGTTAAAGCCCTCAGCCGTAACATATTCTGTCTATAACGTTCTCATTGCAATATTCTCTGATTGTTGATTCGCTGAAACCTTGAACCTGATACGTCACCGGATACGTCAGTTGCGTGTGAAAAGTTCAGAGATATGGTTAGGAGCCCGACCCAACTGATGCGCGATTAAAAGTTTGCTTTAAAATGGTGTGCCTTGTCACTACAGCCTTGCCTTGCCTTAGCAGACTCTGTGTGCGGAGTGTTAAACTTTAGTTGCAAACGTTGTCTGACGTGCGTTATCTGGGCTAGCTGATAGCTTAATAAAAATAGGCTCATGGTAGAAATTACGTTTTGTTAGATGAGCTTGCTGAGCTATTTCAAAGATGGACATGGAGAGAAAAGTCAAGAGCTTAAGCTTGTCACATAATTTATTATGTTCAGTTGGTTTTTCTTTTAACAAAAATACATATGTTACCTTAGGCTACCCTATTCATTAAAATATGGACAGTGCCCTATACCTGATACCCCACCACAACTCAACATGTCTTACCAATGTTAGCACAGGAACATCTAGGCATGTAATTAATGAAGATGTATACTGTGTTATGATTAGGCTAGCATGTCATTTTAAAGCTGAAGGTTTTAACAGCCTACCTTTTTAGATAGAGGAAAGAGTGGAGGAGAAGGAGGTGGAGGTGCAGGAGCAGAAGGAAGATGCTAGCAAAGAGCATTCTATCCAGCAGAAAAGAAAAGTCAGGGTCCGCTCTGTAATACTCAAAATTTAGCAGTGCCTGGTGTAAAGAATGGCCTTTCATAAAACCAGGCACCACTGAATTTCACTTTTGGTGTGAAGTCTGCCGGCATGGGTTAGAGTGCAGGCACCAGGGCAGGGCAGATGTGCAGCAGCATATCACCAGGGAGAACCACATCAAAAAAACAAAAAGATAATGGCAGCACCAAAATAATTGATAGATTTGTTTATTCAAAGGCTGAAGAAATTAATCTGGTCACTCAGGTGATAATTTGAATGCAATCTCTTAATGCGTGTGCTTTATTTATGCATATTCTACTACACATGTAAACTCATAATTGTTTTACAGGCTAGAAGGGCAGAGGTCAAAGTGGCAGTGACCCTGGTCAGCCACAACATCCCATTAGCCTTCACAGATCACCTCAGTCCGCTATTCAAAGAATGCTTTCCCGATTCTAAAAATGCCAAGAAATATGGTTCTGCAAGAACAAAACATCAGCCATCATTCTATTATTATTTTTGCCTAAATCAGGGTTTATACACAGTAAACAAGGACTTAAATATTTTTTAATTAGGGTTAGGTTCACCAAACATTTCCTCTGCACGCTCATGCGCGCGTTATAGAATTTTACAGAGTCTCACTCCAGCCGGAGTCCCAAAGTTGGCAAACCTGCGTTTGTTAGCCTGTGCCTAAGAATGAACGGATAACAAAAACAACTGCAATTTATCTGTCCTTATCTCCACTTACATCCAATAATACATGTGCTGTAATTTATGCTGTCTTTTTATAATGGCCCGTCCCCTGGCAGCTAATGGTGTTTAATTTCAGATGGTGGCAGACAACATGCCGGTCCTTTACACATCTGGGTTGCTCTAACACGCTCAGCTGAGCTGTGGTCCCTCTAAAGTGGTCGCTATGGGATGTGGGTACTGCAGGTTGGTTTTCAAAGGCAAACTAAACACTCCTCAAAACAAACTAACCACTCAAAGACAAACTAAACACTCCTCAAAACAAACTAAGCACTCAAAGACAAACTAAACACTCTTCAAAGACAAACTAACCACTCAAAGACAAACTAAACACTCTTCTAAGACACACTAACCACTCAAAGACAAACTAACCACTCAAAAACAAACTAACCACTCGTTAAATACAAACTAACCACTCAAAAACAAACTAACAACTCTTTAAATACAATCTAACCACTCTTTAAATACAAACTAACCACTCTTTAAATACAAACTAACCACTCAAAAACAAACTAACTACTCTTTCAATACAAACTAACCACTCTTTAAATACAAACTAACCACTCAAAAACAAACTAACCACTTTTTTAATACAAACTAACCACTCAAAAACAAACTAACCACTCTTCAAAAACAAATTAACTCCTCAAAAATAACAAATTCTCCACGTTCATAGGTTAAGAGTAACAATCGAGGTGTGGGAAAATACAGCAACTCAATGTTTAAGATTAACGTTTAACTACAATACGTCATAGATTTGTGCTGCATTGTTAAAATGTTCATCAGGCCGATCAATCCCTGGAGATGGTTTTAATGAAGTTAATTCTCCATTGACAGCCGTGCACTGGGCTGGCTATCTAGCCTGTGACAGTCGGCCAGTGCAGCTGCAGAGGGGTCTGTCCTGTCACTAGGAGTTGAGGAAAGACCTCAGGACATGAACGGGACTAGACACACGCCCCCTTTTTATGTCCCTGTCATGCCCTGAAGGCAGAAAGCCACGCCCCCCCCCCCAAACACTATACACACACTATTCCCACGTCCATCCTCCACTCACCACTTTCTCATTGACTCCTCTCAGTGCTCATACTCTTGTCCTCCAATTTATTCCCCCTTTGCCAGTTTTTATTATTTTAATTAATCAGGATCGCTGCACCTGTCTGTCACTGTCTTGCGCGTCTCCGCCGCCATTCAGTGCCACGGAAAGTAATTAAAGTGCCTCGTTGCAAGGCATGCTGGGGTTTCGTTTGGAGGCAGAGTCGGCGGGCGTTCGGGCGGGCGGGTGGCTTGCGTGATGCCAACATGATTAATTGGATCCAGATGTGAGGGCTTTCATTAAACAAGCTCTGGCTTTCTCACCGACACCATCTCAGTTCAACCAGAGGCGCCACGGCGGGGAAGGGGTTAACGATAGAGAGAGAGAGAGAGAGAGAGAGAGAGAGAGCAGGAGATGTTTGCAGCATGTTAAACCAGTTGGCAGCAAGACACACAAATAAACAAATAAACATGTGACTGGGAACAACTGACTGCCAGTCGCAATTCGGCAACGCGCCGTCTTCCATTTCAAGAGCCGTAATGTCCTGTTTTTTTGAGTCATCGCTCACAATTTTGATTGCGATCATCCGTCGGTCACCCAACCCAATCACATTTTAAAGCACACTTTGATGGCTTAATAGCCCTCTGTGATAATAACACCCGGCCCATAAGCACCTTCAAGTTGACGCATTAAATAAAAACATGTTTGCCGTGAATATTTGAGGAGTCTTACGGGGGAAACTCAGAGTCATAAATGCCATCATTGGCGGGACTACGGCAGGAAGGAATGGACAATCAGAGCGCCCAGGGAACCCGCGGGGATAAATAACACTGTTGGGACTCCGGGAGCCCCTAAGTGGAGGCCTGGGGTCTCCCGCGGCATTCTGGGTAATGATCTGCATTATGAATCATCGGAGCACTTTGTGATGGTCCCCAGGAGGTTGGGTCTTCTCTCTGGCACTGACCAATCAACATGCAACGCCATCCGGAGTAGAGGGGGCCACAAACCCAAGCTCTCCATTTGGAGCGTTTACTGTATACCCGGGGCCTCTGTGTCATCTGCACCAAAACAGTACAAAGTGCTTTAAAGGGAGATGTGAATAGAAGAGGTGGGGGGGGGGGAACCAGGAAAATCGGGTTATTGTGAGAAAAATGCTTTGAGAAAGTCAGCTTTTAATGCACAAATGCACAAAAAGTGATATTTTATTACAGCTTTAAGGCTTTCAGAAATTACTGGGAAAGGCAGGAAAATGTGTCTGAAATCGAGACACTAAAACCCCCTGTTTAACAGGCTGTAATTGATTTAACCCTGATGTGTCGTGTCATTTTCACGCGAAAATATGTTTCTCTGACCCCAGATTCGATCAAGCAAAACTTAATTTTGGGTGGAAAACCACTTTCTTGCTATTACTGGTGCATTTTGAAAATGGGTGAACGGGGAAAAAAGTGCTTATTTGAACTGTCATTTTTTCTGTCCATTTTAATTGACCAATTTAGTTTGAGGAGGTCATGTTTCTTATCAAAGGAAAGACTCGAGCGTTCCCAATAAATCCAAAATATATGATTAGAGGTTATAATTAAGATGATACAGGCTAAGCATCGCACTCTTAAGCACATTTATGCAAAACATCCACATTTAACTTTGACTTTACGTACAGTGACACCTACAGATAATCTAAATCCAGAAATTAAACACATCTATTCGATTGACGGCTCGCTCGTAAAAACAGAATAGCCTGTCATAAATCACATCAAGTTATTTTTCCCTGTCGACCGTCATCGCAGGAGGAGGCAAAGATATTACGAGTGAATAAATGTGTAACGATAAAAAACACAAGAATGACACGAATGAACCAGTAAACATCAGTTTCCCGTTTGTCCATTTCTATCCTTGGATCTCGTCGTTCAAACGAGGCCGTGTTACACCCCTGTCAACGGGAACACAGTAGGGCCTACAAGAAAACAGTTTACTTCTGTGCAGTATTCAATCACTCCCGCTCAAATCCATTCAATCAGGTGAAGCGTTCTCCGGCCGGCCCAACTTTCCACCACACTCCACCGCCTAATGGGTAACATTATCCACTAATCCCGCACCGGTGGCTACAACGCAGCCAGCCAAACGTCGGGTGACTACAGATCACCAGGGTGAAGCAGGCGGATCATTAACCATAATTACCCCTGCTAATCCACTTCCAGGCAGTACAAAATAAACAGCCAGGCCCATTAGCCGAGATGACTGTCAGCCAGCAAGTGGCCTGTAGTTCCTACGGCAATGTTCTGCACCCACAGGGAATAAGGGTGGGGGCTTGTGTGTGTGTGTGTGTGTGTGTGTGTGTGAGTGTGTGTGAGTGATGGCCAGCCTACACCCCCATCCACCTGATGTTGGACGGGGTGGGTTAGGTGTGTGTGTGTGTGTGGGGGGGGTTGCTGGTTACACGCTGGCACCACTGTTGCTTTTGTTTGTATCCCCCATCTCGCTTTCATGTACCCAGATGGTGTTCATTTTGACCCTCTCACTCTCCACTCCACCAGCCTTCCATTCATCTTCTGCCCTCAGGCTCTAACACCCCCCACACCCACCCCCACCCCCTCTCTCTCTCTCTCTTCATCTATTTCTCTCCCTCTCTGGCAGGTTTGTGGACACATCCATTGCTGCTCGGCCGATTGGTTCCTGGCAACACGTTCTTAGACATCATTTCGGCAGGAGGCTTTGACTTAACCGACATTTCCAGATAGCTGTTTCCTCACTGCACACGCGGGCACACGCGGGCACACGGGCACACGTCACACCGGTGGCCTAAGCTTTGTGGAGCGGTCATACGCTCTGAAGCACTATCGCAGCTGACAGCGACTTGCAAACCCGAGCCAGTGTTCATACAGTATCCACGGCAACAGCATCCGTTGACAGGTAACATTTAGTGGCTTGGACCCCTAATAACGTGCATCCATTAAGTCCGTAGGACTGCAACCCCGGATGAGTTATTTGGTTCCTCTCCATTTAGACGAACGGATGATGACTGAGCTGGTGGGATTGACCGATACGGCGCCAGACATGTTGCAACAAGAGACGATTGTCTTTTCCCAATTTTCCACTGACGTAAATCAAAACAGAACAGTGAATATTCTGCGACCAGAGGTCGGCGTCTCCCCCTCTCTCTCCCTCTCTTTCTCCTCCATCATCCATCTTCCATTATCTCCGTCCCCTGTGGACTGTGTTCCATTCAACATCACGGGGTTCCTGCGTGGTTTGGCCGGCGTTTCTGAAAGAAACTGCCTTATATCAACCGGCCCTTTGAGAACGACTTTAGTCTCCTCAATCTCTCCAAGCACCACTCATGTCGCCCCGCCCATGTCCACCTTCATGTGTACAGACGGCATTTTCTCCTTTCCTGCTCTCCCCATCTTATTTTGTTTTCTGCCTGATGGAGGAGTGCAGTTGATGACAACGATGCAAGCAGAGGCCTCGCTGGCATGTTTTCCCCTTGAAACGACCCAAGGCTATTTGTCTTTAGTTCGGCTTGCAGCCAAGAGTTGATTAGGATTTTTTCTCTTTCCTCGTGTCTGTGCATCTGATGACATTTGAGCGTTCGCTAGGCCGGGGTCTTGATGATGAGGGGGTGGGTCTTGATGAAGAGCGGGTGGGTTGAGATGAGGAGGGGGTGGGTCTTGATGAGGAGGGGGTGGGTCTTGATGAAGAGGGGGTGGGTTGAGATGAGGAGGGGGTGGGTCTTGATGAGGAGGGGGTGGGTCTTGATGATGAGGGGGTGGGTTGAGATGAGGAGGGGTGGGTCTTGATGAGGAGGGGGTGGGTCTTGATGAGGAGGGGGTGGGTCTTGATGAGGAGGGGGTGGGTCTTGATGATGAGGGGGTGGGTCTTGATGAGGAGGGGGTTGGTCTTGATGAGGAGGGAGTGGCTCTTGATGAGGAGGGGGTGGGTTTATGAGGAGGGGGTGGGTCTTGATGATGAGGGGGTGGGTCTTGATGAGGAGGGGGTGGTCGAGATGAGGAGGAGGTCTTGATGAGGAGGGGGTTGGTCTTGATGAGGAGGGAGTGGCTCTTGATGAGGAGGGGGTGGGTCTTGATGAGGAAGGGGTGGGTCTTGATGAGGAGGGGGTGGGTCTTGATGAGGGGGGGGGGTCTTGATGAGGATGAGGTGGGTCTTGATGAGGAGGGGGTGGGTCTTGATGAGGAGGGGGGTGGGTTTATGATGAGGGGGTGGGTTAAGATGAGGAGGTGGGTCTTGATGAGGAGGGGGTGGGTCTTGATGAGGAGGGGGTGGGTTTATGAGGAGGGGGTGGGTCAAGTTGAGGAGGGGGTGGGTCTTGATCAGGAGGGGGTGGGTTTATGAGGAGGGGGTGGGTATTGATGAGACTTGTTTATCGAACAATCAGTTTTCTTTTTATGAACAGACAAATGGGTGAGAGCATGTCTGAAATGCGAGGTCTAATTAATCTTGTTTTCTATTACATTTCTCTTAATACCTATAGAATACTTATGGAATGTGTCAAACCTATGGTTGAATATATATATGTTTATATAACATATTAATAATATAATATTCAACATATTTTAAAAATCAAACTAGTTTTAACAGAATTTAATTGATAATGTAGACCAAATTCTAATTCCAGCTAAGTGTTTTCCACATATATAAGACAATTGGAATTTCAGTTTACATTCTGATTCACCAGGAATTAAAATGAAACATGATGTGAAAAGACACAAGAGGGTGTGGAATATGACCAATATACCATAGACAAGAGATATGCATAGGCACGACACAACGCGGAGTGCTTTGACCCAAAACTCAATTGGGGAATATTTGCAATAAACGTGAAACCCTGAGATGCCTCATTGCTATCACAATCCTGTTACAAACAGAGTTACAACAGTACAAATGTATGTGATTTCTTAGCTGTCGTATACAGTCCTATTTACCCCGGCTTTTGGCCAAAAAGCATTCAAGGTATATAATAGCCCATATACACCACCACAACCCCTTCAATTCTAAACAACTACCATGTATTTACAATCCTTTCAATCTTTTGATCAAGCTGACAGGCTATTAATCCAGCCGAAGATGTTGCAGCAAGCCTTTTCTGACCTGCAGCAACATGTCTTGATAGAGAGCATCAGGTCCAAGTAAATCGAGTGTAATGATATAGTCTTCAGAGCCGCTTCGGAGCACCAGGAACATGGCCTTGGATGTGCAGACACGATGACATCACTTGCACATCTTACAAGGTTTAATGAGATGAACAGTTGCACTTGAAGCAGGCCATAAATTGGATTAGGTTTATACAGGGGCGAGTACTTTTTCACACTCTGCAGTGTTACCTGGTGAACAGTGTTACCTGGTGAACTGCGATGAACAGTGTTACCTGGTGAACTGCATTATGGGGTGAACAGTGTTACCTGGTAAACTGCGGTGAACAGTGTTCCCTGGTGAATAGTGTTACCTGGTGAACTGTGGTGAACAGTGTTACCTGGTAAACTGCGGTGAACAGTGTTACCTGGTGAACTGCGGTGAACAGTGTTACCTGGGGAACTGCGGTGAACACTGTTACCTGATGAACTGCGGTGAACAGTGTTACCTGGTGAACTGTGGTGAACAGTGTTAACTGGGGAACTGCGGTGAACACTGTTACCTGGTGAATAGTGTTACCTGGTGAACTGTGGTGAACAGTGTTACCTGGTGAACTGCGGTGAACAGTGTTACCTGGTGAACTGCGGTGAACAGTGTTACCTGGTGAATAGTGTTACCTGGTGAACTGTGGTGAACTGTGTTACCTGGTAAACTGCGGTGAACAGTGTTACCTGGTAAACTGCGGTGAACAGTGTTACCTGGTGAACTGCGGTGAACACTGTTACCTGGTAAACTGCGGTGAACAGTGTTACCTGGTGAACTGCGGTGAACAGTGTTACCTGGGGAACTGCGGTGAACACTGTTACCTGATGAATAGTGTTACCTGGTGAACTGTGGTGAACAGTGTTACCTGGTGAACTGCGGTGAACAGTGTTACCTGGTGAATAGTGTTACCTGGTGAACTTTGGTAAACTGTGTTACCTGGTGAACTGCGATGAACAGTGTTACCTGGTGAACTGCGGTGAACAGTGTTACCTGGGGAACTGCGGTGAACACTGTTACCTGGTGAACTGCGATGAACAGTGTTACCGGTTGACGTGCGGTGAACTGTGTTACCTGGTGAACTGTGTTACCGGGTGAACTGTGTTACCTGGTAAACTGCTGCTACTAGATATAAATTACATTATGAGACAGAAAACACAGAACATGCTGAGTTTACCGAAAGTTTACAGAAAGTTTACAGAAAGCCGTGAGTATGACCCCGTTAGTTTCTTCTGGCCCTTTAAGTTTTGTTTATGACGGACTTGAATAAACCGTTTGTCGTTACTGTTGTTATTTGTTACTTAACTATGAGGTTCATGCACATTTAGAATTTTGCTATTTTCTTTCTCCAATGGTAAAGGCCAGAGTTATCAAAGACACAGTTACATTTGGAGAAATAAAATACCCACAAATGATATACAGACAAGGGCAGGTGGAGAACTCACCCTATAATTCATCTAAAATTCAGTGTGATGCTGCCAAACTAATACTGAAGTGTAGGAATTTAATTTCCTGGCAATTGAAGAGCCCTATTTCATAATGAAATGTGAACGAGGATTCTTCAGGCATTGTTCATTATTGTATTTAAAGTGTGTGCCTTTTGACAAAGGAATTTCATTTATCACCAGCTGAAAAAAAAACGTTAATTTGGAAAACCCTAGTATGCAAAGAGCGTCGCCGAAGGCCTTTTCTTTTCAGAGAGCCTCGGTTATGTAACGCTGCATGTACGAGGCTGTACTCAGGCACGGGGGCGAGGGAGGACTTTTAATAAAAAGAACGGAGACGTAACAAAATTAAAACGAGTCATGATAAGAACAGTGTAACAAAAAGGACCCAAAACAACGACGGACACGGTGCATGAGGGAGGAGGAAACTTAAATAGAGATGTTGATCGGGAACAGAGGTGAGGTGGCGAAAACAAAGAACAGGTGTCCGTGCTCCACAGGGGGCAGAGAGGGCGTTCGATCTTACTGGCATGACAAGTCTGTTAAAGACAGGCACCTAAGAATTACAATGTGCTGACGTGTTTTACTATCTTGAAAGGCGTTCTTAGAGTATATTCACATAGAAACAGTGCAGGAAACTCTATTAGTTCACCCAGGAACCCTTTAAAAGGGTACTTCTAACAAAGACAATTTTAATGGTTCCTGGACGAACCATTTCAAGAACAAATTGGTGTATATTTTTGAGCAGGTATTTTTTTCACACTGTGCTTAGTAAACGTATAACTGGTGCTGAGGTGTTGTACGTCACCAGTAAACATCCAGACCATAAGGATGTGCTGAGGTGTTGTACATCACTAGTAAACATCCAGACCATAAGGATGTGCTGAGGTGTTGTACATCACTAGTAAACATCCAGACCATAAGGATGTGCTGAGGTGTTGTACATCACTAGTAAACATCCAGACCATAAGGATGTGCTGAGGTGTTGTACATCACTAGTAAACATCTGCCCTCAAAGGCCCTCAGCATTGAGTCTCAACAGCAGATTGGCTAATATCTTTCCACAGCTGACCACCATCATCAATTCCAATCAATCTTATCGTTAGTGTTCCCGTGCATCCCACAGAATCCGAACATCATTACGTAACCGTGCTTAACTTTTCCAGATCCAGAACTTTGTTCTCACGAGCACCAGCGGCGGTTCTACACTAAAAGCCGCCCAACCCAGGCATAGTCGGGAAACATTAGCCAGTCTCTCCGCTCCCCACTAATGGATCACACTCATTTCATCAGCAATCTGACATTTAATGAATATATATTTTATCTCCCTGTGCCAGTTATCGGAATGTCCACCCTGTTCCGAGAAATGGCCACCCTGGGACAGTTTGAATGGACCTTTTCCCTCCGACTGGCACCTGGACGCCAATCTCCTCCCGTTCGGCCCGGGCCTACAAGCCCCTTTACCACTCTCTCTCTCTCCCTCTCTCCCTCTCTCCCTCTCTCCCTCTCTCCCTCTATGCTTTTCCTCGTCTTCAATATCGTACGCAGATTAATAATGCATGGGTAGTTATTAGGGTCGGTTCAATAGGAGATTTGCTGATGGAGGTCGGCATGCAGTGAGTGAGCGTGCCCAGAGGGAGCCTGTGTGTTGTTGTGTCAACCCCCATCTGCCAGAATGCAATAAGAGGAACAATGGAGGCCCTGATTTCCACCAGCAGGACCATAATCTTTAAATGGCTATTAGCAGAATAGTGCAACCAGTCAATAACTGACAAAATCCTTTCTAAAAGCTACTCCCTCTTCCTCTTTTATCTCAAACTCTCTCGCTCGCTCGCTCGCTCTCCTTTTCCGTTTTCGTCCCGTCAACATCGCTCTCTTTCTTTCTCTCTCTCTCTCTTGCAATCCTTTTATCCTCTCCATTCAGGTTTTGTCCTGGCGTCAGGCAAATCACTTTGGCAGTTTTTGACGTACGGTTTTGTCACGGAATGTTCCGTAGCGCTCCGACACGTTAATATTATCAGGTAGGAGGTACGTACTTCAGTTTACTGTCATCCAAATAGGAATTCACTTTTAAACTTTATTTCCAATCGACAGTTGCTGCTGAAGCAGTGCGCTGCTATTATTATACAATCTCATACGTCATACGTATTTCATTAGATTGGGAGACTGGGATTTTCTTCCAGTGGAACCACAATGAAATAAGCTCATTTTAGATTATAGTAGCAATAAATGTGTGATGCCTTGTTATGGCAAACAATAGCGTGACAGCTTAGATTTGTCGATTTGACAATATGATGTTGTTGTTGACTCTTTGCCGTATTCACTGACAGCCCAATCTGTCAGACTTCACAAACATCTGGCATACCTGGGCTACTCACGCCATGGGAAATTGAGGAGATACCTGAGTTGAAAATGACAATACATCTCAATGTCTTGAAAGGTCTAAACCTTTGCACTCAGAACTGTTGGCCAACACTTTTGACAGTTGTACATTTTGTGTACTGCCAAAAAAGAAAATTCTTGAAGTTTACACAGGTGATGAGCATTTGGACAAATATTGAGCCGGGATTTAAAGGTGCAATCAGTAGCTGGAACAAAAATACTGTGATTTCCCTACCCATGTTTTGCTGGACATATAAAACCAATCCCAAATTCATAGGGCGATATATCTAATCACATGATACAACGATTATAGTGGTAAATGTGCTTTCAGGCAACATAATATAAATTCACTTTGTTAACCAACGTTTGTCTAAAACATTTTTTGTATGATAATTTCATACAACAGACGAACTAAGTTCATGTGATGAGGAATTCATATTATATTGTAAAAAACTGTTGGTAAATGGCATTGATGTATGTCAATTAAAAAAATTATGCCACATCAAAATCTGAGGTAAATATTGTAAATAGAACCAGGAGAAGATTGTAAAAACTATTACGAATATTCTGTGTTTATTAATTATGCTCCATGATGGTCCTGTATGAACTATCCGGTTCAAACAGCTGTCACAAAGTATGTTTTGTTGGAGCATTTTCAGAAGAAGAATCCATTGACTGTTTTAATTTACAAATCACCTTTTCAATTTCCCTAGAGAAGGACGAGTCAATACACGGACTCAGATATTACCTTCCCTCCTCTATCACAAAACAAAGTGCATTTTCACTCGTCAACACTTCCGAAGTAACAGGGCTGGCGTGACCTCTATGTCCCCATATCACATGATCATAGCAGGTCGGGTCAAAGGTCATCACTAATGGATGGTGTTGCAAGGAAACAGAGCTTGAGTCAGGTCTGTACGTTCCCACCCATAGCGGTGCCACGTCTCTGTTTCGGTGTTTTGGACTGTGGGGACAGTCTCGTCCAAGGTTAGCAAAGCATCGGACATGTATGTTACAGGAAAGGTTGGTGCACAGAGGAAACGCTTTCCTACCAGCCGTGTGCTCTCTGTCTGTTTCCCTTAGCGTCTGCTGCCCATAGAGATGTGACAGAGTAATCCATCTCCATCCAACAGACACACAAGCTGTTTTGACAGTTGAGGCTCTGAAAGACTGGAGGAAGGAAAACACCGTAGCTTGCAAAAGCACAGACAGGCTATCAGTGATAAACACACCTCCACGTCAATTACAAAAGCTCAACGATCCTCTCAATGTGTTGTGTGGGGCGATTAAAAAAGATAAATGTTTGCATTTTTACTGCCACTGAACAATTTGCAACCGGTGTACTTCCTCTGCAGTGAAAAAGTCCCTATCATGCAATTGTTTCCTTGTGTTGAGTACTGCAAACATTGCTCTTGTGGTATGAGTGAGATGTTTGTAGTGTTAGGTTGTGTGGAATGATGTCTTGGTCATAACTGTTCACGTTCTGTCTCCCTATCTGGTGTCACTCTGCCAGTTAATACAGGCAATAAGTTCTACTGCAGACAGATCCACTGATGTGACTTCTACTGCCGACACGTCCACAAAGGTGACTTCTAGTGTCGACACATTCACTGATGGGACTTCTAGTGCCGACACATTCACTGATGTGACTTCTAGTGCCGACACATTCACTGATGTGACTTCTAGTGCCGACACATCCACAAAGGTGACTTCTAGTGCCGACACATCCACAAAGGTGACTTCTAGTGCCGACACATCCACAAAGGTGACTTCTAGTGCCGACACATTCACTGATGGGACTTTTAGTTCCAACACATTCACTGATGTGACTTCTAGTGCCGACACATTCACTGATGTGACTTCTAGTGCCGACACATCCACAAAGGTGACTTCTAGTGCCGACACATTCACTGATGGGACTTCTAGTGCCGACACATTCACTGACGTGACTTCTAGTGTCGACACATTCACTGATGGGACTTCTAGTGCCGACACATTTACTGATGGGACTTCTAGTGCCGACACATTTACTGATGTGACTTCTAGTGCCGACACATTCACTGACGTGACTTCTAGTGCCGACACATTCACTGATGTGACTTCTAGTGCCGACACATTCACTGATGGGACTTCTAGTGCCGACACATTCACTGACGTGACTTCTAGTGCCGACACATTCACTGATGTGACTTCTAGTGCCGACACATTCACTGATGGGACTTCTAGTGCCGACACAGTCACTGATGGGACTTCTAGTGCCGACACATTCACTGATGGGACTTCTAGTGCCGACACATTCCCTGATGTGACTTCTAGTGCCGACACATTCACTGATGGGACTTCTAGTGCCGACACATTCACTGATGGGACTTCTAGTGCCGACACATTCCCTGATGTGACTTCTAGTGCCGACAAATTCACTGATGGGACTTCTAGTGCCGACACATTCACTGATGGGACTTCTAGTGCCGACACATTCACTGATGATTCACAAATACTCCTATTACTATTGTTATAACGAATTGTATTAATAGTGGTAGTCCTGGTGTCAATGATGTTGTTAATATTAAAATAATACAATTATTAATATCATTGTTTATGTTATAGTTCTTAAAGTAGTTATTATTTGTTATTTGATATATACACTCAAACACACACTAAACCAGGAGACACACACTCCCAATAACCTGTCTGGAGGTGCTCACAGTTGATGCGGCTCGCTCAGCACCTCCTTGTGACGACTCTCCTCCGAGGCATGCCTGCTGTCAGTGTGAGCTCCCTTTCTCCTACTCTTGAGACGCGGCTTGTCTTATTCGCCTGAGCTTTAACAGTCGCCACTCAGTCAAGATTGATGTGCGGCAGAGATCCTGTCCGATGCCTTTGACTTGGGCCTGGTCTGGAAAGAAGCAGAGAGAGTGTGTGTGTGTGTGTATGTGTGTGTGTGTGTGTGTGTGTGTGTGTGTGTGTGTTCAGCTCCATTAATCATCTCCTATCTCTTATCACCCAGTGATGGAGGACGCACAGATACACTTGGCAGTGGCCATTTTAACATAACAAATATTGTTTGTGCAAAATCAATCAACAAAGCGTGTGCATGGAAACCGGTACACTGTACCAGACATTAAATGTGATATAATGACCAAGAGGGGAAAATGCATTTGAGCCAGACACAAAAACATTATAGCGCAGGCTAACAGAGGTCACATCCTATATGCTCACCTCTTCTTGCGCAGGACACCACAGGAGTCAAACATTATTGAATAATGTTTATTTCTCTGCCGAATCAATTTCCGCATGAGCCCTGCAATATACTGCAACTCTGTAAAAGTACAGCTGAGATCCAGCCAAGACAATCCTGCTCTGTTCACCTGCTCCAAAGACCACAAATAAGGCAATCACGTTTATGTTTCTTCTTTATTTGCTTCATCACCAGCATATTTACAGCTCTGTGAGTATTAGTCTGCCATAAAACATTAACAAAACAAATGTTGTTCCCTCCTCCATCCAGCAGCTACTGAACTGAAATCCTTTTGAGCTTGCGTTAATTTAACAAATGTCCTCATTTCAGTTTTGCGGCTGATGAATCCTAATATTATTTATTTATGCTTTTATACATATACACAATGCTAATATAACATGATTTGCCAGGACAGAGGCTAGTTGATGTCAGCAAGCTAAGCTAGCTAGCTAACTTGAAGACAAACAAATAACAATAATAAAACATCCACTCAAAACAAGTTCCTGGAAGCAAGAAGTTGATTATCTATGTCGATGAGCGGGACATTTACCGCACAAATGTATTCGGTGTGATTAACAAGCCCAGAGTGTACTGTAAACTACAGTTCCTCTCAACCCAATCTGACACCAGATCTGTAGCCAGTGCCGACGTCCACATTAGAATCAAACTATCGTACAACAGGATCAGGTTACAGTATCCCACGTAAAAGATGTGCTAACATAGAAGGCCTTTCTAGCCCGGAGAAAGTCGGTGGAGCGTTACAACAAATGAATACCGCCGTGTCTCCAAGGCAAATGAAAACCCTTCACTCTGAGTGGATTTGAGGCCTTCTCCCGAAGCCCAGAATCATGGTTGGCGTTCCCCAGTGTCACCTCTAGCCTATTAGTCTCTATAAAGAATGATAAATTAGAAGTGGAGGCGGGGACCCACCCCCCTCAGCGTCTTTGTCAAAGACGGGGTCATAAGAATGATAAAGTGTGCAGCGTGAGTGCTTTAATGGTCCATGCCTGAGCGTGGAAGGCGGAAGAGTCGAAAACATTGAATCGTAAAAAAGGGGAGATTTCGTGTTCCTTTTTTCTGTTTTGTATCTGTGTAATCTGTCCACGGGGCTCGGGACGGCATTACTCTGTGGAGATTACGCTCCGGGGCTCGGGCGAGGTTATCGATCACACGGGCTGTGTGCATCTCATTTAACGCGTCTATTTACTATTTCATTTGCGAAAAGAGTAAAATATATTCAAAAATAAATGGCAACAACAACAACAACAACAACGTTGAACACAGCTTACGCAATAAAGACTGAAGTGACTTAAGAAATAAAGAACACAAACATCCTCACACCGGTTGATGAGATTTGCTTTGCTTCTCGATCATCAATCAAATCCCCGTCCCGTCCTCCCCCCCAGAACACGTCCAGTTTTTATTTTGTTATTTGTCACCGAAAATGATTAATAGTCACTTACCGTGTTATTGTCCTGCAAGCTAGCGCAGCTCCTGTAATTACACAGTACTGTCCTCCCCGTGCCGGAGCTGGTTCTAACCTGGCCGTGGTCGAGCTCGCAGGCCAATAAAAACACCAGAAGCGTTCTACAACTCTCCTGTTTGTGGTGGATATAATGTGCATTCTGTTGCTGTGAAAATGAAACGGTTTTAATGTGCTTATGTTGTGCGGCCAACCTGGAGACATGTCCGGGAGTTCCTTAGTTCAAGACCTTCATTTTGAAGTAGTATCACGCGTTTGTGCTTTTCATCCCAGGATTACGGCCTCATTTGTCAATGTCAGATGTCCACCTTACGCGAAAGACCAAATTGGAGCTTAGATTATATGTTTTTTTACAGATTTGTTGCACATTTTTGCTTTGACTGTCTGATGGAGCATGGCAGGCTAGCTTCTTCAGTTAAACGTTTGACAGGGAGGTACTCATTTAGGGACAAACAAGTGTTTGGCATCAGTCACCAAAAACAGGTCTTATTAATACTACATGCCACGTTAGAAATGTGTCTTGTTTCAGCAAGAGTCTTGTGAATAAATTCCTCTCTAGATGATTTTCAAAAGGTGAAGGTGTTCACATCCAAGTCTGTGGAGCAGGAATCGGATCAAGCAGCGAGGCTTAAAACAAACCCACAGGTATTCCTCATTGGATCTGGAGGAAATATTCTTAAATTAATCTTAAATTAAGTATGAACTAATATTTCTAATTAATGAGGCTATAATAACATAATTACACCACCTAACTTCAGACAATGTGGGCAGATAGTTAATTAAGATACTCAGGAACCTCCCTTGTCTGCAAATAGTAGGCTATTGCTGGTCACATGACTTTCTATTTTCTTTGGGGACAGTAGAGTCTGCTCTGTTCTGGATTCCTTTATTTTCTGGGGTTTTTTCCTATGGTTCTTTAGAAAGTTACAGGAAAATGATTACCTGTCAGAGAAAGATTATCTGTCGATAAATAAGCAATTGTTAAAGAACAACTCATTGTTATAAACGCATACTGCACAAGCCAACAAACAGTCATGAAGGAAAGGTAAACCTTTTCACTTGCTACAGACCTTTAACACATAAAATGTATACGGTATATACCAAAATCAATTGGGAATCCCCAATTTTCTATTTTCGTTCTGACTGAATTTATTTGTGTAGATAATTGTTACTCAATGTTCAATCAATTCCCTTTAGTAGGGGCAAAGCGATGTAACCCTCTGATGCTAGCACATACAAGCACACCATAAGAAAAAAGGAAAAACCGTCCAACAATTTCTTCACACTTTATATGGAGTCAGACAATCACAGTCTTGAGAAGTCTTAGTTAAAGCGACCCAAATATTCCTGGTCACATCGTCTGTATGTCGGACTGGTAGTTTTGAGATTTTGATATTAAAAGCGATCAAAAATAGTATCTGACATCGTTTAATGAGTAACTGATATAATAACCGAACATTGACTAATGCATAAACAAAAATAAACAATGTTTATTTCACACCTTGATTTGGGTTGAGGGTCAAGTGGCAGGTTTCGCTTTCTTGTAAATAGAGACAGATGTGGACCTGTCGTTATAAACACACACAGCTGATCTCTGCATTACAGTCGATGGGCTATAAGTGGAGACATATTTCTACTCCAATTGTATAGCTTGGATTCTGTCAACTATCGTTGACCCACTTGAGTGTTAACAATGTGTTGAAGTGTATCTATAATTGTCTATAATTACACCAATCAGGATCCGGGATTTGTGACAGCGGTAATTCTCGGCATTTGTTCCATTCCCTGAATGCTCATGCGACTTGTTGTCACAGAAGAAGAATCTGTCAAACGTGGAGCCGCCGTGACAGATGATTGACTGGAGGAGAGTCAACCATCTGCCGCCTCATTTCCTCCAATCGGCCCGCCTCCCGTGCCCTCCCCTCTTCAAAGTCCTGACTCCATTGATTGGTAACTTTGATGCTTGGACATTGGCCTAAAGCCCCAAATGATAAGCGTTCATTTGGGACGGTGGGGCTAAGTGCTAAATCAATGGCGCAGTGTCTCTGATGTGGATAGCATTACGAAGAAGTCCAGTGGCGGTGAGGTGAATATGATGTTTCCCCAGGGTGGCTTTTGGGAGACGCACCCGATGCCCCATTATTCTGGTTTAGCCGTACGTATGATCAATTACACCTTCTTAGCGAGGCAGTCGTTTAGATTCATATGCATCCACCGTCTTCGCTTTGGTTTCACGGCGAGATCGCGTTTCATCTTAATATTCGTCCTACAAAATTAAGCCGCCCGTATCCATCACAATCATTACCACTGACTCATCCTGTTTCGACAGTTCCCAGTTGAAGTGTTTACACGGCACTCTTCGTCATCGCTGAATAACACGTCGTCTTTATTCGTAAAACAAATTGATTACAATAAACGGCGTGTTTATTTCACACATTGTCTTTTGCGTGCTGCATCTTGCCATATCGCTGTCGTCAACATGCGTTGTTTCAGCTTTGGTAGGTCAAACGTAAAGCCTTTTAAACTGCTGCTACCCTGTTGTGAATGAAAGCGCTATACGAGCCGGTGTTCAGAGGACTGCTGTTGTTTTTGTTGCGGCTGCTTTCACAGCTGAAAGGCGTCTCATTAATGCCGGGACACCTCGCCCTCTTCCACATTATTCCCGTCAGCCTGACGTGCCACAAATGGAAGGTCATTTTTCAAACCTCAGCTTCGGTTTCAAATTAATCCAGCTCTCTCGTGCTGAAGTTGTGACTAGAGAGCGTTTGATTATTACAGGGGGAGACTTTGACGGCTTGGTGATCATCTTGGCTGAGCGGTTTAGTGCTCGCTACAGTAAATTAGCCGGCTGTCCCAAATGGACATTACACACCGGTGCAGCTATCGTTCGGAAAGAGGACTCTGGGTAATGTTGGCGGCACATTAAGTCGTTTCCATCATTAGGCTTGTTGGTGCTTATTTCCCATGTGAGTCGTGTGTTTTTTTGTGTTGCCATTCAAGTGTTGAGGAATAGGTCAATCAGTGCTACAGCGGTTGGCTCAGTTCAGCAAATCCCGGCCTATGGCGATGTGAGTTTGCCCTGCCGCTCGAAGATTTACTTGAAAGTGAATGTAATTTGATATGCATTTGATTATAGTTCATTTTTTGTCAGCAGTCAACACAGTTAACCCTAACTAATTTCATGTCATTTCTGTAAATAAGAAATTGTTGTAAGCGTACTTACCTGGTAGAATAACAGTAAGAAAAATACAAATCATGGATAATAAAATGATACAAAATGGCGGGCATTAGCTAGGCCAGAGATATTAAAAAAGTAAGAGATGTGAATCTCATTGGTCAAAGAATGGAGGAAATCCATTCCGGTTGTCAGGCTGTTGCTGAGGTAAATGTCACATAATTATTTCTATAGTTATGGAATATTTTTGAAAAAAAGTATAATAACATAGAGCCTAGAATCTTTGAACAAATACAGGAATGTAGCTGTTTGTTGCTGTTGAGCTAGGGGCAATATCAAGGAGATGCCTTTGTCAAAAGTTAGTTTCAAATGTTTAACAGACATGACAAACGTCAACTAACGCTGACCTCCTGAAAAGGCAGTGACTCAGATTCTGAGTCGCACACGTGTGAGATGATCGCCGGTTCAAATCCTGCAGTTAACATCTTCCTATTCACTTGGAATTTTCTTACTTTTTCCAACAACTTTTATCTCTACAACAAAAGACACATTATTGCTAAAAGTAACTCAATATTACCTATAATATTTATTAAAGATATCAAAAATGTATAAAGTCATACCGACGTGCTTTCATTTTACTTCCTTCAAAAACTTCACACTCAGTCGAAGTTTGCAAAGGTTGTTTAAAGAAAACTAAAACGTCTACAGTACATTGCAGTTTAACAGATGCTGTTATGTAGAACATAGATTGTAATGTTGTTGATATATCGTCTCTCTGAACTTACCATCTATGATAACTTTACTAACAGCTTAATGCCTCCTGTCCATAATCGTCTGTATTAAAATGAAATTGGGAAAATGTTTTTGCCCACTATTTGGATGAATTGCCTTGCTCAAGGGCAGAACGATAGATGTTTATTCCCACTTTTATTAGGAAACACACATTAGAATTCCCTCCGTTTTTTCCATCCCAGAGTTAAAGTCCCCATGCAGTCTTTTTTAATTTGATTTTTTTAATCAGCATTTTATGTCTAATAAATCACAGTGTGTGTTTGTTTCTTCAATATTCTTCCAAATTATATTTAAATTAACGCATTTCCCTTAGCCTCACTTGGCTCCTGGAATGCTCAGACGGATAATGTGGGCATTAGGAAACCAATTGGAAGACTTTTGGCAGATAGGACGGCCCACCAGAGTCCATGGCAACCAATCAGCGACATGTTAAAAATGTGACATTCTCCTTTAAATAGTGATGCTCCATTGCATTAAATATTGCTGAACAAACTAATGCAATCTCAGGCTTTGCTTCAAGTTAAAATACTTTAAGACATGTTGTTCATAACTTGATTTCAGCAAGGTTCTTGGCACAGTAGAGTAAAGATCGGCATCATATCAACATGCCACGTCGTTTTTCTCCCACTTTTATTCCTCAGAATGTGTTTCAATGAGTTAGTAAAACTATTTTCCTAACTCCCTGTTTATGAGAGTGCTGGTTTAACCCAGCCCCCATCGTCCTGGCCTTTAGAGACCCGTAATGTCAGAGGTTTCTAGGGATGTAGGAGGCAACAGACTGAGCAGTTGTGCTTGGAAACTCGAGCACACTTCAGCAAACTGAAAATACCCGCGCAAATCAATAGATTTGGCATGTATCAGTTGACTGGACCAGTGAAGCGAAGCCCCAGAACCCGGTCAAATAGACACCCACTCAAACACGTCAGATCACCCGGCGGCAAGGCAAAGCCAAACAAACACAGCCAGCTTGTCCTACTTCATTCGGGCTCTTTGGCCTTTTGCTAGAGATGACTCATCTGATAGGAGTCACACACGTTTTAAAGTGTATAATACACGCACACATACATACACACAGAGTAGAAAACATAATTGACAAATCCGTTGCCACAGGTGACAACCACAGGTGACAACCACAGGTGACAACCACAGGTGACAACCACAGGTGACAACCACAGGTGACAACCACAGGTGACAACTTGCATAATGTGAAAACCTCTACGCACCTTCTGTTCTCCAGGGATCTGGAGTAGCTTGGATCATCCTCTGACCGGTTGAAACAGAAACGCACGTAGTACACAATCATAATACTATACCGGTTTATAATGTGTGAAATTCGCAAGTGAGCTGAATCCAGGATGTACACAGAGGTCGCTGGAACACTGAGGTGCTGCCCTCTAGAGGAAGGGAGTTGGGTCTGTCGTCAGCGGGACACTGGAGTGGCATTGGATTTAAGTGTTCGTGGTGAACCATTTGCCAGATTATTTGGTGATGAACAAAAGTTACTTTATTAATGTGGTCCCATGAATAACCTTTCTTGATAACCATTCATGCACCTAATGACAGAATTAGCACTTCTGTAGCGATCATTTAACCAACAAAAACGGCATTGTAAAAGGAAATGGGTTTTTATTCAATACTACTACAAGTATTAAAAGAGTCGGTGGCGTTATGAGTGAAAGTATTACTCCAGTGTGTCCCAGGGGATTATGCAAATAAAATACAATTTAATGGTTCTTTTTTTTGTTTGCGTTTTCAAGAACTATATCTTAACAACTAATTATTTTCATTTGAAATGGAGGAAGAAAAAACATAATTAAATGCTCGCGCGCTGCCTCCGGGTAACGGAGACATCGTCTCAAATGGTGGGAGAAGATGAAAAACAGACCCAAGGAAAACAACGGCACTTTCCCTCAGTTAGTGAAAGTGCACCTTCCAAAGCCTGCTCTGGAATGCATCATGGGTAATGAGTTGTCCAGTCGCCTGGTCTTCATGTCATTTCATAGTAAATAGTGCCAAAAGACAAAGGAGGCTGGACTCTGTATCTCTGGATACGTCGGCCCTGAATGTAGCTTCCACGTCGTTCTTCAGTGACCTTCTGGTATCACAGAGGCCGCTGCATTCAGCTAATAACGGCAACAGGTTTCCAGACTTGGGGATTAATCCCACAGATGTTGGTGCGATTTATATTGAGCCCTTTACTCTATTTAACGACTCCGTGTTGCACAGGTCACGGCGCAGTCCTAAAGGTCAAACCCCGGAGCGACAGGGTCAAGTTTAGGAAGACTTCCGACAGATGGTGTAACAGTCCGGTCTGTCACTCTAAACGCTTGATGGAGAAGAAAAAAACCTTTTCGCTTTTAATTGAACCTCGTGCTTCTTAACCGACCAGCAGGCTTCTTCATATCACCAAGCTTTTTCAAAGTGAGCTGCTAAAGTAAAAAATGTCAACAAGACAGATGTCAGTGAGATCAGTTATTCGGCACTCAGTTAAATATGAGCGATAATCCTAGGATGCTTGAATGAATCGATCAATTCCGTTTGTCACCTTTTGCGCCGTTGTAATGACGCTTTGTAATCCTCAATTAGGATGATTCATTTATATATATATATATATATATATATATATATATCGGTAAGTGCCATTTGAGTTGTCACTTAAAACAAATGATGTGTCATTTGAGGCAGGCTACATCATGTTTAACAACGTGACAGTCCTTCCCTGCTACACTGACTAGACTGGACACGTTGTGCCTGAGCTGTGCAAAATGAATGTACAAACACATTGAGCAATCGTTTCCTCCAGACTCCCACCTACTCCTTCTACTCAAACTCACGTGGGTCGTTAAAAGATAAACAAGGAAAGAACAACTGGGTTTCGGCGTCTATTGAAAAAATGGCAAAATAAATTGTCCCGAACGACTTAATTTCCTGTCATTGTTTTACAGAGCTTCACTACATGTGTTGGACTATAGGCATTTTAGGTCAATATACATTAGCCGAAACATTTATTATCTCCAAGTGAAATTAGCAGCACAAGTGAGCCGTCACACACGTTTAAGTCTGTTCCAATCTGTTTCCAGTGGAACATACAGTTGTCGATTCACAGTTGGTATGTTGGTATTTTGCCTGCGGGTTATGACGGCGTCTGTGCCAGTCGGCATACTCGGCGTACACAAACAGCGACAAACGTAGACACACAAATGACCAATTTGGTCAAGCAGCTCGACTTTGGATAAATCACCTTACAGGTAATTAATTGTAATTAAGTTACCATTTCAAACGGGGACTTTATAAGGCTTGAATTGAAGGAAAATCTACGCTTAAACACCCAAACAAACCACGCTAACTCGCCGAACCGAAAAACACAAAACTATATCATATTACAAAGACGTGCGTGAGATCCAGAAGTGTTATCCAGCCAACCGAACATACCTTGTTTGGCAGTTTTTATAAATGCCCTTTGTACAAGTAAAGCAATTTGTGTCGTGCAAGGCTGTAAAGTAGAACATTGTAGTATATCTAAGAATGGAATTGGTCACAGAACTAGCAAACTAAAGAGCAACCAATACACTTCCCAAGGCTTGAATTGAAGGAAAATCTACGCTTAAACACCCAAACAAACCACGCTGACTCGCCGAACCGAAAAACCCAAAACTATATCATATAACAAAGACGTGCGTGAGATCCAGAAGTGTTATCCAGCCAACCGACAATGGACACAGTCGACTGACCCACAATAAAGAAATTACAGTTTACTCGGCTGCTTTCTGAAAACATGCTGGTGTAAACAATCAACACTGGGTCGAGACGCGCCCCACTTTACCCGGTGTTTTACTCAAGTTACCCCCTGTGGATATCCCACCACATGGTCCCCTGACCCTGGGACGACAACATCGCCTCTGCCCTGGAGAGGAGAACAACGTTCGTTCACCCTTCACGGACAGGAGCGGGGAGGAGTGAACACACAGACAACTCGATGCCACGGCAGCGTAAGCGCTGCACTCCCGCTAAGCTAACTGAAACCCCGGGCCCCAACAACTGGAGCCCCTGCATTATTGATGCCTCAGACATGCTCGGCACTCGGAGGCTATAACGTGAACACAAGGCCATCGCCCCGCGCCGCTGATGTCACAGAGGAGAGAGGCGTGGTTCCCCCGGACATCAGCCGGGCGCCGCTACGTCTCTACGACGACGGGGGGGGGGGGTTACGGGGTCGGGGTGCATGGAGGGGGTTATGATGCGAACGAGTGGGGGATGACGATGGGCTTCGGTACTCATCCATCATTAGCACTTATGCGCCACAGGATCCGCTCCTCAGCTGTGTCAAAATGACGTTAGGCCCAGCTGCAGAAACCCGCTGGCTCATTAGATAACTCAGCCCTGCTAAGGAAGCGCAGCATAGTGGGGCTTTGAGTTTTTCCCTTCTTCAAATTACAGCTAATTTTAAAAAGGCACCGAACAAGACGGCACGAACAGTGTGGCGCCGTCACGCCCGTGGCGAATTAGCCTGATTGGTTGAGATTGGTTTTGACCGAAACGCTCGCATAGGCAAAAAATGAAGTTGTTCATTTGTCGTTCGTTTTTTCATTTCATTTGGAGTTTGCAGAGCTTAGGGAAGGCCTAGATGTGATTTGAATACCTTGTGGAATCAATATGGACATTAAGGATGTGTTAAGTTTTGCGATGATCCGAAAATACAAATGCAATGATTAAAATAATCCGATTTAACTGTCATTTGTTTCATTATTGACAATTGATTACCAAGCGGGGAAAAAATTTGGTCTTTTGAATGAGGATCTTGTGACCGCCTTCCTTTAGTCACATACCGGAAAGACAGGCCAACTATTTAGCATCGTAGTTAATTTCCTGAATTGTAGGCTGAGTACAATTTCACAGTGTACCCTTTTTTAATAAATGCCATTTAATACAATACACAAGACATCCATGTTTACCTTAGAACTTGGTTGAGACACAATTCAAGGATTCTTAAACTGGGTTGAAAGTATGTCAGCAGCCTATAACAAAGAGGAAAATCCAAGGTTTTTCTGTGTCATGAAGGGTTACAATAGTTGTTAGCCATTAACGCGATCTCCCAACCACCATACAAAAGCCTAGGAGGTACAACTCACGCAGAAGATGGCCAGGAGACACTCAGGCCGACATCCAGGCTAACGAAACAGAGCAACATATGATGGTACTGTTTATGTTTTTCCAAACACCCTGAGTGTCGTCTCGGATTATAATGGGCCGACTTCAATGGCGCGGCCTCATATATCATCCTGCCCCATGTTGAGGATGTGGGCTCGCTCAAGTCCAGAGAGGATAAAGTGTGTCCTAATCTGGAGACACATCAAGCCCTCACACACGTGACAAGTGGGATAACTTCACAGGGCTCATTTGTCATGGGAGCTGGCGTTAAATTCTCCGTCCACAGTGTCTGATACATTGGTCTTTTAAAGTTAGTGAGATCAAAAATTATGATAATATTTGTGTTTGTTGAGTGCCTTTGGAAACAAAAACCTACCTTGTTTGGCAGTTTTTATAAATGCTCTTTGTACAAGTAAAGCAATGTGTGTCGTGCAAGGCTGTAAAGTAGAACATTGTAGTATATCTATGAATGGAATTGGTCTCAGAACTAGCAAACTAAAGCGTAACCAAAAGCAACCAATACACTTCCCAGCGTGAGTTTACGAATCTCCTCACGTCCAGCAGCTGGTGGGATGGCTGACAGGTGGAAGAGAGCAGCAGGAGGAACGGAATGGAAATGGCACAGCCCGGGCGTCACGGCGACAAGACGTTTCAGGAGCCTCGCTAGCTTGAAGGGGCATGACAAGCCCGAGACAGGAGATACTGCCCAGACTCCCTGCCGAGTGTTCATTCCACGAGTCACCGGGCGAAGTGAAATGCCGAGCACAAGTAGCTGTTGATCCGCTGACTGTTCTGTCTATGATCTCGCTCCGCTTCGCTGAGACAATGGCAGATGGGAATGCATCAATATTAGTGGGAAACATGGACGTGTGCGGACTCGTCCCGCAAAGTTCAACAGTATCCCGCTCCTGTTTGACTGTTGTTGACGTTTAAAGCTAGCTCGCTTGCTTTCCACCCCGTTGGAGAGACATTCAGATGATGAGGTATACTTTATATATTATCATGAGTAAATATTTGACTGCTGTTGGGACCGCACAAACCATTGGGAGCCTCTCCCCCCAGATAAACAAAGCGGCAAAAACGCAACCTCAAAGCTGACGCGAAAAAAAATCTAGTCGGTGGCTGCAGGTGCCTTTGAAAACCGTTTGTAAGCACTTTATGACCCCCAGCCAAGTCTTAACTTGAAGAACACCTGCATGGTGCACCAACCTCTTATCATTTAATAGCACGAAACAAATATAACATGACACTTAGTCCCAGAGCCCACATTTTAAGCTGAGGCATAAATTCACTTGTGTCTTACTCCAGGAAGTACCATATCTGGTTTCCATGGGTTCATTTGTATTTTCTGTCTTTTTCCGTTGCTTAATGTATTTTCCTCCTGGAAAAGACCAACGTAGACCAACAGGGACGTTACATTTTTTAAAATGGCTTCTCTCACTCTTAATCCGGATATTTAAATTTTGACATTTTTATGGAAGAACGGCCTGAAGAGTGTTGAAGTTGTGTTATAATCCAATCCCTTGGCTACAGTAGCTCAGGAATTCAGCCATGGTGGAAAGACGCAGATGTGAAAGATCAAGTTTCAGATGCGTCCCGAAACACCAATACCCAACAAGCCCCTGCAAACTCTCACTGGGGAGGTATGCCACACTTTCCGTGGGCCAAGAAGCTGGTATAAGATGACACATTGGCCAATGCTGCTGTGATATATACGTATCACATTTACACGTTAAGTCGACTGTTTGGCTGTTGAAAAAAAGAAACGTGACATGACAGCTGAACACAAAAACCTGAAATAGCTGAGATTTTTTTGGGGCACCACGACCGTGCACTTTAGTAGACCCTGGCGCTAAAGTCTAGTCCCTACAAGTGGATTGACCCTCTCTGTAATCAGAGACTTTGTTGCACTGTGGAATTCACAAACGTCCATCTCTGCAGTCAAAACCTTTCAACGCAATCGACTCAAAGGGTTCATCGGCTGTCAGTTATCCTGCATAAAAGTTTAAACTTCCATAAAAAATATGTCAAAGATTAGGTAATTATATGAACCATGAGATAAGGTGGGATTATGCGAAGAATCGGATCATTTGGGATTATACGAAACATGAACTGAATTGCATTCTGTGAAAATATGGTTTTGTGTAAACTTGGGGTAATTTCTATTCATAATATCAGGTCCATGCCCTTGTCTTTTCCTTAAGTGAAGATATTGAACTCATTTACATTGGAGATACTATAGAATAATTAACTAATAGAATGTATCTCCATAAATTAGAGGATTACAGGAATTTTGGGTCTTAACTGATTTAGGGTCAAATACACATAATAAAAATGCAATTGAAGGAAACATAGCTTTGATAAAGAGCTAGCCACCATAAAGACATGTTTGTTTTGCTGTGCTTTTCATAGAAGAATTTGACACAGTAAAATACATTGATGTTGCCAGCACAAACATAGTGAGGTATTGTTTACATGACATAGTGATATTTCCACAATACCACGAATGCTTGCCAGCAAGATATAGAGACTTCTATATGTTGACTTCAGAATGTAATCCTGTGTGTGATGAATCAAAAATGTAATTGTGAATTATAAAAAAGGATATCTGAGAGATGTAGACTTGCGCTGTGATATTTATTACAAAAAAGTTAAAGATTAATACAGGAGGAAATAAGCATTCGTATAAATAAGGAAATGTAATAATTAAGAGGCTGTGATCTAATGCATGCTTCAGATACTAGCCTCTAGGATAAACTACAGTGCCATTTCCTGTCATGACATATAAGCAATAAGGAAAGAGTGAGCGGAGTTTATGGCCAATGGCTAATGTTCCTAGGCACGACACATCGCTGAGTGCCTGCCTGCACACAGCACATAGCTGTGATATGTTGGGAATATACTGCAAAACCTGAAGATGCCTAATTGCAATTATAAACCGACTACTGATGCAACTATAACAGTGAAACATTATGTGAGGTCAAACCCCATGACATACAGGCTTGACAAAACTGAGTCACAAACGCTGATTTGAGATGAGTGAAATGTACTGCTAAGTATCCAGATCGGCAGAGTTTTGAGGGTTACATCAGTTGCAAAGCAGGAAATGAGATGTTAAAGTGTGTAGCAAAGCTCATTTAGTAGAGTATAAAAAATGCATATTCAAGGTTGTGGGTTTGAGTCCCACACGGGGCCAGTACGAGAAAGAGACCCATGTTAAAGTATGCTTTAACTTCTGAAAGACGCTTTGGCTGCAAGCGTCTACCAAATAACCTAAGATGTGATGACCTGCTGTTAACTGCTGATAACTGCTGTTAGCTGTTGTCCTTATTAAATTTGTTGACACAAACAGGTAATGATAATGTATGCGTGTTGTTGGGTATCGGTTCAGGAAACGTGCGCTCATTAGCTGGAGGTGAAATTAATTGGTATTAAGGTGACCTTGTAAGACGTTATTATATGTCGTGGGTGCTTTGTGTTACATTGGGAACCGCGTTTGTGTCGTGTTTTCTTATCGTTTACAAATAAACAAACATACAAACAAAATGTTTCTTTCAGCGGAGACGCTCTTTACATAATTAACAATGATATTTGTATGTTTGAGCGTTGTGACAAGAAATACTATGTGAACGAGAAACACAGTGGAGCAAAAGAGAGTTCCAGAACATCTCATCCTCCCTCCGCTGAAAGTGCAATCATTTCTTCATTAGACCGTTATTTGTTTCCAAGTGTTCGTCTTCAGGGCTAACATCTAGTTTATTTGGATACTCTTAATTACAAATGGGAGAATGGGTTACCCATTTAGAAAATAAATCTCTATCACCAACTCCTAAAGGGCAAAAAATAACTTTTAGGGGTGGACAGAATGTGATTTTATTTCCAGGATTGATGAAGTTAGTAAAACACTGACCAGATCAATTTGACCCGATTTGGTCGTGTTGTAATGAAGTCGTTGTATTGAGTCTTGGTGTTGAACCACAGATAGGGAAGATGATGGGAAGAAATGTTCTTTACCTGCTAGTTAGTTTGGGGATTTATTAAAGGTAGCCTGCAGGTGGTGAAGAAACCACAATAAATTACATCCATGGCAGGTTCTTTCCAGATAACAACATTGGGTGGAACCGTTTCCTCCAGGATCTTTTCATTTTACTCGATGTTATTAAACACAAAGATGAAACTCCGGAGGACAATCGTCCTATACATCCCTTCCAAGCCTAGTTTATATAAGTTGTCAATTAAACTTTTCTGTTGTTTGTCACCCAGAGGTCTATAGAGGGGAAGGACCTGATGACACATGCTATAACCGTCAACATCTAAACACACTGCTACTCTCAAGTCCCAACCTGGTCACAATGTTGTTTTACATCCCTATTTGGAGCAGCGGGTAGTGTGCTCGGCTGCGCAGCCAAAGGTCACTGGTTCATCTCCGCCGGACGCAACAATATTAACTCTTCGCCAGTGAATCATATGAGATTTGCATTTCCTCCGTGCTACATTTGTCCAATTAACTTGTTTTGGTCAGTTTGTAGGTGGAATTGGCATGGCAAGATCTTGATTTTTCTCAGGAAAACAGCTAAACCATATTATTAGCATTTTCTTCAAATTGTAACTGCCACCTGAGAGACGTCTTCAAAACAAAACACATCCTTGAAAAGAGGCATTTCCACCGTCCACAGTTGATTCTCGGCATGAAACGAGCAAACTAATTTGGCAAGAAGTCAATAAAAGATGGGCTAAAAGAATGCTGGCGCTTGCAGATGGCAAACTCCAACTGGCCGAGGAATGATATATGATGGGTTGTTACTATTATTACCTTGCCTTCATTATGATTAATACCATCGGAAGGATCCTGCGCTCTCCTTGTCCAGAAGAGACAACATAATTAGCCCGACCTATTGGCACCAGGCCGGCCTCGGCTTGGCTGAGCTTCTACGTTTTAACACCCAGGTAGATACGGCAGAACCGGGATAGAGGAGCCAGCGTCCACCATATAAAGTGTACCGGTAATGCATTCTGTTTCCTGACAGCGAAATCCTATTTATTTCAGATTTCCTCTCCCGCCTTGAGCTTTTATTAAATGCTCTATTGAGCAAATAAATATTGTTTTGCAACAGAGGTCCATTCGCTTTTCATGAACGACGACGACAGCAGAAAAGTCCCTCTGCCGAAGTGACAGAAAGGGCGTCGGGGTCAAATGGGAGAGGCGGGGGGGGGTGAGCGAGGGCGATATGGAGGCAGGGTGCATTTTCCTGTCTGCTGGTGCACCTGCGTTGGGCCCGAGTGAAATTAATATTGCTAATGATGAGTGTCGTGAGGGCAATATCCTCACGGCAGAGACGGTCACACCGACTCAACTGTATTGTGCTCCTGTCTGTCTTTCACAAACAGAAGCGTCGGTCGAGTCTCTCTGCTGAGCGCCCAATGGTTTTGATCTACTCCTGAAAACGATTTAAAGATCCACCTGGACTTAAAAGGGTGACGGTGCGCCATGTTCTGACTTGATATTGTCGTGACACCTTTTTTGTGAAACTTTGGAGAAAATATTTTTTGCTTCTGAGGCAATACGTTAATACCTGGCTTTGTACACCTTCTGCTTAGTGCTTTCTAATGTGTAGTGAAGGCGCGCGTACAAGTGTCTTATGTGTAACGCGTTTCTACAACTAATAAAGATTTAATTTTCAGAAAGCATTTAGGGCTAATGAGTTTTTAAAATCACTGAGTGGCAAATATAAAAACATCCCTCTCACCACATGAACAACATGATTGCTTATCATTATAATGCACAACTAATTACCACTACTGTGCTGGTTAACAACTGCATGCTATTAAGTGACATGGAAGACTTTGAGCACTAATCAATCACTCTCCACGCGCGTAGTCAGACAAACCTGGAAACACAAACAAGCAATCACTTATTTGACTCGTCTTTAGTTGCTAATGGACCACATTCATCTAACCTCGCTGGAGGTATAGCGCGGGTCATTCCTAAATGTGAGTCATTATGTTGAAATAACGCCGGCAACATGACTCGTCCCTACGCTTTAAAATGACACCTCCATCCTTTCCATTCTGGTGTTTTGGCCTGTTTGAAATAAATGTTAAAATGTTTAGGTCGACACTTCTTTAAATGGACCCTTACTGGTTTTCCTTTGGTCCTCAAGAGCCTCTTCCACTGCTCTCTGGATGTGGTGTCTTCTCAGAACACATTGTGTAGAGAGAGAAAGAGAGAGAGAGAGAGAGAGAGAGAGAGAGAGAGGGAGAGAGAGGGAGAGGGAGAGAGAGAGAGAGAGAGAGAGAGAGAGAGAGAGAGAGGGAGAGAGAGGGAGAGAGAGAGAGAGAGAGAAAGAGAGAGAGAGAGGGAGAGAGAGGGAGAGAGAGGGAGAGAGAGAGAGAGAGAGGGAGAGAGAGAGAGGGAGAAAAAAGAGAAAGAGGGGGGAGAGAGTGGGGAAGAGAAAAGAAGAGAGGGGAAAAAGATGAAGACGAGTAGAGAAGAGAGGACAGAAAGGGATATAAAGAGATGTATGGGGGGGGTGGTACAAAAATACAGAGGGAGTGAGATAGAGAGGAGGGAGAGGGGGATAGAGATGGAGAGGGGGTGAGCGGGTGAGCGGGAGAGATAGAAAGAAGGAGAGAGAGGCCATTCTGGCTTTCTAATAACGATGTGCCCCCAGGCTTCTGTGACCGTGCGTGCGGTCTATCACTCCCCTCCATACCACACGCTTCCCTTCTCCCTCTCTGTATGCCCCTCTTCCCTTCAATCTCTCCCTTTATCTCTCGCTTTATTTTCCTCTCCCTTTGTCTTCACGCTCTTTCTCCCTCCACCACGTCACACTCTGTGTCTCTTTATGTGTCATCAAACTGACGAACAAACACATGCAGACAACATTTGATTTGTAAAATGTGACCTTCTGACCATGTATTTCCCAACCGGCTGTTTGGATTTTACCCAGCTTGAGCGCTCACGGTTGCATTCAACGGTTCGTCCTCTAAACTCGGTTCGCTTGCTTCCTCAGACATGGATCGGGTCCCTCATTTAATGGGTTCTCATAAGCCTCGGGGTATAGTTGCCACCAGTGGCAACCAGAAGGGCCGTCTCTCCGGCGTGCCTCCAGGCGCCGCTGCTGCAGGAGGGCCTGCGGTGGCGAGCTGACAGCCGGCTGGTGGCTCCTCAATGCGGCGGAGGAAATTAAATTACCGCTTGTGCTGCTCATAGTGTGTACACATCACAAAGGCAATGATACGGCCAATTACACTTCAATTCAATGCGTTTGTGTACAACCATGAAGTGTCCTGAACCCGAAAAATCAGGAGAGCACTTAATGCTGAACACGAAGCTTAACGCTCAGCAGGTTTTTCTAAATGCTGTATAAATAAATACGTTATAACCGACATTGTGAAAATATTTAAAATGTTAAGTGTTATTTGACAACCCATTGTAATCATTGATTATTTAGCCAAAACAGTTTAGTGCTTGTAACAATCGGAAATTGATGTAGGCCTATATCATCTATATTGCATCATCTTAAAGGCTACATTAATGCAGATAATTAATTGCTAAAATAAAATAGATATTTTCATTGCCATCATCTGTGTTCCTCCATTTTTTTAGACATGATTTGACAATATTTTGTTCAATAGGATTTTACCTTGGCATGTACTTATTTTAAGTGATTGCGTTGTTCTTATAAGAATCTGTTGATCTCGTTTAGATATAGGCTACGGCTGGATTCTTCAGCAAAGCAATTGTGTGGTCTCTTATTGAACATTTACACGTGTTTGTCACTCACTCTACTCCTACATCTATATTCAATATGATATCTGACAAACACCAGGGTGAGGAAAAAAGGAAAAGGTGGGTATTTCGTGGGTAAATAACAAGTACGCGTTTTCATACTTGTCAAAATGGCATTTTTCTAAAAATGTAGCCTATTTAAAACAAAAAGTTAAGACTGGGAATAAAACTGATACGTAATCGATATTAGAAGAAAATAATTTAGGCACAATTGTGAAATACCTACAGTTGTCACAATCATTTGTTCAGTTTTGAGAAAAAAATATTTAGATAGACAGATATGATTGAATACCAGCCTTGTCATTTAATAGGACATTCATTGATTTGGCAAGAATGACCATGAACCCATTGTCAATCTTTTGTACATTTCAGTATATTGCACTGAAGACACAAACGTGACTTTTCTTTACAGTGGGGTGGTACTTGAGTTATGGTGGCATGTTGGCCTGCTATTTTGGCGAGAGAAAATGAACTTGATTTCTTTAGATTTTTTCGTCTTATTTTATGTTGGTCCCACTTTCCTTTCTAAATCAAATGGTAGTTTAATGACATGAAGTTATTTGTACCATTATAAATGTACAAGTAGTAACTCTGAATAAAATAACAACATTAGACATGTTTGGTTGGACTAATAAAATTATCGACGGAAATCGAGATCAGAAATGAAAATAATGTATATGAAAATACAATTTACTGACGGAATATGGAAATCATTTTGAATTGAAGGCAAGACATTTTCATTAATTATCTTTAAAACAATTTGCTAACATGATATACCAATTACTTCCCCAAATTATCAATGTTTTCCTGAAAATGATATAGGACTAAAAGGGTGTTATGTGCTAATAATGTTCTTTAATATAGACTAGATCCCTCCCTCGATAACAGTTTTCCACAGGAGAGAACGCTTACCCAGATACACATACACAATTAGCATTTCAATATTATTCGATGGCTTTATTTATGTAATTAATATGCATATAATACTTTTGATTATTGTCTTGCGTTCTGTAAATATCTCGACATTTCCGAAACGTCTCTTCACATCGATTCACAGCTATTTTGCCAGCCACCAGGAGTTTCTTTATTACATGCATATATATGATTTTGTTTAGCTAATACATTAAAGGGAAATAAAATGTATCACTGTTTTTACATGGCTTAGAAGTCAAGCATTGCATTCAGCAGGGCAATTCAAGAATGATCCAAGATGAAACCTTCTGTACAGAAGAAACAGTGTGAAACAATATCAGTAGCTGTATTAAAAATTGCTGTGACAATACTAATAACATTCCATAATAATATTGTGATTTCTATTCTGAGTCTCTTAATAAAACATTCATGAAAACAACATACCTAATAATAATAAAATATTTTATTACCTCAATAATAATGAAATCGTTTTCTTCAATTAAAGCATGACATGGTAAAGTCGAAACAATCACTAAAGACCCTACAGCCATCTTCATACCATTAGATGAGTGAAAGTAATATGCATAAACAACCCTAGACCTCCCAATATTGCAAAGGAGAAATCAACAGTATAGGCCATAATGTGTAGCCTACCCCTTACAATTTAGTAGAGCAACAGTCACCTATTTCCAGCGCGTTGTCACTTTACGTTATGCGATTGGAGATGCGATGCTCCTTCGTGTACCGTTCGTCCTCAATACAACATCACGTCCCTCAATACTCAATAGGCCTACCCATGACGAGCCTTCATCTCAGCATCCCCCCCCTCCCTGCCGGAGTAGTCCGTCGACACAGTCCAGTTAAAGTCGTCTGATCTGGGCAGGAGGCGCCAGGTTATCCCCGGGGAGCTGGGGAGTCAAGGACTGTATAGCTCGAAATGCAGAATAATGTAATTCTATCTGGACTGAATTCAACCTAATTACAGCAGAAAGCAAAACAGGCAGAGAGGATCTTGAAAGCAAATGGGGCTGGGATGACAAGCTCATCAGCTTAATGCCGGTCGTCTTCGAGTGGAGAGCTTTGGAACAGGCGCACGGATGAGTCTGCTGTGATGGGAGTCAATTCAAGAGATATTTACCAGAAACAATTATGTAGAAAACAACAAGAATAATCAAAATGCACCCCTGAATATAAAACAAAAGCTCATTTTGAGATTTAGAAACACGGATTTACATATCAGGCTGAATCATTATAGTTTGTATTGTGATTATTAGTGTAATTATATTGTTTTTTATTATGCCGTATATCTCGGCTGCGGCATGCGTATATATGACTGACAGCAAATAAAAAAACAAGGTCAACTGCTTGACCGGCATCGCAGCATTATATTCTGCAGTATGCTATATGAACCTATACTGGGTAGCGAAAAGCAAACACCTGTGGCCCCTGAAATGATATAGCAAGCACATGTGTGCCCCCACACACCGTAGCATTTAAATATTTAATGCATGATTACAGACTTTCTTAATGTATTTTTTGTGCCAACTATCGCAGTTCTTTGCAAATCTCTTAAAGCCTTTCGCAGAATCACAAGCAAGAGGCTTGGATGTAGGTGTGTGGGGGTTGGGGGGGATTGGGGGGGGTCACTATAATATACCGCAAGCCAATTGTGACAAATTCCTTTTGTCTGCGCGTTGCTTGTACTTTATTACCCAGACGAGCAACACTGCCTGAAGATAACGATTCATCATCGGCCGCACGGAAGCCACCATACACATCGCCCCTGGGCAACCATTTGAGAAGGGGATTGCACGCAGAGAGCAGCTTGCAAACAAATTTGAGGAAGAGCTTGATTAAATTTGTTTAAATCTCAATATGTATGCAATCCTTGTCAAAGTTGGACAGGAAAAGCAGGGATCTTCTGGCAATTGCTTCGTGTCAAATCCACGGTTTCACATGGGTCTAATTCGTAATTCATTTAGGATTTTGGGGGATTATTGCTTAGACCTATCTAGAATAAAAATTGCTGGCCTTTGAATTCATTCGATATTTCATCCAAACGATTACTGTGTTGTCATCATAATGTTTTTTTATTATGATTGTATTTTTATTTTACTTTTGTGAAATAGTGTATCAACACAGTTATATTACTAAGCCAATGTTGTGCCTGCCTTATTATTATTAGATACCTTAAATGCTTGTAATAAAATAAATGGTATAGGTAAGATCTAGGTTCAGTAACATGAATGCTGTTCAGATTAGAACGCATGTACGTTAATTAAATATACGATAATTAAAACAACTTTGCCAATTATGTTTTTTTGTATTTAGTATACTGTATTGGCAAAACCCTACTGCTTGCTGCTGCACGGCCAGCGACCATCGTTTGCTTCATTAAAATGTTTTGAAACAAATCAATTATGATTCATTTTTTAAACACTGTTTCTATTGTTGTCCCTGCCCAATTTAGTGGTTAGAGCGTTGGACCGGTAACTGAAGGGTTGTTGGTTGGAATCCTGTCTGTCCTCCCCACGAGTAACGCACTTTTTAACCCTTTACTGGTATTGCCTGTCTCACAGGATGAGAAAGTCCACTAAATGCCTAAAATACAATTATCATGACAGGGACGGAAGAATGTAAGAATGTAAGCGGTAATGGCTTATTGTGTTTCTGGAGATAGAAAAAACATGAGTAAGACGATTAAAATGCTTTTATTGGCAATGATGTGTGTGGCCTATACCCATTGTAAATTAACGTTGTTAATATATAAAGGCCTACATTACTCTGGTTCGTGCAATATGTGCTCTGATTTCACGTTGGGGATGTTGCAGCCGCCCAGACGTCACCTTGATTCTGACATATAGTGAGACAACCTCCTTTTGCTCTCGAGGCTTCATTGTGAAGAACGAAAGAGATTGCCTCTCTCATAACCGTTGTCACCAATTGGAGATGATGTGTGATGCATCACGACCGTTTACACATTAGGTTTGCCATAATGACACATGCATCGCCCCAATATCCAGTGGCACAGCCTGTCGTCCTCAATCTGATATCAATAGTTAGGCAGTTTAACAGCAATCGTGTTCAATTCTACCCCCTCTCCACCACCGCTCTCCGACATATTCGTTCCCAATTTATTTTATTCGATCAGTTTTAGAACAAAGACGTCCTTTTTACATCAACCTTGTCTTCGTCGCCAGACAACGTCCATTATTGATAGCTTTAAATTCATACAATTGATTGTTATGCTTCCCTCTAGCCAGTTTAAGCAGTGGAGAGACGTCTTTATTCACGTGGATGCTGAAATAAGTGCGTAATAAAACGATGATTTATTAAATTCGCTTTCCCGGTGTTGCAGTTTTATTATGAGTCATTTTTCATTTTTATTAAATTTAGATCAGGCAATCCGTCCTCCTGCTTCGGGCGGGGAAAGGTTAAATTAGTTGTGCAATCAACGCACTGTTTTGGTTTTGCATTGTCAAGGGTAAGCCATGATTCCTTTATGGACCTTATAAGCAAAGGCTGGTGTGATATACTGTGCAGAAATCAGCAATCAAACAATAACCACATGTTTCCTGCTCCTGTTTCAGGCAAAATCTGAGGGATAGGGCTGAGAGGTCATAAAAATAAACCAGACGTTATATGCAATGGTTTAGGCTATACCCATTACATTAGGCCAACTGGTCCCTCCTGTATGTCGTACTGTTCGTATGGGTTCTTAAATGTGTGTATTAAGCTTTGCAGCTTTGGGGTCAGAACAAATTCCTTGTGTGTGTAAACAGGCATGGCGAAATAAACCTGATTCTGATACGAGCTGCAAAACTGTAGAGAGTTAATGGAGGATTCCTCGAGAATCTGTGGGTATAGGCCACATTTATACACGAACTCCGTATATATTTATATACAGGTTATTTAGCTAAAAACAATACGTGCCAGTTTTCTCCCTTTAATGTCATTTATGAAATTAAAAATGTGCTGTGCGACGTTTGTGCCGTATTATTTCATGATCTTGAAGAACGGCAATCTTTTATGTTATAATAATGATCTATTCCCCAACCCACTTGTCTTCTTATCTTGCATAGAGGTGTTAGTGTCGTATAGGAAACAATTTCATCAATGAAAAGGGCAATAAACTGGGATGCATGACATCAAATAAAGTCATATAGGCCTATAGTTGCACGGTTACATAGCTATTAAACATAGTTTAGTAGAGTGGTTCATGCCACGTATTTTGTTTTAATAGTGGGATTAAGATGATAGTTTATTAAACCCTTTTTCTATGTTGATACACGATGGGTGTTATGTTATACTGCAAAACTGGAGCCGCAATTGTAAATTGGCTGCGGGTTCTTTAAGAAAGGGGAGCGGGCTGCAGAACATTGTCTAACTGGAAATTCCGGGGGCCAATAGATGACCGAATGGCAAGATTTAGGCTGGAGCGGTGTCTACAGAGCTATTGAAATCACTTCAAGACGCAATGCAACCGAGCAATCTTTTTCCCAATTAATATTCATGTTCAGCACGGTTAACACTTCAATTTGTTCTATATTTTCATACGATGGGGTTGACTCACTGTTGCTCTCTCTGCCTTTAGAGATGTCGTAATAACACTGCACGAGAATTAAGGACGCCTGGCTGCACTTATAGGAGGAACTCCTCAAATTGCGGATTTGTCTGTAAGTAGTGTGGGTAACTATTTTACATCAGCATCACGCAATTCATCTCTACCGATGACTGTGACATGTGCAAGAAAGTGTGTTAACGAACGTGCTGCAAACTGGTGGATATGCATTTCAGGACTTCCCCAGAATACATCCTAATGGATTATTATTAACAGTGCATTTCGGTCTACTTTATTTCTGCATGTCTTCTGGACAGATAATGGCAACGATTTGGACGACGGTGGCCGCGCGCATCCCAAGGAAGTAGGCTCGCTTTGGGCCAAAATTGATCTGAACACCGACCGGGCATCCCGATCCGCGGCTGGTACTGCGACAACGCGGACAACACATTTCCTATACTTTTCCTCGATACACGAGGCGTTTGTGTGTGTTTTTGGACGCAATGAACACAACCATGGAATTGAACACTGGAATGGAAGAAGTGAACCAGACGCACCAGCAGCACGAGCCCATCAGCTTCGGAATAGACCAGATCCTGAACAGCACGGACCAGTCCAGCAGCTGCATGCTGCCCAGTCGAACAGGCGACACGGATTACACGGTCGCCCCGAGCGTCTACGCCAATGGCTACAGCAGCGTTTATAACCCGGCCTGCTCGATGGCGCCCGGGCTCGCGGGGTCCTACAACGTAAACATGAACATGAACGTCAGCATGAACATGAACGTGAACGTGAACGGTGGGAACGCCGGTGGCGGTGTCATCAGGGTGCCGGCTCACAGGCCAATGCCACCGAATCCACATGCGCCCCCGCCGAGCCATCCACCGGGCCTGGCGGCTGGCATCCCGTCCGTGACTTCGATGCCAAGCATGGGAAATGCGGCGAACTTTACCTTCCCGTGGATGGAGAGCAGCAGACGGTTTGCGAAGGACAGACTAACTGGTAAGACTCACTGACATTTTGGAAAATCTGTTCCCAAATGTCCCCGCGTGAAAGATGTCTTCATAAGACATGGTTTTGGATCGAATAGATGGGATCTATTTTTTCCAGTTAAAAAAAGGTGCAATCTTAAATCGAATTCGTAGAGGTCATATGTGGTTATCCAATTTAACTGACATTCTAAAGAGCATTTGCCTGTCTAGGCAAAACAGTTTTTGCATCTTGATGCTGTCAATTATGGACGCGACGCAGCCAGTCCTTTGGCCGACCAATTTATCAAATAATGTGGGGCATGTGGCAGGAGCAATTCGATTTTACGTTTAGGGCTGTGTCTGTGTCAAACTCGTTTATTTAAAATGCATGTGAATACTTGCAGCAGGTATGGTTAAGAATATATGTTATTTAGCTTACATTTGTGTTTCTACGTGGGGACAGTGGCCTATTATGTCGTATAAAAATTGTTGAACACCTATTTTACCACCTCGTTTCGCATGACCCTAAACACAATAAGAATAATAATTTCAATCTATTAAAATAATAATCATAGTTACAGCCAATAATAATAAATGTAAAATGTGCTTGTTATTACTTTTAGTATTGCAGTCGTTTTCAATACTATTATTTGGTTGATGTTGTTGGTTATTGTAGCAGCTATCAATATACAAGTTTGCTAATAGGACCAATAAATAATTCCGAACCATTTTTAGCATATCAATATTACGATCTACATTACATTTTTTTACGGCAAATATGCTTATTTGTCTAGTTTCGATAACAGGGTGCAGTATAGGACAGTAGGTCAGTCAGGTTGTGAAAGGCCTACTTGCGAGTCCTTTTACTGCAGGCATTGAGGATGTACTCCTGCAGGTGGGAATTGTAAATATTTGTGTTAGGCTCTATACTGGCATATTAACGTCATTATGTATGCCTTTAGCCTAGCCATGTATACAGAAAACAATACTACATTATCACTACATACAACAGGGCAAGGTGTAATTGTCCATTCCAATATCCTGCCAAATTTAACCACTAATTAAAACAAACGAAGTTAATTTAGAAAATTCTACAAAGCATAAGGACTACTTTGTTTGCTTACTTTAGCCTATAATAAACTGAAAATGCAGGTTATCTTTCGGATGTAAAGGTAAATATGAAACACAAACGCGTTGTGTTTCTAAATATTTACTGACCTATATCCTCAGTGTGATAATGTCAGGTGTGAGGCTGATCTGAGGCCTACTATCTGTCATTAACAACCTTAACGGCTTTCCCTTTCCCATTCGGGATTGTCCTCATGCGTTTGGGCCAGTTATTGTTTAGAGACCAATACAGTACAGAATTTACATAATTGCAAATAATAATAAGAGATCACATTAAAGGACACATATGACCTTATGTATCAGCACTCATAGGTTCCTACAATCCTGTATCTGAGATAATTAAAACTATACAGCTAAGCATATAATCTAAGTACTCACACGTCTGTGGTTGTAATTTTTCGAATTGTATCTGGTGTTTCGATTAGCCAAATAAAAGACAAGCCATTCCCCCACTGATTAAAATTGGTAGGCTACATATTAACGACACTTTATTTAGGATTAGGAGCATTAGCACATAAAGGCCTCGTGAATTTCATCTTTATTTTATTGCATGCTTGCTTGTTTGTATATAATATCACTCCCACTCGTCGGATTTTTTTTGCGGCATGACGTCACCCGTATGAAGATGAAAATGAAGAACATCATGGATTGGCCCGCATTAAATATTAACAATGCTATACAATGCGCTGTGCTTTCATCATTAATTATTTAACCCAGAGAATGATATGTCAGCTTAAAATATCTTATGCAAATGTGCTTATCAATTGTATTCATAGTCACAAAGGGGCTTTTGTTTAATTGGATTTATATTTGGTGTTTGTTATATAGCCTCGTCGTCCACTATCTACCGACAAAAGGCTACTATTCAATGAGCCATAAATTCATTTTAAGTGATCACTTTCTTTTATTTTTTGTGACCTATATTTGAGAGAAAAATATGACAGACCAAGTAGCCTACTTAGTGCTTAGATTTTGAATATGGTTTCAGACATATTTTAAATAAGATCATAGGGCCCAATTGTTTCTCTTCATACGTTATTTAGGTAGCACTCTAATTTAATTTCCTGACATAAAACATCTCACGGTTTCTAGATAGACTTCATAGTATTTCAGCATTTAACATATTTTATAGGTTCCCTAATTTAAATTGATTTCTCAAACAGTAAATTATTTCTCTGGAAGCTTGAAAAAGACCTCTCGTTTTTAAAAACGATTCCCTATTGGATTGCAGCTTTGGATTTCACCGCAAGTGTCAAAGCAAGTGAACCTACGAACAGGCCTGGCATCGGGAGATGTGATATTCACAACAGAACAGACATTTCTGAACAGACTGGGAGGCCGTGAAAGGGAATACCGCATGTTTTTATGTTAATTGACTCTCTGGCAGTTCGCTTGTTTTTGAAAAAGCATTGGAGTGGATACACCGATTTGTCTCAAGTCAACACCGAACCTATTCTTTCATTATGGATAATGTAGGTATTTGGGCTTCTATTTACGTCGTATACGTACCAACAACAGTTAAAATAAAATAGGCCACATGTATTAACATGTATTAACATACAAACATGATGTCCATACTACAATACCCACTATTATCATTATTAATTTTCGTTGCCATGATAATGTATGATGATGATGAGAATTTATGTTTTTCTTCATTTATATCCGTCTTCAGAGATATATCTTATATGTGAATACACTTCTGATATGGTCTGGTTTATAGCTCACCTTGACGAGGTATAACTTTACAAATCGAAAGGTGAAACGCGTCTGTATAGCTGTATCTAAATATAGTATCTAATTATCTAATTACCTGTATAGGGTGATATTTCAGTGTGCGTTCTCCATCTAATGGCATGCATACACGTGCAATAGAGATGATGTCTCATCATCGTATTCGATACAGTCGTGTTCTACTCAGAGTGAATGATCGTTCCTATATACAAATATGTTAATGCAATGACCGCTATAGTGATGGTGATGTTAATGGGACAAGCCAGGTGTGTGACATCAGGAGCAGCAAGCGGCTCTGTTTTGCCTCACTGTGTAATAAATAGCAATACATGTTCATGTTATATTTCAATATCCGCGTTAGAATCCTTTATGGGAATATTTATTAGATTGCTACACAGGTAATATCCGCAGTGGGGGAGAGATGCGCTGTCACAGGAAAGTGTTATTAAGTATAAGTGGTTTTATTATGGGCCACATATTCTCCACGGTAGCATTTTATTTTTGATATGCTTATGCTAAATCGTGTCATGCAGGCAGTCTCTCTCCACCATATATTTTGGTGTCCCTTAGAGAAAAAATCATGCTAGGCCTATATGTTTTCTTGAAAACAGGACCAACACAGTTGTGGCCTACTATAGTTTAAAAGCTATTGCATAAAATAAATAACGAGAGATAATCTCTTCACAGTTTTTGCCATATTGCAATTCTCTCCGGTATGAAATTTTTTTTTTTGACCTTGGAACTAATGGTCCAGAATATGTCTCTCTCTACGCATATTGGTCTTGCTTCGTTATGGGAAACTCGGGTAGGGTATTTCCTTTAATGAAATACGTTGTTTGTGCTAAACATCTGTGCATTAAACCAATGACAATTACAGATGTGCTTCGAAATATGGACAGTAATTCAAAGCAATTTGATAATGAGTAAAAATGCTTGGAGGCAGAGTGTCAAGGCTACATTTGACTGTAACTGCCTTGTTCAATAACTGCTACAGGTTTGGATAACAGACAGGTGCATTCTAGCTCCCTGACACAACAAGCTGCTATTGCTTTTAAAATGGGTCCAAACCAGTTTACATATTTAACTGAAACTTGAACGTATAGCTCCTGTCTAAACTTTAAAGCTGTTATCGATTCACTAATAAGTCAGTTATTGCTGAATTTCTGTTTAAGTGTTAACGTGGATATACCTTTAAAAAATATTTTTTATTGAAGGTGCCCTCTAACAACGATGGCTATTTCCGTGTTATTCCTGATTTGCGTGTTATTCTTTGATTTGCGTGTTACTACTGACTTGGTTGTTACTCTTGAATTTCGTGTTATACTCTTGCCTTGCATGTTACCCTTGGGTTGTACACAAACGTGCATATGTGTGTGTGTCTGGTCCATTAGCTGGTGCACAGATGGCCTGAAATAGAAGTCTAATGTGGTGTTATCTGTCCCCAGACCTGCGTCTTGATCCTGGAGCAGACAGACTTGCCCCAAATGTGTGACCTACTCATTTCTAACCCCAGGCAAAGAAGTGACTCTATTAAAAAATAAAAAAAAATAAAAGAAAAATGACACACATTTAATATGAAAACGTACGGGCACTTTTTGCAATGTTTTAAATATTACTTTTTCTGTATGTTTTTCAATCAGATTTAAGTCCTTTGTTCAACCATTTATGTTTATAGTAATCAGAGGTTCAGTCGTAATTTGTAATGATCGTTGAGTGCATTATGTGGCTTGTGTTTCATTTGTATTTCATATCATCTCCAAAGTGCCTCTGTGGCAAATTAATTTTGATTGCTCACACTGAATCCAGGTTACTCAATTCTGATTCTCCCGTGGGCAGATTCTGCGTAATCACGCAGATGACCAAATTATGCAAGATTTTACAGAGATTACTCAATTCTCAACACCGTAGCATTTGTCCCCCAGGACACCTATTGAGATGTTTCATATGCATTTTGGCTTCTGGTGAACTCTGACAGATAAAAAGATGAATAAACACACTGTAAGACAACAGGAAAGTCTGTAAAGAACAGGCAGCTTGCTCCTAACATCCTCAACAAAAAGCGCTTCACTGGTTATGGATCTAGTGGCAAATAGGGTTGGAGAAGGGATCTATATCCACAACGACTTGTATTACATTTATGAATGTTCTGTTGACATGTGCCTGACGCAGTAGACACCGTTCACAAGTAATTGACCATGGTCAAATACTTGAGATATAACCCACTAACGTCATGCGTTTATCGGCAACACTTGCGGTACACGGACATTGCATAAGTTACTACACCTGCCCCAGTATTGGTATCGATTCAGCGTCGGACCAAATGTGAACATTTGGGCCGAACCAGTCCCGGCTAAGTGCATTTATTGTAATAAACAACCAACGCCGGACTCCCCAATCACCCCGGCTCAATGAAATAAGCCCACCACAGCTCCACACGGGACCCTTACTATGTCTCCCTTTCTTTAGCGGAGCAGGCAGAGGAGAGACAAGCAGGAGATCTCAGTGGGAGGCCAGCAGCTCCTCCGGCGCTGCCAGGCCTCTGCCCTCTCCCCAAGGGGGACATGGGCCGGGTCCCTTCCTGGAGCTCTATGGAGACATTAGCCAAACACTATTACCCCGAACTCGCTCACCTACGAGACTCGGGTCCACTCGTGGACTATCCGTTTCGAAAGGGTACTTGTCCAGGTGAGTCACTTCCCTGGTCTTCTTTTTAATGTGCCCGTCTTCTTACCTTGCTTTGTTTCCCCCCTCCCCCCACCCCTGGTGTCCACCAGGGGTGTTAAGGTACCAAGATCCATACCAGGAGGTCCATATAGGACAAAACATTATATCGGGAAATGCTTAATGCATTTCCCGTGAGAACACATTCATTCATCTGCAATTGTTTTTTACAGACTCAATGGCCTGTGTCAAATGCAGGGTGCTTATTTGAAGTGATCAGTCATAAAATGTTGGCAAATTCCGTTGCCAAAAACACATACATTGTAAAAAAACAGAACTGTATTAGTCGGCTGGGCACCCACACAACCCTTATAATATGGCAGATCATGGAAACAGGTGTGTCAGATAAGATTCCCGTTTGGACAAGTTCATTTTTGAAAGACCAACGTAGTCCCCTCTCTCTCTCTCTCTCTCTCTCTCTCTCTCTCTCGCTCTCCATCTCAGCAGCCCTTTCGCCGTTCTCTGTGACCCGGCGCATCGGTCACCCCTATCAGAACCGGACACCGCCCAAGAGAAAAAAGCCCCGCACCTCGTTTAGCCGAGTGCAGATCTGCGAGCTGGAGAAACGCTTTCACCGACAGAAGTACCTGGCGTCCGCGGAGCGTGCCACCCTGGCCAAGGCCCTGAAGATGACAGACGCACAGGTCAAAACCTGGTTCCAAAACAGACGGACAAAATGGCGGTAAGAGCTCATTAACACAACACAGGCAGATGCTTCTAGGCTTTAACGCTCACGGTTTAGGTTCTTATTGTCAATGTTGCGTTACACTTTTCGATTTTTTTATTATTTTATTTTCTGTAGCGAGTGTAAATAAGCCATCCTTTAAAAAAAAGATTATGGGCATTTCTTTGCTTGCAGTGTGCAATCTTTTGTGACATTTTATATGATTTTGCCCTCCCCGAACCCACAGATATATTCTGGTGACAGTGAGACACCTGTTTTGCTTAGTACAGCTTTTCAGAAGCCAATTTCTTTGACCAAGCACAATTATCCCTTTTCTTAAAAGGTTTCTGGAAAACTGCGTCCCGAAGCAATATTGAACCATTAGTCTGAATAATTGAGTGCACGGTTCATGCAAAAACTTTTCCCCCAAATCCACTCAAACTGTTTTTCATGTGTGGACAGTACCTTCAGCTTAACGTGTGGACAGTATCAACGAGTGGACAGTATTAACGTGTGGACAGTATTAACATGTGGACAGTGTTAACGGGTGGACAGTATTAACGTGTGGAGAGTACCTTTAGCTTAATGTGTGGACAGTACCTTTAGTTTAACGTGTGGACAGTATTAGTTTAACATGTGGGCAGTATTAACATGTGGACAATACCTTTAGTTTAACGTGTGGACAGTATTAACATGTGGACAGTATTAACATGTGGACAGTATTAACATGTGGACAGTGTTAATGGGTGGACAGTATTAACGTGTGGAGAGTACCTTTAGCTTAATGTGTGGACAGTACCTTTAGTTTAACATGTGGACAGTATTAGTTTAACATGTGGGCAGTATTAACATGTGGACAATACCTTTAGTTTAACGTGTGGACAGTATTAACATGTGGACAGTATTAACATGTGGACAGTATTAACATGTGGACAGTGTTAATGGGTGGACAGTATTAACGTGTGGAGAGTACCTTTAGCTTAATGTGTGGACAGTACCTTTAGTTTAACATGTGGACAGTATTAGTTTAACATGTGGGCAGTATTAACATGTGGACAATACCTTTAGTTTAACGTGTGGACAGTATTAACATGTGGACAGTACCTTTAGCTTAACGTGTGGAGAGTACCTTTAGTTTAATGTGTGGAGGGTACCTTTAACTTAACGTGTGGACAGTATTAACATGTGGACAGTATTAACATGTGGACAGTATTAACATGTGGACAGTACCTTTAGTTTAACATGTGGACAGTATTAACATGTGGACAGTACCTTTAGTTTAACGTGTGGACAGTATTAGTTTAACATGTGGGCAGTATTAACATGTGGACAATACCTTTAGTTTAACGTGTGGGCAGTACCTTTAGTTTAACATGTGGACAGTATTAACATGTGGACAGTACCTTTAACTTAACTTGTGGACAGTACCTTTAACTTAACGTGTGTATACAGTACCTTTAACTTAACGTGTGGACAGTACCTTCAGCTTAACCTTTGATGACAGGCAAGGAACTTAAGGGAATGGACTCTGAGTTGTATTGACTCCATGCACACCTTATATTAAATAGTCAATTCAGTGAGAGTTAACGAATATAAATGGAGGATGTCAAGTTTAGTGTGAGCAATACATCAGGGTCGGTTGGTAAATATAATTGTAAATCTAACAGAAATATTTAGACTATTGACGTGACTCACCTTTTAAAAGTTGGCACAGGATGCATGGCAACACCAGTTGTGAAAGGATCTCATTTCAGTGGCTATGTTTGTGCAAAGTGCCGATAGAGGCCCGTAAAAACATTAAGGTCTGTTCTGAGGACAACTAAATGTAATGGTCGTTATGTAAGAATTGTGTGTTTGTTGAATTCAGATATTAATTGAGAAAATAATAAATAAAATGCATATCGTGACTAACCAGGGAATTTACTTTCTCTGTTTTCAGAGTTTTGGTTTAAGATATTCCCATATGCTGTGCAGTTATGTGTTTTTTGGTGGGCTATGCTAAAAACAAGCTAAGTGAAATGGGTGACATTTTAAATGATATTTAGCATTTTAATGGTTTATTTATTTGTCGTAACAATTTCAAACAATGTCATTTCTTAACAAACTCTAACGTGCATCATGAAGTATATAGCTTTGACTTTAGTAAGTTAGATTTATGACGACACATGAATGTGAGTATTTAGGCACTATTTTTACCAGATGCCACTGTTAAACCAGGATACATGGATGTGAGTCTTTAGGCACTGTTTTCACCCCATGCTACTGTTAAACCAGGAGACAGACAGCAGAGGAGCGTGAGGCGGAGCGACAGCAGGCTAACCGGCTGATGCTGCAGCTTCAACAGGAGGCCTTTCAGAAGACCCTGAGCCAACCTCTGCAGCAAGACCCGCTGTGCCTGCACAACTCCTCCCTTTACGCTCTACAGAACTTACAGCCCTGGGCGGAGGACAACAAGGTGACCTCCGTCACCTCCCTGGCATCTGTTGTCTGACTGGCTGCGTGTGTGTGTGTTTGTGTTTATGTGTGTCTGGTGTATGTGTGTGTATGTGTGTATATGCATGTGTCTAAATAATCATATGAACATATTGGTAATATTTTTTTTAAATAGAAAATGTGGGCGGGACATTTTTTGAGGACTGAATTCTCATATTTAGATAGATGCATAGGAAATCATGCCTGTGGCCTTAACATTGAAATATATTGTCATGCAAAGACTGTTGCATTGTGGGATTGTAAAATCATTTGTTCGGTTATTTATTTAGCATTGAGAAAAAATTCACCTTTTAAGGACCAGAAGGAAACCTTTAGCACATGACATTTTCTACATGTATTTCTTTACAAACGGCATATTCTCTTTTATAGATCATTTGTGGACTTCTTGGCGTGGACAGGCACACATTTAGTTCCACTGAAATGGACAATGATCAATGAGTCTTCTACATTTTTTTTCAGACCTGATTCCCTCAAGTCACTTTCCTACCTTACGCTAGATGTTCATTTTGCCTTCAGCTGACACGTCGGTAGAAGCTTACCACCAGGACTGGCCTGTGGCCAACAGGGAAGCACTGACTTTCAGCCATATGGCAATAGAACTGGATCCGATTCTTTTGCTCTCGACTTTGTACATTGTAGTAATGCATGTTTCCAATATTTCTGTCTGCACTTGGAATTGCCGTTGAAGTCACCAGCCATCCAGGTGGATCTACTGCCGGACAGCAGTTTGCAAGTACCATTGTGGAATATCTCGAAGGTTCCCCAATACTTACATTTAAAAGTTGTTTTATATTAAATTATATTGTGACTTTTCGAAAAGATTATCGAATCTGGAAGTCTCTCTTGTGTTGGTTGTGGTTTCTTGCGACAGAAAGGATAAGTGCATAATTTCAAACAGTAGGAGTGTTTATTATTAAATCACAACATTTGTATTTATATTTAGAATTTATTGCGCTTCACATTAATTGGATCATTTGTTTTATTTCCATAGTCCATTATTTAGGACTTAGTTTCCATACTAAAATCAGCTGTGTTTCCCTCCTAACATTTGAGTATGATATCAATTTAGTACATGTGATATTTTTTTTAGAGATGACAAGCACTTTCTTTTCAACCTATGATTTGGTCCATGGTTAAGTTTTATTTTAAAGGTTATACTTTAGTCACTTTTTCATTTAACAAATTGACATAGGGGTGCGATGCTGTTTTTGTCCACACATTATTTCGGAACAATGAAAGTCAAATTTTTTATGGGATGATTTGTTAAGTTCCATTTTCAGCTATTATATACATATACCTATTTTTTAAATGTTGAAATTCATATAATTTTTTATCACTGTTTCCCAGTTGTGACCCAAGCTAAGATATTTTGCATGTCCTGAGGCGCCTCAGACAAGCACGGTTTGCTCAGGTTATAAACTGACCAACCGGGTCACCAACTAATGGCTATCCATAGAATGGAGAATCACAGAGTTCCCTGCCAGGTATATTTCAATTGACTAGATTGCTAGGCCTGCTGTTTGAACTTGCTAGGGCTTCATGGGCACAAGCTCTTCTGGCCATGCAGGCTGGGTTAAATTAGCTTAGGCTTAGTCAAAAAAAAGATGGTCGATTTTGCCCGATGGTTCATGTTTGTGAATGCCAGGGAGGATGAAGAACCAAATGTCAGTGTGCATCTACATGTTGAGGACATCTGAAATCGGACGGTTTATGTGACATTTTTCAAACATCAAGAGTCAGACAAATGTCAACCTTCAACAGCTGAGCGCTCCCACAGAACATTTGAGTGTCTGAATTACAGTAACACTGTGGGTAATTTCAATCCAGTCATAGTAAACACTTGAATGGCATTATAGAGTACATCATTCAGATTGACATTATAAATTGCCTAAAATAGATTAAGTACTTAGCATTGAAACAAAACTAGACACCAATGGGTACACTGTGATTGACTGACAAGGAGTTGTTATTTAGGATGTAATTGTCATTTGTAGATCAATCAACTGTCAAGTGCCTGCAGTCATTTTGTTTCTTATGAACACAGCCAGGGATTACACAGACTGAATGGGAGGTTTTGTTATGAAAGAATGACATCTAATGCAAACTAATAGCAAATAACATGAAACACATAAAATAAGAACATTTTACAACATTTTTTTTTCATTTGAGATTTTAACTACACCAGTAATGTAATTAAGTATTTTTCATGTCATTGTTTTATGGATTTCATCTCCCAAGAAATGGACGAATAACACCACATAAAGCATCCAACGATTACATCCATCAGAAGGAAGTTTGAACACATCATATTGCCTCTCAAGATCCCTTTAGTGATGTTTTTGATATAACAATTAACTAAACATTTCCTTAAAGCCTTTTGGCATCTCCTTTCTCTGAATAATTGAGTGCACTGACTGAGCTCACAGGCACTATGGCCATCACAAGGACTCGCTGGAGAGTGACGAGGAAAGGCAACCTTATTTATGTACTGACTCCCTCAAACCCAGACAGTGCTGACCAACTGCCCCATCCCTTAAAGGGACCCCTGGGTCAAATCACAAGCAGGATTTGAACCCTGGTCCCCCTAAGATTGAACCCTAATGCAAACCAATTTTCTGGAAATGTGTGGGGTTTCTCCTGGTTGTATCCAAAATGCTAAACAATGAAGTAGGACCTTGTCAGTGGTCTCTGTGAACCATATCCGTATAGACCCTGGACAGTTGACATGGGTGGTTGTTATGGTGGTTGTCCACAGAAATGTCCTGTCTGGTAACAAACTCCTTATCTAGAGAAATCTCTAGGCTGGGGCATCGCCTCACTGCTGCTCTCTTGATTGTAAATGAGGCATCACTCTAAACCTCACGTAGATCACAGGTGGTTGCCTATACCAGGAAGTAGTATTTCGTATTTCATTGGTTAGTGCTCCCTTGAACTGAGCGCTAAGATCCCAGTCAACATCTCAAGGGTAACAATGTTTATCAACGGCATCAGTCTACCCAAAACTGGAAGATCACCGTAGTTCAAAACAACCTTTCAGCACGGACGCAGACGTGTTTTGTCAGTTTCGAGGATGTCTCGCCTGGTTGAGATCCTGTCAATTGCAGGCAGTTGTCCAGGTGATGCCTACTCAACCCCTATTTCCTCTGCAAGGACCGCAGGCGCCTTTCATCCTGCGCTCTCAGGTGCCAGGAAGACGTGACTTGGCACATTTCCTTTCAATTCCTCATCCGTATTTATTTTTCAATCGTGCTTTGTGTTTTGCTACAGGTGCTTAAAGATTAAATATATTTTTAAGCTGAGAATGTTCTTTTGCCTTATCCGTTTACAATAAAATGTACCCACACAAGATGCACTAGTGGTTTAAGGCACTGCATATCAGACTTCCTATCTGGTAATGGGTCACCAACAAACAATACATCATATTTTGTGTCTATTAATCCTTTTCTAACAAAAATGTATTCCAGAGGTTTTTTTTACAACCGACATTTAATCAACAAGACATTAAATAGAATGAATAGAATAAATAACCGACTTCTTGTAGCTATTGTATGTATATACTATTTTTCCTATTTTATTGGATGTTATGCACAAGACTAAACAGGTCTGCATTTTGTTGTGGACTAGATTATGAAATGGTATAATTTCTCATACATTTAATAAAAAAAATACTAAGATCAATTTAGCTCCATTCACAATTTCAAAATGGACACTATAAAATACTGATTTACAAAACCATACAATGACTCTTAAAAAGTATTAATCAGCTAATTGTGAGTGTGAGATACACGGCAATGACCCACTTTTAAACATTCCATGTTAGGTTATACAGGCATCAATTTTTATTACTCCAAGTTTAAAAGCGAGTGGTGTTGATCACATGGGCACATATTGGCAAATATGGCAAATACAGAACACTGTAAACAACTTTTGGCGACCAATTCTGGCTCAACAGCGCCGGTTTACACCCAGTGGCCAAACATCCTGGAATGCGTCTGTAATGTAAAGGTGTGTTTTTATCTGCCGTCTGCTTATATACTCTTATTGGGTCCCGGCATCTCCAGTAGATATTGAATGACAGGTTATGAATGACGAGCGGATGTTTTCCCACTCAAGATTTGCTTTTTGGTGCGACAATGTCAACAGGCGAAAGATAAGTCGAGCAAACTGATGAGATAAACACAATCTATACGTCTCCCATCCCGGATGAGTTGAACAGTTGATGTTTTCCTTCAAACAGATATGATCTGGGAAACACGTTTTAGGCTTTTATCTTTTCCAGAATTAAAATAATAACTGTAGCAAACGACTTACTTTTCATTCACTAAAAATAAATGTAGTTTTGAATGTTGTGGCTGTCCAAAGACGTAAATGTACCATGGACCATATAAGACAAGCTATTTCAGACTTGACCTTTCAGACAATATTACTTAACAGATTGCATGAATATAGTTGCCATTCGTTCGGAATATAGAATAACACAATAAGCATCTCTTTGAATTTGGGTCAGACACTTTAAATGTGAACTATGTATTTTTCGTTCTCGTTATGAACCAGAACCAACACCAATAATCACCTCAATCCCTTAGAAAAATGACAGCTTTCAAATACTACAAACAGGAGTCAGCTGTTCAAACAAAAAAAAGAGAGCTTTGTCCCGCCCCTAAGTCTGTAACAAGCTAAGAGATTGGGTTAAGGGAATTGTAACTAGTGAAATTCATTGACAGAGCTATAGGTTCAAGTCTAATATGTCAACATGTTCGTTCATGGCTTTGTCTTTGTACAATGTACTTTATTGTACCAACACGTTATCTTAGTTTTGCTTGGATATTCTAGCTCCTTAGGCATTCATAACTTATAGTATTCACCAATAAAGATTCTTAATATCTAATCATTTGTTCAGCAGCTCCAGGTTTCCCTTTAATACAAATGGATAATACATGAAATAATGACAAATAAAAATTGCCATTTTTGTTACTGACTTACAACCATTAATATAAAGCTGGTCTTTATGTTATGTTACTACCTAGTAATATTTCTGTTATCTGAACACAACAACACTAAATGAACATATTCTAGATATACTTTCACACGTTTTAGACATTACACTAATGCATAGCAATCCCTTTTAAAAGTAGCGTCAATGACTGAAAAACTGCAAATAAACTCTGCAAATAAACATTAACATAGGTGATTCAATCGCAGCGCCATATACTAATTCCTAAGTCTTTTGTAAGGACGCCATCTAGCGGACAATAACCAAAGTAAAGTGACGGATACCACCCTTTGTCCCACCCAAATGCTTTGATTCGATTGGTCAAATCATTCCACTACCTTCTTTCAGCAAACCCATTGGCTTACTCGGCTGTCACTCCCCTGTACGGCCCCGAGTGTAGTAGTCAGACAGACAAAAACAATCAGGGCAAAATGGCGGAGGATATCGGTCCAGATCAGAGCAGACCTCAAATGTATTTATTTGGTGAGGAACGTCTGTACTGCCAAGTCTAATTTCACTTTCTAAAAATCACACACTTGGCCTTCGTTACACACTCATAGCTTTCCAGAAAACACGATTTAATCTACTGTATTTAACAAACTAGGGATGATTAGCTTAAGTGCGCCAATACAGCAAACCCTCTATTGTTAGCATGCTGCAGGCTAACTAACGCAGATTCACTTGCTTTCAGCGACACTGTGTTGTATTTCTGTTTCCATTGTAGAATTTCAACAGATATTTCAACTAACCTTTGTGTTGTCAACTTTAGGTTGTACGCTCAAATCGGACAAAAGGGAGTTCAAAGTTGAGGTGGATGACGATGATGCAGATCACCAGCTGTCACTCAAAGCAGTAAGATGTAGTTGATGCTTAATCTGAATGTCATGAAATTGTACTAAAGACGCCAAGGTTCATCATGCCTATTAACTGCGTGCATTGAAAACGGCCATGGGATTTTTTAAATAATACTCTTAAGGCCCCTACAACCGATGTGTTTCTTTATACCACAATGCATCTTTTTGTACTGTGCTTCTTCGTAAATTTTTGGTGCACTTTCTGTAGAATATATTTGCAAGTGTGCAGAAGGTGCTTATAAAATAAAAAAGTATTGTTAACGGGGCTACATTAACCCGAGCTACAAAGCAGGCAATCCTCAGTTTAGGTTAAAGTCTGGTTTAGGGTAACCATTTTTAAATTAATGAACTGCTTTATGGATTCTAAATCCATAACCCATGATATAAAAATACATTATTTTTGGAGGCTTTACAGTGCTTTTTTTTACAGTTTTTATTTTGGATTCTGATGGCTTACGACATTTAAAGAAATCCTGTCTCATTAATCTTCACGATCCAGAGGACATGTCTAACTAATTATTACAACTAAAGTTGCTGTTCCGATTTTAGCTTAACAAAGAAATACTCAAACCACTTATTTTATGTAATTTAACGTCCACTGTCTATTTCACCTGATAGTTTCATATTTGCCACTTTTGTAACATTATCGCGTTGGAAATTGTCAATATTTTAATGTGCCAATATGGTCACATAATCACGCAATTAAAATACCTAAGCTCCAGAAACACGATTTTCAATGTCATCACACCTTGTTTAAAGGTGACCTGTGTCAGACATGTCATCTCAGATCTCAGTCAGAATGAGATTGACAGTCAGAATGAGGTTCAAATGTTCCACAGGTTATTGGGGGAGGAGGATGCAACTCAAATCAGTTGTCACTCTTGTGTCTCATAAACCAATGGTTGGTTTTGCAAAGTGGGACTTACAGATGGATGCTCACGTGACCCGAATGGCTCTAAAAAATGTCAAAAAGTGATTATTATTACAACTAGTGGAAATATCTTATAATGGGATAACATTCAAACTAGACAAGTGACTGTGTACATTGTAGTTAGCCTCCCTATGCTGTTTTCCTACCGTAGCGAAAGCATTCCTAACATGCTTTTAAGTGCATGTCCTTGTAACATTCTTTCAGTCACTGCTCCTATTTGCCACTGAGCAGAGGGAATGATGGACAGGGGGAAAGGAAGGACACACTGCTGGTTGTTGGCGTGTACCAACACGGCGGAACATTCGGTGTCATGTCCGTGAAACAGCCGTCTGGCGTTCCCGTTGCAGGTGTGCCTGGGAGCGGAGGCCGAGGACACGTTTCACACGGTGGAGATCGAGGGCTTCACGTTCGACGGAAAGACCACCAGAATCCCACTGGCCGTGCTGAAGCCTACCGTGCTCCCCTCAGTGAGTGTGCCAAAACCACGGAAGTCTCTGCAGTCATATTCTGTTGCTCACCTGGAAAATTTTATTTATTTGTCCTGTCTCTAAAGGTTAATAAATAAAAAGGCATATGGCAAAAAGCATATGACAATAAAAACATGCAATGACTAAGTAGTTACCAATTGCCTGCATTGTTTTTGTAGGTGTTACAGTGTTACCAAACAGCTTCCAATACCAGCTTTCAGTTCAGATGGCGGTGCTTACTTGAAGTTAGTCTAACTTTTGGGACTGGTTGACATGCGTAAGCAGTATAGGTTCATTACTTTTAATTATCATTGCATGTTGTTTTGAAATCCGGGGGGCAGAGACGTGAGCTGCTCAGTGAACAGTGTTTTAACTATTTTGTATTTCTGTTGTGTTCTTATTTTGTGAAGCACTTTGTGTTGCTTTTAATGACTGTAAACCGTCTTGTGAGCCATCTGACAGTTACATTTGGATTTTCAAATATTAAACATTTGCATTGTCAAATGCTTACTATTTGTGTGTGAAAGTATCTGCAGTTGGGCATGAAATTAGTTTAAAGTGGCATGAAAAAGCATTAAATGAGATTTGCTGATACCTGCAGAAACCCTGTATAGGTTTCTGTGACACGTTAACCTTGCTACTCCCTAAACCAATTCTCGTTCCGCCTATTTATTAGAAAATATTACTTTTGCCCTGATCCAGACATCTATACAAGACGTGCATAGTTGTAACATGATTAGCTTGTTGGCAAATAATGTGATTTTTGTTTGTGGTTTTGGCTTGATCTGAGAGTGGATAGTTTCAGTTACTTTGTTAAAGTTACTTAATCAGTGTACACTTGTGTTTTGTTTTTTTCGTTGTCATGGTCACCCAAAGAATGGCCTGATGGGTAGGAATGCTTATTCACTGTCAACATTCAACTGGCATGCTGCATCGACAGTTGTTATGTTTAGCGTGCAGGTACAGGTAAATAGATGTTTCAATTTTGATGAGCTTATCTAGAAATAGATAATTCGATAAAACACGTTGGCTTGGCAGTGTGTCAGATGTTCTCCCAACTAAACCAATTGGATGCACGCTGTTAACAGGTAATGCTGAGATAACATGGACATCTAAAGGAGTCGAAGATAGATTGAACCATGTCAACATCAATTACATTACCTTACTGGAATTGATACATCAAACTATATACAGTTCCTCAGAAAATTATTCAGACCTTTTTGCTTTTGTCTATATTGATGTAGTCCCTAGTTAATTTATAATTCAGCGATCTCCTCGCAGTACCTCATAATTAAAGATTAGAAAAATGTTTTAGACATTTGTGTTAATTTATAAAAAATTAAACACCAATAGTCGATCTAGCGATGGTCATTAGATCAACAAATAACATTTTTTTCGTGTTGTAAATATGTTTCAGAACATCATGGTGAATACATCACATCAATGACCCAGATTTTGTTTGTAGCGTTGAATAACTATCCCTAACATTTCTTTTCCAACCTTTTCTTCCACCATCTAACAAAGTGTATGTCGCAGTTGTGATTTGACATGTAAATGTTGCCATTTTATTCCTAATGGTAATCTTGTCTCGATTGGTAGATGAGTTTGGGAGGCTTTGAGATCACCCCACCAGTGACCTTCCGTCTCCAGTCCGGCTGTGGTCCTGTGTACATCAGTGGACAGCATTTTGTCAGTGAGTCATTTCATTTCGAACCTTCGGATTTACTTGTTTGTATGTTTTATGAGCTAGGGTGCGGTTACTGATGTAGTAACGGGGGCTGGAAATTTGGTCTGATTTTTTGGGGTGTATTTCTGTTATTCTTTTTAACGTGAAATATGTCCCTGAAAGCTGGTAGAGGCATATCTAAGCTGGTAGAAGCACACAATACCTCAGATTATAGCTTTCATCATCTGTCTATCTTGGCAACAGGATCAGCTGGTCAGCAGTGTGCATGTTTGTAGTAGTTCACAGTGACCAGGCAAGACAGGACAGGAGCACTTACTTAACGATTTGCACATTCTCATACTGTGGAAACCCCATCTTCACCTGTAGGTGTGAAGGACTCTGATGATGAAGAGGAGGAAAACAACACGTCGCCAGTGAAAAGGCCGTCGACCTTGTCGTCAGGGAAACAGCCTGCTCCGGTACATTTCTCCTACAGGAGTAGAATCGTTGGGAGTCATACATGTTACCGCTCTCTTTCTCTAGTTCCTCCTGCTAATTCACGTTTGCTGAGCTCTTACATCGGAAACACATTACAGAATACGTTCAGAAAAAATACATACAAGCCGTACTGTCCTCAGGCCTTATTCATTAGCAAACTTTTGAATTGTGTTGTTTATGTTCCTCTACAGAAGAAACTAAAAATGGATTCAGATGATGATGATGACAGTGAAGACGATGATGAGTATGTTTATTATTTGCAGTTCTGTGTGTGTGTGTGTGTGTGTGTGTGTGTGTGTGTGTGTTTAAGGCTTCATGGTTGTCTTGGGTTACTTGTATTTGCCCGGATCAGCATTCAAAAATACCTGACTTAGATTGTTTCTTTTGTAGCGATGACGATGACAGTATTGATGAAGACGATGCTGATGTGAAAGTCCATAAAGTTGCAGCTAAACCTACCACGATGAAGGTGAGCACTGTTTTCCTCTGTTGTTCTCAATTTAAAACACGAAGAATTACATTACATAATATAATGGAGGCGAAGTACTTCTAAATGTCCACAAGGTGTCATGTAAGGCCATAGAAATAGATAAAAGGGCCATTGATATTTTCCTTTGATCTGTTCCAGCACCCCACTGATGCAATCATAATGTTAACGTAGTCATTTGCTTTATAGTTATCTATCCCTGACAGAAGTCCCACCTTGCTGGCTATATTGAAATGTCCAATGCCTTCATTGACAGTGTCTCTCTTTGTCCTCGTGTCTCTTGTTGGACGGCACTCTGTAGTGCAGGGTGTTCACACTAATTCCATGTAGGGCCTCTGGCCTGCAATTCAGACCCAGGCAATTGGGTGAGGAGAGTTCCTCGCTAATTAGTGAACTTAATTCATCAATCAAGTAGGAGGAAGTACTCCAGCAGAGATAACAATGACACCTGTGATGTAAAGGAACAGTGTTTCCTAGCCGAGTGTCCTAGCCGAGTGTCCTAGCCGTGTGTCCTAGCCGTGTGTCCTAGCCGTGTGTCCTAGCCGTGTGTCCTAGCCGAGTGTCCTAGCCGAGTGTCCTAGCCGTGTGTCCTAGCCGTGTGTCCTAGCCGTGTGTCCTAGCCGTGTTTCCTAGCCGAGTGTCCTAGCCGTGTGTCCTAGCCGAGTGTCCTAGCCGTGTGTCCTAGCCGAGTGTCCTAGCCGTGTGTCCTAGCAGTGTTTCCTAGCAGTGTTTCCTAGCCGAGTGTCCTAGCCGTGTGTCCTAGCAGTGTTTCCTAGCAGTCTCAGTGTGTCAGATGGTCGCTTCCAGTGACTTCTGGACAGTTCCGCTTCTTAACTAATTTCTTGCTTTGCCTTAAGGTAAATCTTGAGGGTTGCATTTTTGTTTTGTGTGAGATAATAATTTTTTTGTTTTGAAGGTGTTGTAGATTTAACGTACAAATGCTTTGTTCTGGTTCACCGCCCACTTTGACAAATTACACCCGGAAACCCAAATAATAAATAAATGCATTGCACATTTTATTCTAGGGATGTCCCGATCAGGTTTTTTTGCACTCGAGCCAACAGCACTTGTTGTGAAGCTTCGCTGCTGCCGCTAGCAAACTTGAATCTAACCACACTGTAGTAATGTGACAAATTTGCTTGCAGGTGCATCTTAAACTCAAAAACTAACAATGTAAAATTAGCAAGCATACATTCACTTTAGGGAGATTTCCAATTCAAACATATTGTTGCGCATTATTTTACCTTAGAAAGAAATCAGTTGTGTGCAATAAACCACAACTTCCGTCAGATGTATTTTTTCTAGTTTGTCTCTGTCCTCGCTGACCGGCGGCCAGTTTACTCCAGACAGACTTGGGAAAACGTTTTCATCTTGTTTCCACTTGTACCCATCTGTTATTTTCCAGACTAAAACACAGGGTTAGCGTAGTAATAATGATCGGATTTCTCCTCTGTAATCTACGTGAGCGCTCGGTGTTTCGGCGGCGCTGGGCAGAGCAAAGCGTGTGCTATCGCCGTAACGACCACATGGAAAACACATCCCACACGTCTAGGCTTGGAAATTCCCATTTCCTCCGCCCCCTCACCTCGATAAGCCACCTTGGCCCAACAGCCATCTCCCTGTCCTCCCACCTTCTGTCTTTGTCTCTCTGTGTTTCGTCCTCCCTTTATCGCACACGCCCCCCCTCTTTCCTCTCCTGTCCACTGGTACCTCATTGCACCTGGCCTTTGTCTTTGAACAGTGTGTGTGCCTCTGTTTGTGTGTGTCTGTGTGTGTGGGTGTGTCCACATCGCCATGTACATGCATGCCTGTGTGTGTGTGTGATTTTAAAGGCTGCATCCAAGTCTTAACTGTGCCAGGGTGAGAGAGATCAAAGTGAGGCAGATGTGCATACCTGCAATGTGAGTGGCGATTCTAGCCGCAGGGTCAGATGACAGCTGAGCATTTGTGTCACCTGTTGATTTATTCTTTTATCTTACCTCCACACACATAAACACACTTCCCGTCTTCTGTTAATTATTTTTTATTATTTCCCTCAACAACTTTGTTGATCTCCTACTGTTATTGTGTTCAAACTGAGAGAACGGAGAACATACTAATTACTGCACCCCTGTGTCGTTGTTTTACTCATTATCCATTCCCTTCCTTTTGAAGATCTAACTTTAGTGTTGTATAGTAAGACAGACAAACACGAAGGGACAAACAAACTCAGACTGACAAACACAAAGGGACAAACAAACACAGACTGACAAACACGAAGGGGCAAACAAACACAGACTGACAAACATGAAGGGACAAACACAGACTGACAAACACGAAGGGACAAACAAACACAGACTGACAAACACGAAGGGGCAAACAAACACAGACTGACAAACACGAATGGACAAACAAACACAGACTGACAAACACAAAGAAACAAACAAACACAGGACTGAAGAACGGCAACGTTCTTTTGTCATTTGTCAAGTGTCAACATCATGTCATCCCAAATTAAACAATTTCCGGAGTATTTTGTTATCGTGTGTGTCCTTACTAACCACTATTGTCTGTTAGAGTCCTGAGCCTTTGGGAAAGACTCCTAAACATGTGACGTGGGGACAGAATGGCTCACCAGGAAAGCAAGAAACCCCCTCGGCTAAAACCCAGGTAGGCAAACGCCTGAGGCCGACACAAACCAAAAAAGTGTTTTTAATTGACATAGAACTCGCTTGCAATATACTGGAAATAGTGTGGTATAATTCCAACATGTGCCTATAGCCAAGTGGACAACAAGTGATTCCTAATCCGGGTTTCTGGTTTGGCATGCTCTAAGCTACTAGTTTAAATGTTCAGTTGTTACCTGATCTAAATAAGCCTCCTAGGAAACACATTCCCACGTTGGAGTTTGGATAGAAGAGAGTTTATGGTCAGCATTACGCTGTTTGATGAAAGTTGATCGCTGAAATAGCCACGTTTTGGACAACAGTCTGCCACAGATGTTTATGTCAATAAAGCTTATGTTTCTCCGTAGTGGTCACACAGTAGTCACACTGGAATCGTTGGACAAATAGTTCAAGCTGACAACTACAAGGCCCACTGTCACTGAAGTCCTGTCTCACTATCCGCAAGCTGTTCGAGATCAAATCGGTGCAACGAATGCGATGAATCCAAGTAGCAATTAGCTCCGACTGGTACTTGATTTCTCGTGTGGAATGTCTCGGACGGTGGCCTTGACGAGCCAGAGGATTGAACTCTCTCTGTGTTAAACAAACACATCTGACCCCTGAACACGTTTCCCAGGACAGGGTTTAAGACCGCAACCCCTGTGCGTGGCCCCGGCCGGTTCGTGTTGCAGACCACCTTTGATGCCAAAAAGGCCCCTCCTCCCACCTTTGCAATCTCCTCCCTTTCTGCGCCTCCTTAAGAATGCCCTAATCAGCGTGCTGGCCCGCTCATTTCTCTCCTGTATTCACATGACATAATATTATGACATCCTCTGACAATAACAACGGTTTATTGTCATTTGTCGAATCAGAAGTGAACCGCGCGTGAGAACCTCTAGACGTCGAGTCTCAGAAATGTCCTAGCACCCCGTTAGCCTTTGAATACTCTGATCCATCGTTTGTGTGTGTGGTGTCAAGACGCTAATGCAAATTGAGGTGAGTCTTGCTCTGCTAACTGCCAGGGGAGTTGCGTAGCCCTGAGGCTAGTGTGTGGCAGAGCGCGCAGGGTAATCTAGCTAATTCTCTAATGGCTGCTGTTTTTCCGACGTCACGACAGCCATTGTTGAAATGCTAGTGGGGATTAACCGGCAGGCTAACCCCTGGAACATTCTGCCTGTTGAACTCAATGGTCCCACACCATCTGAGCCTAACCCCGACGTACCCCCCTCTCCCCCTGGCCCCGCCCACCCGCTCCTCCCTCCCCAAATAGTCCCCTCACACCCCTAGCTTCCTGGACACGCCTTTTCCCAAATTGCCTTCATTGGGAGTGTTTGATGTCCGGGGCAGCGGGCGGGTTTCTCCCAGAGGCTACTCGGGCTAGAGGAAGCGGGTGTTTTCTCAGCACAGGTGACCGGACATTAGGACAGATGACTTGTCCGTTTTGTCCTCCTGCTGATTGACAGGAGAGGAGGCGGGCCGGCCACTCAGTGACGACGCCTCAGGGCAGACACCAACGCTCGTAAAGCTATTAGCATTTACCTGGGACCCTCCTGGGAAGACGTAAATTGTCACTTTTGCCGACTGACTGACATCCAGTTTGGTGGGTGCACGCCTGTGTGTTAACCTGATAATCCCAGTATTTTCCATAGGTTGGTTTGTTCCATTCAAATTGCCCACCTGTCTATTTAAAATGTGCAAAAGAAAATAATGGTGCTGACCTGGTTTATTTTGCAACGACATACATTGTTTCCCTCCCTAAATGGGCCCCAGCGCTCGCTTTCCCTCCCTAAATGGGCCCCAGCGCTCGCTTCCAAGACCTTGGAAGGACAATTACTACATCTGTCAGACGTAGCTGGCAGAGGTGTCATCACGGCCGTGCGTTTGCAGGGGAGACGAGCAAATCGGAGGCGCGCGTTTACATCAGAACGATAGCGTGCGAGTGATGATGTCACACGTCTCGTGGCATCTGTAATCAGTGTCTGCGGCAGATAAAAAGCTTCATCTGCTTTGTCTGTTTATCAGCTGTTTCAAGTCCACAGCTGTCCTTTGGAAAGCCGGCTCGAAATAATAAAAATACGCCAGGCATTTCTTGGAAAGAAGCCAGTGGCATGTGTGTTTTTGAGAGTCAAGAGGTGTGTGCGTATGTTTCTGTTGGTGTGTGTTTGTATACGAGTCTGCGGTCGTACTCTTATTTGATACCTTTGATCTTTGATTAACAATTGTATTCTGACTATCCAGATCTACAGGCATATGGCTTAACCCTGCCTGATGTTACTGATTTTAGTCTGAGTGACAGGCCATTTGACCCGACTTACTTTGAATAAACTATCCTAATTTATTCACGTTACGCTTAGTCGCTGCTATCTTAATGTCAGTCAGCTGTTGTATGTTTGTCAGTGTATAAACACCATATAAAAAAGCAATGGCCATCTTCAACTCTTTTGAGGTTGACCTGACGCCGAAATGCTGACTTGTGTAAGTAAGTGGAGAGATAATGTTATCCTTTAGCAGTAATAAACATATATATTTTATTTTCTGTTTGGGTCGTACATGCTGACAGTATTTCCAAGCAGGTCGATAGTTTCACACACTTTGTCAATCATTGCCTTCATTTACTCTTCATACTTCCTTACTTTCGCCACATTTTGTTGTAATACAGACGTCATTTATAATTGATGAAAACAATAATTCTGTTTACCACGATACCACATAATGACCATCCGAAGTTTGTGCCAATTATTAGATATAATGGACATAAGTATTCAGACTTTGTCATGACACTCAAAATTTCACTATATACTTTTTATAATGAAACTTAAGATGTTTCTAGAACTGGATTAGATGTGGAAGTGTAAATGGATTGGACGTCATTCAGTAAGGCACACACCCACATAAGCTCTCACACTTCACGCTTGCATGTCAGAGCAAAATCCAAACCATGAAGTCCAAAACTATTTTCTTTGAGTTTCTCTGTTAGAGCCGGGCCAGTAGCTCAACCAGCACGGGCGCACTTCATCAATCTGCTATTTTTGTGGCTTGATGGAAGCCCCTGTCGAGTGAAAGGACATAGATGGAAGCCCCTGTCGAGTGAAAGGACATGTCCTTTCCCCCTGTCGAGTGAAAGGACATAGGACATGTCACCTTAAGGACTATGAGAGGACTATGAGAGCGTTAGGGTCTCATGGGACCAAGCCAAATTTGAATACCAAGCACTACGTCTGCGCTACGTCTGGCAACAACAAGGTATCACTCATTACCTAGCTAGTTTCATTCCTAACATGAAGCATGGTGACATCACAGTACACTAAGGGGGAGGCCTTCTCCACATCGGGCTGGGAGACTGGTCAGGAATGAGGGTAGAGTGGATGGAAGAAATTCTATTGTCCGACTGGAACTGTAAAGGAACTGCTTGGATCAAAAATGTTCTATTCTCAGGAATGAATACACCCAAGGGCTAGCTTTTTACGTTAGCAAAAATACAGAGGGGTTGTTGAAATTAACCTCGTCCAGAGTGTACAGGATGTCAGAATGTGTCAGGGATTTATGTTTTAGCACGACAGTGACCTGAAACACACGGCCAAGGCAACGCTTCAGTGGCTTTGAGACAAGTATGTAAATGTTCTTGAGTAGCCCAGCCAAACGCCTGGACCTCAACCCCAATTGAACATTTCTGGGGAGACATGAAGTTTCGGAGTTTACCGGCACTCCCCATCCCATCTGACAGCTTGAGAGGATCTGCAAGGAACTATGGGATAAATTGCGCAAATCTGGTGTGCAATTTGTAGAGGCAATAAGATTGAAAGCTGTGATCATGGCCAATGGTGCGTACCGAATGAAGAATTAAATACAGAATAAAAAGCATGAAATAAATTCTGTGAAGTGGTATTTCAGTTTTGTATAAAATTAAATTGGCACAAATCAAAAGAAACATTGTTTTGTTTAGGTTTATGGCAAAACACTTCCCGCAAAACTGCATTCATCTGTTATTCAAAAAAGTGTTATATTTTTGTTCCTGCAATCATTAATTAACCAACATATTGTTTTAACGTTTAAATACTATCAACATATATTGTCATTTCTGTTTTTTTGGGGGATTTGAGGCATTGTTTCAGTACAGAGAATTTTGATACTTGATATTCGTATCCGTATCAAGGTCAAAATTCCCGTTTCGTAACAACACTATTCCCAAGTTTCCCACTCGACTCGGGCAACCAAAGAAACCCTGCAATCACAATGGATTCCTGCCGGTTCTGCGTGTAGGAACAGGTCCCTAGATGGATAATGTGCAGCAAGCGAAGCTGTAGCGTGTCGCTAAATCCTTATTGAAGACATTTGATGTCTTTGTCCAGCTCTTAACACAATTCCTAAGGCTTTGTCTGACAACAGCAATGTAGTTGAGGACCCAGTCTGGCTGAACTCTGAGTCCCGTTCAACCCTATCTCCTTTGAACTTTGGCTCCCATTTTTGTCTGTTTTCGGTGGATATTGTCACAGATGTCTTTTGAATCCCAGCAACTTATTTGTTAGTTCTCATTGGTTTGAGCCAAACTACGTTTCAGGTTAGCTATAGACGATCATGACCACACCCACTTGTGACTCTGTGTGTCGTAGAGGACAGCTCTCGATGCTAGCCTTTAGCACACAATGCTTCAAGTTATGTGTTTCTATTGTTTGAACGACCACTTTACACAATGTCATTCTGGGTGAGTTAACCCTGGGCCTGAAAAACAAATATCTTTCTGCTCCTCTTGGCAAACCACCCTAACTCTTGCTCAACACCAAAGTCTGGACTTGCCCTATCCTGCTTGGAAGCTATAAAAGGATAATTTGTACCCACCATATTTGTCAAAAGGTGGTGTAATTAGGCTAGAATTCGGTGTCCGTTAGCTTTAATCCCCTTCCAGCTGGTTTCAAACCCTGTCCCTAATAGAGGAGCCTGTGGCTTGAAACTAGGTCAGGACAGGGGCTGGAGTTAGCACATGGAGGCTTGGCTGGCCCAGCGCTCACAAGGCCCGTTCACATAGCTACCATCAGTTGCATGTTGATGGGACAGTGGCTGTTCACAGTGGCGCCTGGACCCAAATGGACCGTTTCCGGGCAGAACGGAAGTGAAAATAGAATACATTACCGTGTTTTATAGTCGGCAAAGGATATCAAGGCTACGTTCGTAATGATTGCCACCGTGTTGTCCGAACAAATAAACAGTATTTCTAGTGTTCTCCTCACAGTGGTACTGAAAAAATATTCATAATTATATTGTATTCCACAATTCCATGAAACAATGTACACCAATGAATTAAGCAGTGCATAACGATGATCTTTTTTCAACTACAGGAGCCAGAGAAAAGGCAAGAAACAAGTCGGAAGGAAATGTTTAGAGCGAGCCCATCCATCTTGGAAATCAAGAAAAGGCTGGAGTCGGATGTAAATGAGGTAAACCAGCAGGTCCAGGGTTCTTCACTGGTTATTTTTTCCTCTGCATGTTCCTGTACATTACATAGGATGAAGTGCATCGTCTGCTTGGCATCTGCAGTGTGCTATGTAGCTAATTAGTAATTAGGGAGAGATTAGAGCCTGATTTACTCACTGGGTCTCTTTAAATGCGCTGCAGCAAAGCCTCAAGGAAACACGTGAAACATGAAAAGTTTGGCAGATTTTCCAGCTATCGTGGTTCGCGAATTTCCCCGATTTCCAGCTCGTTCTCCTCAGGTTTTGGGAGTCAGAACTTGAAGGACCAGAATTCGAAGGAAACATTGGCATACTTGTAAAGATGTTTTATTACTAGACGAATTGTGTGAATATATCCGTGGAAATCGCCACGCGGCCTGAGGCAGGTTGTCTGACCACTGGCTCTCTCACAGCCATGACATCATGCTGAGGGATTATCTTCTCCTTTCCTCTTCCCCGGTTGTCCTCCTTACTGGATTGACCACACATGTGGATCACATACCGTTGGAAGCCCCACTTGACGATTCTTTGAATTATACTGAATAATAGCCAAGACATCAAGGACGGGCCACTTTAATAGTGGACTGAATAAATTGACATAGGGCTACAGTACCCAGCATTTACCTACACATGCCGTCACCGCCCTGGCCTTTAATCAAGATGTTTCTTTTCCACTGCATTGATTTCTTCGGTGGACCTCATTAACAGCACAGGACAAAAGAAAATAAAACAGTTGTTAATGAAAATGTCTGCAGTTTTTAAGCAGGTTTGCTGCAGTTTAATTCAAATGTTCACTATGCAGTGAAGATTATTTTGACAGTATTTCGACAAATTTGCAGGGGCTAGGGTATAACTAGAACTTCACAACTTTTATTGAGTCCTTTAATTTCAGGACATTAAAACTGTTGGGTCTGTTGGCTTGAGGTGTTTCTAGTTAGTCGGGTGTGTTTTGTCACGTCATTTGTGTTAGACATGACAGAGATGTCTATTCTTGATTCTAGGCTTTGCATTTGCCTTAGGAGTTTTCTGTTGGTTTCGTCAACGTCAGGAGTAAATCGGTTGATGAAAGTCAAGGAAGCCATTATAAAAAATATCTGAAAATAAATTAGCCAACACACAGCCAAAACTTTATGTCATACTAATAAATATCTGTTGTTTTCTTCCTCAAGGTATAAAAAGTTGACCTTTGACCACGTATGTTCATAGACTCTGGTTGGGTTCCGCTACAAAAAATGTCTATTAATTTTCTATGTTTATATTAATTATATACTGTTTGTATTTATATTTATATACTGTTTGTATTTAGTTTGCTACTAAATATGCTCTTCCATTCACATTTTGATTATAATGTTGTCTGTTTTATTTTTATTAAACATTTGTTTGATTTAATTTGTAACAACTGTCTCTTTTCTGTCAGGGAAAAAATCTTCCTAAGACTGAGCAGAAGTTTGAAAATTATGCCCGAAGTTCTTTCAAGATGTTCGATAAAGATGTAAGTGATCTCCTGTTAGCAACACTTTTTACTATAGCATCGGCTGCGCTTTGTACTGTGGAGAAACTATTGAAAATCAATTGTTGGAAAATAAATTAAACTCTGAAGCATGTAAACCAACCATGGTTGCATCGACTGCTAGTTTGTTCTGGAAGTGTAGTTCCTGTGTGTGTGTTTGCAGTGAATTATGTTCACGTTTGGTCAGAGTTCTCTTCAGGGCTGGAATGGGAGTATACTTGCCAAAGCAACTTCTTCCCATTGATTTACTGCGGTAGTTTTCTCATAAGTGTGTCTTTTTGTAGCCCCGATGAAGGGACTGGAGATATGCGAATGGTACCAGTCTCTCTCATGTTCAAGGTCTCTGACCAACTGATGGAATATTTCTCTGGATGGATCTTGAGCAACGGTACCCACAGTTGTTAGTCAAATTGACAAGATGCAGAAATGCAGGGATTTAATGCACATGTTTTTTACTCAAGTCAGTGCAGAACCCTTGCTGGAGCTAAATCTTGAGTATTTTAGTAAAGAGTGCTTAGAGCTTTGATCTGGACCACATGGGGGTAAGATGGTGATGACGCGGTGTTCACTAATCACCATTACATCCCTGTGTAGTTTCGGGGAAACCATTACAATTGGAAATGGAATGTTAGCACAATCCCTCTTAAATGGTTGTGTGTGTGTTTGTGTGTGTTTGTGTGTGTGTGTGTGGGTGTGTGGGTGTGTGGGTGTGTGTGTGTGTGTGTGTGTGTGTGTGTGTGTGTGTGTGTGTGTATTATAGTTTGTGTGTCTGTTTGTAGAAGGGAGGGGGGCTGTAACTGAAAGTACACTGGTTTGATTCCCAGGAGATTCATTCGGTGAAACATCTCTAATTGCACCCTGGAGCAATCCTAATTGCTCCTGTAAGTTGCTCCCGATCAGACTTAAATGTAGATGTAAAAATGTGTTTGTGTCAGAGGTGCTGTATTGATTATTGAAGAACCCATTGTGGAGAATCACACGGCCATAATTGGGACGGTAGAGCATTAAATCCTCCAGTCAGAGCGTGCCATGTCAGCATCTGCACTATAGGATGCAGGTAGAGCATTAAATACTCCAGTCAGAGCGTGCCATGTCATCATCTGCACTTGTGGTACAGGTAGAGCATTAAATCCTCCAGTCAGAGCTGCTATAGGTGCCATGTCAGCATCTGCACTATAGGATGCAGGTAGAGCATTAAATCCTCCAGTCAGAGCGTGCCATGTCATCATCTGCACTATAGGATGCAGGTAGAGCATTAAATACTCCAGTCAGAGCGTGCCATGTCATCATCTGCCATGTCAGCATCTGTCAGCATCTATAGGATGCAGGTAGAGCATTAAATCCTCCAGTCAGAGCGTGCCATGTCAGCATCTGCACTATAGGATGCAGGTAGAGCATTAAATCCTCCAGTCAGAGCGTGCCATGTCATCATCTGCACTATAGGATGCAGGTAGAGCATTAAATCCTCCAGTCAGAGCGTGCCATGTCAGCATCTGCACTATAGGATGCAGGTAGAGCATTAAATACTCCAGTCAGAGCGTGCCATGTCATCATCTGCACTTGTGGTACAGGTAGAGCATTAAATCATCCAGTCAGAGCGTGCCATGTCAGCATCTGCACTATAGGATGCAGGTAGAGCATTAAATCCTCCAGTCAGAGCGTGCCATGTCATCATCTGCACTATAGGATGCAGGTAGAGCATTAAATCCTCCAGTCAGAGCGTGCCATGTCAGCATCTGCACTATAGGATGCAGGTAGAGCATTAAATCCTCCAGTCAGAGCGTGCCATGTCAGCATCTGCACTATAGGATGCAGGTAGAGCATTAAATCCTCCAGTCAGAGCGTGCCATGTCAGCATCTGCACTATAGGATGCAGGTAGAGCATTAAATCCTCCAGTCAGAGCGTGCCATGTCATCATCTGCACTATAGGATGCAGGTAGAGCATTAAATCCTCCAGTCAGAGCGTGCCATGTCAGCATCTGCACTATAGGATGCAGGTAGAGCATTAAATACTCCAGTCAGAGCGTGCCATGTCATCATCTGCACTTGTGGTACAGGTAGAGCATTAAATCCTCCAGTCAGAGCGTGCCATGTCAGCATCTGCACTATAGGATGCAGGTAGAGCATTAAATCCTCCAGTCAGAGCGTGCCATGTCAGCATCTGCACTTACAGGTGAAAACTCTTAAGGCTTCACAGTGCGTCCAGGGGAGGCTTGATCCCAATATGTAGAAAACATCTGTGGAATCAATTTGGCTCCAAAGCAAAAGACTGTTGATATGTGTCAGAGGCTGGAGCACGTAGTCAAATGTTCTGCAATGTTGCATGACTACCATCCAAACCCCCTAGTTCCCCGACACGCCGTCTCAGTTCAGTGTTCTCCAGGCAAGACACGCTGTCTCAGTTCAGTGTTCTCCAGGCCAGACACGCTGTCTCAGTTCAGTGTTCTCCAGGCCAGACACGCTGTCTCAGTTCAGTGTTCTCCAGGCCAGACACGCCGTCTCAGTTCAGTGTTCTCCAGGTCAGACACGCTGTCTCAGTTCAGTGTTCTCCAGGCCAGACACGCTGTCTCAGTTCAGTGTTCTCCAGGCCAGACACGCTGTCTCAGTTCAGTGTTCTCCAGGCCAGACACGCCGTCTCAGTTCAGTGTTCTCCAGGTCAGACACGCTGTCTTAGTTCAGTGTTCTCCAGGCCAGACACGCCGTCTCAGTTCAGTGTTCTCCAGGCAAGACATGCCGTCTCAGTTCAGTGTTTTTCAGGCCAGACACGCTGTCTCAGTTCAGTGTTCTCCAGGCAAGACAGGCCGTCTCAGTTAAAGTGTTCTCCAGGTGTATGGAATACATTGCAATACAGTACATTGTGTCGTCCCATGGTGTGCAACACGTACTTTTCATGCATTGTAATTAGTTTTTTTCTTCCATCTGTTTCCCTCTCACGCAGGCTGTTAAAGAGCTCTGGAACTTTGCAAAAATGTTGAAAAAGAAGAAATAAGTCATTTCATTTTTATCTGATGTTTTTTTATCATTTCATTTTGTACTTTGTGCTTTTTCCAAGAACATTGCAGGTCTAATGGTTTAACCCTTTACCACGTGATTTGTAAATGGCTGAGTATGTTCGCTGTTATTGCCGTTATCCAGCGGAAACAAAAGGAACGATCGAATTAGGACTCAGAATCTGTGACAGCGTTGGTGAATGTGTGTGCCAGCTTAGTAAAATAGTATGTTCAATATGTCAGTTAAAGTAATAACCGAGGTCGTACATACATTTAAATGTATGCAGGTTGTTCTCTACCTGCCCAGGTTTACGTACACATTTGGGTTATTTAACCGGTTGTCATCGGCAACTGGGCGACTCCATTGGTATCGATAGTGGCAGTTCCAGGATGAACATACCAAAGTGAACACCTCATTTCCGAGATGGCAACGTGGCAGGGTTTGTAGACAAAAGCCTGGGCAGGTGGTGCATTTGTTTTTACTATGTCATTCTTGGTTCACTGTTCCTTTTGAGGATTGTGTTTATAGTCATGTTAAATACATTGTTATTGATTAATATGTAATCTGTACAATTTAAATTTGCTTATTGACAGCTTCAAAATACTGTAGACCTGTATATTTAATATTGAAACCTGTGGTCCAGGCTAATGTATTTTTTTCTTTTTAATTAATATTTTAATTTGTTCTCAATTTTTTAATTCTAAACACTGTTATGTTGTTTTAGGTTTTGTTGACGTATTCTAGCTACATTTGTTAGTATTGTACCTTTAAAGGTACCTCCAGTCATAGTATGTTTTCATGAGATTCTTTTCCAGGACCTTGACGTTGCAATGATAATGGAGTGTTCTTTATTAAACATGATTTTATTCATCTGATGTTGCATGTGTTTATTATTGCGACTAAAAACAATTTAGCAAAGCACACTTCCAGTCTATTTAAATGCACACTCCCAGTCCATTTTACTGCACACTCCCAGCCCATTTAAATGCACACTCCCAGTCCATTTTACTGCACACTCCCAGCCCATTTAAATGCACACTCCCAGTCCATTTTACTGCACACTCCCAGCCCATTTAAATGCACACTCCCAGTCCATTTTACTGCACACTCCCAGTCCATTTAAATGCACACTCCCAGTCCATTTTACTGCACACTCCCAGTCCATTTAAATGCACACTCCCAGTCCATTTTACTGCACACTCCCAGTCCATTTAAATGCACACTCCCAGTCCATTTAAATGCACACTCCCAGTCCATTTAAATGCACACTCCCAGTCCATTTTACTGCACACTCCCAGTCCATTTTACTGCACACTCCCAGTCCATTTAAATGCACACTCCCAGTCCATTTAAATGCACACTCCCAGTCCATTTAAATGCACACTCCCAGTCCATTTAAATGCACACTCCCAGTCCATTTAAATGCACACTCCCAGTCCATTTAAATGCACACTCCCAGTCCATTTAAATGCACACACCCAGTCCATTTAAATGCACACTCCCAGTCCATTTAAATGCACACACCCAGTCCATTTAAATGCACACTCCCAGTCCATTTAAATGCACACTCCCAGTCCATTTAAATGCACACTCCCAGTCCATTTAAATGCACACTCCCAGTCCATTTTACTGCACACTCCCAGTCCATTTTACTGCACACTCCCAGTCCATTTAAATGCACACTCCCAGTCCATTTAAATGCACACTCCCAGTCCATTTAAATGCACACTCCCAGTCCATTTAAATGCACACTCCCAGTCCATTTAAATGCACACTCCCAGTCCATTTAAATGCACACTCCCAGTCCATTTAAATGCACACACCCAGTCCATTTAAATGCACACTCCCAGTCCATTTAAATGCACACACCCAGTCCATTTAAATGCACACTCCCAGTCCATTTAAATGCACACTGCCAGTAAAAAAAAAACATTTAATAGCTTGAAAGTTGTCAGGGGACAAAAAACATGAAGCGTTTCTTCACCATGTAATTCAAACTGCTCTTCTATGGATTTTGGACGTATATGGCACATGATGAGTTAATAGTGGTTGAGAACAACATATCCAACCAGTATTAGTTAAGTAATCAGACATGGTTCCACGCTCGGCTCTCGCACCTGCTTTCACTAAATACACACTGTTCCAGCAGATGAATTACTTATTTTAAGGGGACATTATGACGGATCACAATCGAAGGGTGGATTGTGCTTTAATTGCGCTGCGTATCGTAACCGAATGCACGTTGGATTGCATCATTGAAGCAAAGCTAATAGTGCATATTTCACCTTTGACTGTTCTGCATTACATAGTATGAATGACCCCCTTTAGCCAACTTAATTGCATCATACATCAGGGGTTATTTATAATGCCAGCAACCGTCTCCAACCAAAAGAAGCCCAGTAATTTCAAACAGACAATTCTGGCTCTGCTGGGACACGGTTTGTTTGTTAACACAGACATGACGGACGTTCACAGACCACATGTGTGTCGAGGAACGTCTTCTAATGAGTCCATAACCATATGAGTTATGATTCCAGTTCACTGCCGACCACTTGGTGGCAGTGCGGTCCACGACTTTCAACCGCACTGCAACATGAATCTGATGCCCTTCACCTGTACCACATCCTAGATCTTCCATGTTTGAACTCTGACCCCAGATTGCCCCGACGCTGGGAGTTTGCGCTGTAGCCCGTTAGAAGTCGTGCTCGGATGCAAGCGGCATCTCGTTGCGGTTCGTGGAGACGTCGTGCAGGCACGTGGAAATCCCCAACCGCTGCATCTGTATTCCAGCCCGGGCTTATGGTCCAGCACAGCATGGAGATACGGGCAATAGGTGGACAGAGGAAGGGTGTGAGGGAGGCGGAATGGCATGCACAGGCTTCAGGTCAAAGGTCAATCTGTCCACATCAGTGAAAACAGACAACACAGAGAAACATTGCAGTCCAGTCTGCAACTTATGGAACTACACTGGCCTTCCACCTCACATCCTGTGCAGGTAAATGATGGGAGTTGAAACATCACAGTTCCCTGCCGGAAGTTGGTCGGTGTGCTGTTCATCTGGGCCAATAAAACGACCAGTTGGGTAGTTATTCAGAGGAGGTTATGTTGTCCTCAGACTGATGTGTTTGTCTATCCACAACCTTACTTCAGTCTTAGCGGTCCAGAGTTCATTTTAATCATTGGATTAGTCGAATCGTGTCTTTATAACAGTCATTGGTAGACTACAGAGACAATCACTGCAAGAAATGACCTTGGGAATAGCGGTGGTCAAACAGACCCCCCGACACAGCAGGTGATGGAATTAGAATTAGCAGATGATTAAGGACCCACAAGACGGCAGGTGATGGTATTAGAAGCAGCTGAGATTACTCAGGACCCACAAGACGGCAGGTGATGGAATTAGAATTAGCTGAGATTATTCAGGACCCACAAGACGGCAGGTGATGGAATTAGAATTAGCAACTGTAAATGACATACTGGCCTATATTCGATTTGCATCGCTTTGTTACTTGGTTATGGCTGTTATCCTTATTCTAAGATGAATTGCTTCCGGAGAAATGCTAGCACTAGTTTTCTCTCCCAGCTGATATTAAACTGGACCTAGAATAACACACATAGTCCCGGGATATGATGCAATGTTCTGACTATGTTACTCTTACCACATCCGTTTCTCCACAGGCTACATTGATACAGTTCTATGGACCATTACAGCTCTCCTGTCTGACTGACAGCCGCGGTACGGAGACGACGTGGTGACTGAGAGATGGTAATGAGTTCACGTTAATAACCACACATCTGCTTCCTTATGTTCGGGGGGCATATCAGTAGGCTGAGCAATGGTTCTATCTGTCTAAGGAAACAGGAATCGCCATGCCAAGAAGAGACAGGTTGGGACATCACCAGGATACAACCGAAATAAACCAACGAGAAAAAACTGGGAACATTTCAAGCATTCGTGGAGAGCTTTTGAAATGGAACTGAGTGAGACAATGAGCTGGCCTCGGGGGGGGAAAAACGCATCACGCTGGTATGTTTATATTAGACGGAAAGGAAGCCGGCATTGTCTGGGATGTCTTTTCAAATCGCCAGGTTTTTAACCAACTGGACATTTAGAGGAGTTCTGTGGGAGCAGGGACAGCGTTGTCCCCCTGGCTAAGACTCAGCGTGGGATATTGCAGCTTGGAGTGACCTGAGTGACCTTGGTATTGGCCATTATTTAATGTAGGCGTACGATGTGATGAGGCATAGCTCCAGATAACAAGTCAAGTACAGAGCTTGGGTTCGGTGAACAGTCTTAATAAAGTCATTGGTTGCCTGATTAAACCAACGGTTATACAAGTTCTTATAACTAAGACCGGGATGCCCTCAGTGGTCGACCAGACTCCTGGGAACGATATTAGGAGGGGATGTGATATCCAAGGATGAAGCATCTCACTGTAACCTCCCAAAACAGATGTCAGTCGGAGATTGTCTTGAGGAAAGGGGTGAGAGAGAAAGGATCAGATCGAGCTTCATTTCCCATAAGCGTCCTGGCCCAGCAAATTACAATGTAGGGTACAGCAATAGGCCCAGTTATTAATACGAGGGGAGGTGCGCTTGGCTTGACAAGAGCCAACACGCGAGCACATTACCTTCACGGCTGGCTATGGCAAGGATGGGAGCTGCATTCCTCTGCCCACAAACACACCGTTTTTTCCCCTCTCTATCTAACTAAGCAGAGGTAGTAGTTCAGAGAGGTCTCGTTTTCGGAGTCAGATTGTGAGTTCATACGGATTCGCGGTTTTGTTCCGAGGTGGCTGTGCTATCTTGAGATTGGTTGGGTGTGCATATGGGGGTTGAATTGACCTTAGAGCTGGGATCTTTTATTACTACATACATCTTTGGACCTATGTCATTATAATTCGAATATATATATATATATATATATATCCATGGATTTTTTAAGAATATGCATTTCGAATGCCTCATTAACTTCGCCACATGACACATAACACCACATGATCCCCTCGTATAACCCCTTGTTTATACGCCATGTTTTACTTCTCTGTAAATAAAGTAAAGTAAAAGCTTAATAAATGGCACAACCTAAACATGGTTAAATTGATTGTCTTTTTTATGGTCAGGGCTTCCGTTTATAGCTGTACTTTTATAAAAGGAAGGCTTGACAATCTAAGGAATTACTAGGTTCTCATCTCGTCCCACAAGGGCCTTGGTCCGGTTTACTGAAGCATTGAGTAGAGCAATAGGCAGGCTCGCTTTTCTATTTGGGTGGGGCTGCTTTGCTGCTGTTAGAATAAGGGATCCTGGGCGAAACAGAACGTTGCTGTGTTATAGTCACTGTCACATTGGGAGAATAGGGTTCTAGTTCGGCAGCCAGCTTACAGGGCCCTGCACCACCTGGGTTTTGGGGGTAAGTAATCGAATAAACTCATTAATGTGATGTACACTAGCAACTCCTTGTGTTGCGCTTTGGGCACAAGTGACCTTAATCATGGTAGAAGTTTGCAGGGTGAGAGACTGCTGGAGGACAAGGATTCCAGGCTTGACGTCTTCATTGAGCAGCGTGTGACAAACCAGCAAGGCATTGGATACACTGGACGACACATCTCGACCTCAACTGTCTCGACTCGCCAACCGGGAGTTGGTGGGATAAAGCAGGGCCTTAAATTTGACTTGAATCTCACCAGTTTGCGGTGAGAAGAAAGGGGTAAAAAACTTTTTCGAAAATCTTTAGTTAATGTATATTTGTCCTTAATCAGGTCTAATTAAGTCACTAGTGAACAAAAGCTGAGGAAAAAAACTTTTAGAAACATAATAAGTAATATATTGTTAGCGGTTTATCAAAGTGTCCCTAGTGAACATTTTACAGTAACGACACTGAAACAGTGTAGTTGAAATAACTATATGTCAGTACCAAACCTGTTTAAGAAATATTATATTTGCCTCGATGTGTGAGGCAGCTAAGTACTTCGGATGTTGTCAAACGTATCCATGTTGGGGAAACCTGTGGCGTTTGAAAAATGATAAGAGCTTTTTTCAGCTCAAGTGTATCTCCTCTGGAAGCTCTTATCAAGACGAATCGTGTCCATTTACAGCAAAATGGTGTGTGACAAGCGACATGATTGGCTGCCTCGCTTGCTTCTAATGTGATTGGTTGTGTGTATTAAAGTAAATCTGTCAACGCAGGAAAATGATCAGTGAGCAAAGTAGGAAAATACAGATTATATCGTATTTCAAGTTAGCAAAACCACACAAATGTGTTGGGTCCATCAGTCATGCTCAACGCAGTGTTTTTGACATGTTTTATATGTTTTGTTATGGACTGTTATGGAAGTTACATTGTGATGTTAAAATGTGTGGTTTTCCAATACCCATAATACAAATAATATAATTGTTTATTGTCATAAACACAGTTTTCACCCCATACGGATCTCTCTCCACCTATTTAGAGTAAAACATGTTTTTAATTGTTTTTATAACTATTCATCAGAACTTTAGTATCTGTTTCTTTTTGTCTCTGTAGTGCACAAACAGCATGTGGTTTGACAAAAACCAAAGACACTCCTGTTGAAGTACACTGGGCAATCCCAACTAATAATTTAACTAATCTAACACAGGGGATCAGTAACTGTTTGGGCCATTTTTAACTTAACGTCCGCCCCTGTACATTTTGCTAAGCTAGGACGAAGAACAGGTTGTGTGAAGAAAAATGTACCGTCGTAGCCATTTCTCCAGGAACGTACGGAGGAGTGTTGTTCGTCCGCTCGAAAATCAAAACGATGTTGTGCATCAACGATGTGGTCTAATCCGGTATTCCGACCTGGGTGGAGGTACCAGTCCGCTCGCTTTCTTTAAATCTTCAAATCTACATCTGGAACGGGCACATTTTTCCCTTACAAATAACATCTGCAGCTAAAAACCCAGACAGGTAGTTAGAGCTGATTGGTCATGGATGGATTGGCCCCCACCACCCCCTCTCCTTTTTCCTCTCTACAAAGCCCAGAGGCTAGTATTTCACTGATTACAGAGTCCCCCCGTTTGAATGGCCGTTTGTGTATTGTCAGAACAAAGGGCTGAGGAGGCTCTAAAGAGGTGCTAGACAGGGGAATGGATTGAGCTCAACCATTAGGCTGAGTGGAGGTGCAGGTTGAGGCAGACTGCAGGGGCACCCTCCTGCGTCTAGGGGACTCCTCCTACGACGGAGGCTTTGGCATTCGATAACAAGCCGCACGGCTCGCCGGTGGTCCGTCGGAAGAGCCGGCGACTTGAGCCACACACAGGCGAACTTTGGTGGAAGACTATAGCGGGACTACTTTACAGTCAAATCACTACCTGGCTTAAGTGTCCTTGCTCACCTAACTGAAGTACTAGCCATTACATGGGTTGGTCCATTCAGTTGATGGGTTTCTGCCCTTTTAACTCAAGTGTGCAGGACCGTGGTGTGGCACAGTGGGACATTCTCATAGTCGAAGCATCTTCTAGAGGGGTTTTCATTTGTTGTTGATGGTCATTATTGGAACAACAACCTCCTTCTGTTACCACAACAACTCTCCTGTTCAACCTTTTGCCCACCTTTTCCAGTCTTCCAACCAGAAACTATGGATAGAGTCAAGCATTCTCGTCAAGTTCTTCAAAGCTTGCAGTAAATGTATGCCACGTCACAAACAACATTCTCCTTCATTTGGTAAATACAGCAATCTGATAAAAGCTATTAAGGGGGAATTCAACGCCAAAAAACTGAATGAGATGACAAAATCAAATTTGTCATATTTACACCTGAGAATTATTCTTACATGCCCGGCAAATTGTTAACGGTCAGTATGTGGTTAACTCATACCGTTCAGGTTTTGAATGAACAATTAGTCCTAATTATTAGCCTCTGTGGTCCAAGTCAGCCTTCGAATTCAGCCAAAGACAGGCCAGAACACAGGTGGGTCATGGACCAGAACCCAGGTGGGTTACACCGGCTCACGGGCCAGAACACTATGTGAGGACATGTTTGGACCACTTCTGTATTACCTGCATCCTGAGAGTACTTGTTGGGGAATCATTAGGATTAGTTAAGTGCGGCGAAAACATCATGAACATGTTCACATGTGTTAGGAACCGGTGGTGACGGAGCCATACAGTGTGTTCATATGTGCTAAAACAATTCAGGACCGCCGTTGAACCGAGAGCGGAAACACCCTCATTAGTGTCACTCTGGGCATTAAAGCTAATGGATTTGTCAATATGCTCTCCACGTATCATGGTGCTCGAGATGATTTGTCTCAGAGCAACAGTTTAATTATCATGCCACACTCAAACGGCCTCTTTTCCTCTCATACACACACACACACCAACACTGTCGCCCCAAACTTCAAGGCATACACACACCCACACACACACACACACACACACACACACACACACACACACACACACACACACACACACACACACACACACACACACTTGCCCCCAACTTCAAGGCAAAGCCTTGATGCCCTAAATGACTCCAAGCTAACAACATGCGACGGGGGACAAATTACAAAATACTTCCCGGCTTTTTTTCAAGGCTCTCCATCTCAGCGACACACTCTCCTGGGCACTATCTCCGTCACCCTATCGAGGTGTCGCGACCCCTCGGTGACCTATGTTCCGACCCGCTCGCGTTATATGCCGCGGGACTCCGGGGGCCCAGGACCAAAGAGCCAAGCCGTCCGTGTGAAAGAGGACCGCCAATACACTAATGGGGTGGGGCTGATTCCTGGGAGATGAGAGAGGAAGAGGCTGTCCCCGCCTCTTCACACGTTCGCTGGGCTGTGACTTGGAGTGAATAGGGTCTGGACGGCTTATACGAGCCACCAGAACCTTCCAGGCCATCCCCTCACCTTGAGATTTCAATAGATGCAGATCCCCCCCTCCCTCAACACCCCCTGACCCCCACTACACAGACACACACACACACGCCCCCAGTCGATATGTTTGTGTCGGAGATGAAAGTGGGAAATGAGGAGTGGAAGGGGTTGTGGGGGGGTCGGGCGGGGTGGGGGTCATGACACTAATGTAGTGCATTGGGCTTCACTTACAGGACTGCCAAGTTCTTTTGTCAAGCTTAAAGGCCCTTTGAACCCCTGGCTGACCGCCCCACAGAAAGCAGTTTCCACCCGGGCCTTTTTCCTTTTATCGTCAATTAGATATTTCCCACATTCCTGACAGGCATCCGTTGCGACATTCTCAGAGACATCCACCGAATGGCGGTGGCGAACGGCGTATTGTCTCAGTCGGTCGCCGGTGGCTCTGTGGTCGGTCATTTTTATCAGGACCCTTTGGGTTTTGGGTTCCCCAGAACAGGAGGTGCATCTCCTCCTGGCTGAGAGGGACTGAGACAGCTCCCCCTTAGTAAAGCTCAATGTTAGTCTTAACACCTCCAAAACTTTCTCAATTTGTTGATTCCAATTGTGCACAACCTTCATGGCCACATGTTTCTATAAGTAAATAAGCCATGAGGTTTGTGTGTCTTCATTTGACTCGATTTAAAAATCCATGATCAATCTTTCCAACCAGAAAAGATTGGGATTGGATCGGTTTAGATTGGTTTAGGTCTGGATTCTTGGTTAGTTGGCAAGCAGTGGCAAAAAGTGAAACAATACCTAAATTGACTGGTAGCCCTGCTAGAGTGGTTTCTATGTAGACTGTGTGTGTAATGTGAGTCTGCAGGGTCTTGATGGCACATAGAGGTGTCTTTTTAAGCTTCTCTCACATGTCACACAGGTGAGCACATCAAAGGTACAGCTCAATTCGCCTCTTGCCTCACCCCTCGATTTGCGCTTTCATTTCAATGTCACAAGCATGGACATTGACGCTGATGAAAGCCTGCAATATAAGCTCCATTATGTGTAATCCTAATTATTATCCCTCTAACCACCTTCTCTGGGCTCCATGATATACAATTCATGCGTGTGCACGCTATATATTTGACTTTTCGTATCATCAATATTAGGCTATTGATTTTTTTTATGTATGTCTCAGCTGCCAATTATTGCACTATTGCTGGTACTAGAATGAGATACATTTGACCTAAAAATAAAATTGCACAATTTTTTATAGGAAATTATACTGATTTGTTTCATTTAATGACTTTTTCAAAGTGAAATACTCTTCAGTGTAAATGTATACTGCTATGAGAAAATTATTAATTTCCATTTGAAATGCCCTGAGGGTGGAATGCAGTAATTCCCGTTGCAATGGGACAATAAATAGCACAATGGTTCTTAGGGATGTTCGGTCGTTCCACTGCGAGTTCTGGGCCTCGTAAACGCATTCACACCTCTCTCTCATTTAAATGCAGGATCAGTTATAGCACATTATTCAAAAATCTAGTTTCGCAACAAACTGCATTTCAATACTGTCTGGGAGAGAAAATCCCAATCCACAAATTAAGTGACCTGAAAACAAGCCGTAAAATAATCAGTATTGCTTTCCCAGAGGAGGACCCGTCTTTAAATGTATGCAACAACAACAATGGAAAATAATATTGAAATAGCAAAAACGTTAATATGTGTAAAAATATCGATTCCCCTGAAAAACCAGCAACCACGCGAGTATTTTGATCTTAAAAAGGTATACACCCGCCTTGAAAGAAGTATTGGATAGCTGCATGTTTTTCAAAGTTTATATACAAGTTTTGAAAAAAAGTTTAAAAACAAATCCATAAATTGTCCCCTCTTGTCCCAACTCCCTCCCAATAAGCACTATGTCGTTCTGACTAGGAGAACATTCTCCAAACTGATGGTCTCTCACAGATCACCCTATCAGGTGCAAACCGCTGACAGGTTCCCACCCACCACCCACAAACAACCCCTCACTGTGGCCAGACCCTCTCCAGCAGACACTCCACTGACAGACGCTCCCCTATCGGCCCTGTACGGACGGGTCTGCCTCTGCGTGTGAATTAGGGTTTTATATGTATACCCTCTGGATAACACACAGGTTCCACCACACTGAGGTTCCACCACAGCACCTCTTACTCCACATGAGCCTGTTTCCTATTCGGTCTGCGCACTTGTCCCCGGTTTGCCAAAGCGGTCGGCAGATTCACAAGTGCCCACGCCAGGTGTAGACATCTCCGGCAGGTACGGACGGAATTCAAGCACCCCGCCTCTGATCTCTGGAGCAGCACCTCTAGGAGCAACCAGGCAGTGGATTTTTAAACAAGGGGAGAATCAGCCAACCGAGCAGTATGGTTGCAAATTGAACCATTCCGCCGCTGATACGGTTGTCTGAACGGACCGTGAGACCGGAGCGAGGAGACCGGAGCAAGGAGACCGGAGGGGGGGAGACATAAGCACGCTGCATTTTCCCACTGGATCATTTTCTTACAACGAGGAAGCACCTAATGTTGCATTCTGTGACATTGTCGCACTCCACTTATTTCTCTCCACACCGGGACTCAAAGGCACCCCCGGTATTGTTCACCTGAGGACGCTGGAATAAGGACCATTCGCAACTTTTCTCGGGTCTTTAAAACCGTGGAAGCAGGTGTATCCCAGCAAGACAAGATGTCTCTCCTGCCTTCGAGGTTCATATACCTGTAAGGATACCATCTTTCTGTTCCTTTCGTGCCTCAAAGCGATTACATTCTTACCAATAGAAGTCGCTAAAAGCCCCAGAGCATATGTGCTTAGATCCAGGTGGACTAGGACAGTGTGTGTACTATATAGGCCTGTATATGCTTGTGATTCACCCCCCTTTCTCTCTTCATTCAGATGTTTACATTTTCTGGTCCTGTATTTCCAGCTCCAGGTAGGTTGATTTAATTGTTTGGATTTTGGAGAGTATGTGTATGTGTCAGACAAATGTAAAGGTGTGTGTGTGTGTGTGTTTGTGTGTGTGTGTGTGTGTGTGTTCATGATTTGCACACTTAATTGTACAACTAAATATTGCGAATAGTTTTTTAGCTTCTTGACCCTAATAGTCTTTAGTGGTTTGATGGGATATAGTTCTCAAACTGAGCTTGCTATGTTTTATAATAGCCAGCTATTATATAAACCTAATGAGATACTCACTTTTATTTCACATTAACAAAGACAAGCAAAGTAATTGTTCGCTAAAAGTTAATTTAATATAAAGGTTATATATTTTTATTTTATTTCCCAGCATAATTAACCCACGGACAGCTCACTGCGCGCCTGGCATTACGGGTTAAAAAATACCCCCACAATGTTTTAATTATATGCATTTAAAGCACATTTAGTTAACATTAGATTTCGGTCATTGCCAGCCTGTTGATTTATTTGATTTTATTAGCAATATTAACCTCACCCGTTTTATCTATGCAATTGATTTGTGAACATATACAGTATATAGTTGGTTAAATGGAGCGTACATTTTATTCAAACGTTCATATCAACGTTGACAATTCTGCATGGATATTAATTTAATTGCTCTAACCGGTATAGCCACTATTGAACATCAATGTTTTTTTTGCGTTTTGAGCACGATTGTATAGTTTTTTTGTGACTTCAATGTTAATACATACAATCTAGCCATGATGAGTGCGTGTCAAATGATGTCAGATATAAAATGACAAATGATGTCAGATATAAAATGACAAATGATGTCAGATATAAAATGACAAATGATGTCAGATATAAAATGACAAAAGATGTCAGATATAAAATGACAAATGATGTCAGATATAAAATGACAAATGATGTCAGATATAAAATGACAAATGATGTCAGATATAAAATGACCAATTATGTCAGATATAAAATGACAAATTATGTCAGATATAAAATGACAAATTATGTCAAGATAGCCTACATGCGGAATCCCGGCTGTTATCTTGCAGGCTACAACTGATATGCTGTAATCATTTATGCGCGGCTGATGTTGGGGTTGTATTTAAATATAAATCTTTTTTGGCATTTTCAGCGAGAAATCGTTGATTTATTGACTTTTTGCTGAAAGATTGCGGATTTAGACCCATGCTCCAGCAGTACATGTGCACCAGGGGGCTGCATCTTAGACCACTGACCATCACTTGGTCCTGTTGGGGCTACTCTTGTGGCATTTTCAGTATCACCTTTGACACCAGGCTAGTGCCAATCAAACTCTTCTGTGATAACAGAGAACCAATTTAAAGCACATCCAGACAGACAAACATATTTCTGACCACTTTGCATATTGCTAATTAAATATAAGGTGCAAAATCATGTGCCCTGTAATTGAGATCATAAAACGTCACCTTATAATAAAATTGTAACATTTCCAGCAGCTTGAACAAGTGAACCCTTTAAATTGATGTCGACTAATAGAACCGTCAGGGAAATAATGCGAGTGAGTGAATGATATTAGAGGCCGGGATGATTCTGAAGTGGCTGTGGATGACAACAGAGATTATCATCCACACCAATACCTCATCCCATCTATGGCGGAGTGGTTAATAAACAAACGTGTCAAGGGGCCGTGAGTCTAAATCCTGTCATTCCCATTTAATTATATAACAGGCACAACATGCCCCCCTCGAGGTATAACAAATCCTGTGGTTTAAAAAAGAAAGGACAGGAGGAGCAATTGTGTTATGTAAGGGTATGTGCTTTGATTGTTCTCAAGGATTTAGCACACACACACACACACACAAACCGCCGTAGTGTGTATTGTCCGATTGTGAGGAGCATCTGTGAAGCGACAAGGGGGCTGAGTTTCCCACCAAAGATGGTGCCAGACATTTTGAAGGTTCAACCATATCCATTTTCCCCCTCGTCTTTGAAGAGGGAGAGGGCTCGATAAAAAATGTTGTCGATTGTGTTTAACCCCGGCTCTCTGCAGAGGCTTGTCTTTTCCCCTCCATCTGAAATGCAACTGTCTAACAAAACACACCTTTATGTTTGCTTAGAGATGGAGAGATTTGGTGCAAATCCCTCAGCGGTTATCCTAGAAGTTTTTTTAATGCATGCCGGCTTGCCGGTGAACGCTGAGTGGTGTTGCGTAGCAGACAATCAGTGGTGGTAGAGTCATTTTGGATGCTCCACGCACTTTCTATTGGATTCGAATGCCCCAGTATGAACATTGAGTTGTCGATGCTCTACTGAGAGCTCTGTTTCGGGGGTCAATTTGAGAGCTCTATTTCAGGGTCAATTTGAGAACTCTATTTCTTGGATGCAGAAGTGCAGCGTTTCATAAGAACAGTGTTACTGTTCCTTCTCTATATGCGGTGTACAATACAGAGGGATGTTTAAAAAGTCACTAAGACTCACTTCTGCATTATGTTCCTCTTCAAACAGGTTCTAGCGAGACAGTGTTTAATTTCTTATTCGCATAATTTCCATTGATATTTGACAACCCAAGACTGGCTTTGCTTCCGAGTTCCTTAGGTTGTGCTGACAGACATGATGTGTCTACAAACTCCTGGGATTTGTTTTCACATCAGTGGTTTGGCAACCCCCCCCCACCACCACCACCCACCACCACCGTACACACACACACACAGCCCCACACCACCCCACCCATGTTAAAGATTTGTTCTACCCTGGGCATACTTCCTCTCTCATTCACTAAATGTCATTAATTAGCTGAGGTTAAAATAACAAGGTGTCTGAGTATGTAATGTGTATATAATTAGCCACCTGAGAGAAGCCACATAAAAGACCATTGCTATGTAATTACCACACCATACAGCTGGGGAACGGGATCTTGGCACAAACAGAGATTCCAGGGGTTACGAAAGTATATGTTGTCCTTCCCGTCCACATATGGGTTTGGGTGACAGGGTGCACAGCTCATGTGTCTTGTGACAAGTTGTCGAAACCAGCGATTTCTCCTGTTTTCAGGACCCATTACGTTACTGAAGGCCGTTGCTGCCCGTTGCATTTGGTCAACTGCTGTAAAATATTTGGATCAGGGGGAATGTTACAAGATGCCTCCTCAGAGTTGTGTTTCTGTAAAGGCACGAGTTGCCTCTCATCATCACATCCAGTCTGTGATTTACAGACCTTACCGGGGGCCTCAGGCAGATATTTGTTTGATGATAGTGTAACAGGTCTGCATGCTTGGGGTGTATAATTGCTAGTGGCTTTCTGGCTTGCGGAAATGGAACCCAATATGGCCCCCGGACTGCAGTGTTCACAAGCCTCCACAGAAAGACAAACGTGAAAATAATGAAGCAGGGGCCGCGTGGTTCCGTGTGGTTCCGTGTGGTTCCGTGTCATGGTTACTTTACCTCGGAAAAACATGTCACTGGTCAGAAACGCACGCCGCGAGCGAATGGAACTTAAATGTTTAGCTCAAGATATACGTCCTTGTCGTATTCTCCGGTCCTTATGCAGAGCTTTACCACAGAGGTTCTGACAGAACCTGACTCACAAACGGTCCGTACTCTGTCTCTCCTCCAGGAATCCCAGCAGAGCTCGGCCGATTTCAGGATCTATATCGAGAACCACACGCGGCACCCGGATGACCTGAGCCGGAAGCAGATTCGGATCTACCAGCTGTACAGTCGCACCACGGGAAAGCACGTCCAGATCCTGGGCAAGAAGGTCAACGCCAACGGAGACGATGGGGGCAAGTACGGTACGGGAATATTCCTGTGCATTTCCCGACGACCCCAGTCAGCCTGCCGATTCCCACTTACGGTTTCCACAGTTGGGACTGTTGACGAAGGGTCTTGGCTGTGGAAATGGTTCCGTATGTTAACCAGGATAGTTTTGGGTTTTCGATGTTCGAATTCAGTCGATCAGTTAAGCCATTGAAGTGATTAGGATTGTGGGAGTTTGAGGGCATGAGTGCGATCTGACAGAACGGGTCCAGATGTATGAACTGTACTGTTTTGCTAAGTGGTCATGTTGAGGTCGAAGCACGGTTGTTTGCTGCTGTTGTCTTTTAACTCTACTGAGGTTTTGTCTCTATTCAGTCTGAATTTGGAAAGTTCAGCCTTATAGTGACGTAAATGTACAGCAGCATTCCTGCATTAGTGGTGCTCTATTGAAGATTACCTTTACATTTCTGTTGTGCGGTCTACAACGCTTCAGGGAGTCCTATCAGTTTCTTTATTGGGCTGGGCTTTGGTGTTGGTGCGTTTCAGAATCTGTGTCGCCTGTTTTTACTGACAGGGCTCGAGAGTTTCCCCTCGCAAAAGTACGAATCGCCAGCAGACAATGTTTGTCGGCTGCAGTGTTGCCAGTCACTGTCAGACTGTGTTCAGTCACTGATACGCTGAGGCGAGATTTCCTCTTGTTGCTTGTTAGAGCTTGAGTGGAAGCAGATCTAATGTTTCCCATGAAGTCTTGCCAACCCATCCCCCCCGCCCCCGCCCTAGTACCTGGCACCTGTGAACTCCTTGACACTGATTTAACAGGAGGCTGGCGAAGACACTCTGCGCTCGTCTACACACTAATCCTCGCGCAGTCATAACAGCAGGCCCCACAATGGAGGGTCAGAATGTGCAGCTGAGATTTGGGGGCCGCGGCTACAGCGGGGTCAGATACCCCGAACATACACGCTGATAAGACCCTCTGTGTGGTTCCCCACAGGGAGCGGCCTTGGCTTGTGCATTTGTGGTGTGTGTGGAAAGTGTCACATGCAATCCCACTTGACCTGTCAGCCGTTGTTCTTAATAGAACGTCATCTTTGTAGGTTATCGTGTTTATTTTCTATTTCGATGACTAGTCGTTTTGGTAAAACACCATATTGTGAGGGCAAAAAAACGTTTCTCTCATACAGCTGCTCCGTGGGATACTTTCGGTGGGTCCACCGTCGGCGCAGATGTTTTTTCGAATCACCGCAGAGAACGCAGTCTTACTTCAGCTCGGCTATCAGCACAGCCTCCTTTCACCCCATTACAGAATGAAAGACATGGAAGAGGCGAAGCTAAGTAAGGACTTGTGACCGTCTCTGTCCCAGCCCGTTTGAACTCCTCCCAGAAGTTTCACTGTGTTTGGGACGTATCTGTGCATTGGGAGAAATCTCACAATTTTATCCGCTTTTTCCCCCACAAGGGAGGGATGTCTTCTTCCCTGTTCTTCAACGTCACCTCTCAAACGTGTTTTCCGTCTAAAGAGTATTTAAAGGGACACCTTTTGGCGCTCCCTGAAACCTCCTCCCCCCGCACCTCCCCCGGCTCACGCCTCTGTTCCGTTGAGTGCCACTGAGTAGGCAAGTGTGTTAAACAAATGGATCGACTTTAACTTTTTGATTGAGTGAGCACGGACCAAAGAGAACCCAGAAACCTAATCCGCAGAGATCGTAACCGCTCCAAAATGTTTGGCAGATCTGTTGTCTGCGAGAAACAGACAGAAACAAAGGTGACCCCCGCAGGGGTTGAGGTTGTGCCATATAGCAAAAGGAGAACCATTTAGAGCAGTGTTTAGAGAGCAACATTTTGAATGCGCTGGAAACTGACCTTTTCGTTTGTTGTGTTAACTTGAAGTGATTCTGCGTCTGGTTATTTTTCTCCAGTGTCTACAATACATTGTCAAACAATTGTTGAGGCACAAATTAGGCTAAAGTAGTATTTTGGGTGATATAGAGCCCCATTGAGATCACACAATCAAGAGTATTACTAGTTGTGAATTGAAATTAATTATTTTTCTTAATTGTTTTTGACAGTAGTGACTTTTGAAATGAACATGTTTGACGTTTGAAAGTATTTATCAAATAAATGTTTCTCCTTTACCCTCTAGCTCTTCTGGTTGTCGAGACGGAAACTTTTGGCAGCCATATTCGAATAAAAGGGAAGGAAAGCGAATATTACATCTGTATGAACAAGAATGGCAAAATAGTTGGAAAGGTAAGCATTTTCTTTTTCATATTTCTCTATATTCAATTATGAAGATAGCAATGAGAATTTTTCCACCGATAATCAGTAGATAATTGAAAAATGACCTACTGTATTTCAATGACAACATTTATCATTCAACCAAGTTTAGTAAAAAATCTCGTTAGAGGTGTCTATGATATTAAATATGTTTCCTGAAACATAGATTCCTGAGCATTTTTGGGCCAGCACTCCCCAATATCAGGCCTGGTCTGGGCCAGCACTAACTAATATCAGGCCTGATCGGGCCAGCACTACGCATAGTACGCAATATAAATCAGACCAATTTTCAAATAAAACGTGGAAGCAGGAATCATCAGGCAGCAACTACACAGCGTTCCAAATGATTATGCAAATTATATTTTACACTGATTTTCCTAAATAGTCGATGCAAATGACAGTCAGTATAATTTTCTAATTACCAAACGCTAGGCTATAAGTCGAATTTCATTGAACAAACCACCCTATAAAAACAGTATTTATTCCAAAAATAAAAAATTGTAAATGCACCGTTCCAACTATTATGCACAACTGAGTTCCAAAACATTTTACAGGTTGTAAAGCACAGAAAATTGTCATGTGTTGGCCATTTGTTGAATTTGCTGTCATATTTACTGAAATCAAAAGCAAAATCAAAATTTAAATCAAACATATTTAAAGCAGAACCGTTCCTTCCTTAGCACATTCATCTTCATGCATGACTATGCACCATCTCATGCTGCAAGAATACCTCTGTGTCATTGGCTGCTTTGGGCATAAAAGGAGAGAAACTCCTGGTGTGGCCCCCATCCTCCCACATCCTCCCCCATCCTCCCCTGACCTCAACCCTCTTGAGAACCTTTGGAGCATCCTCAAGCAAAAGATCTATGAGGGTGGGAGGCAGTTATTATGAAGGTGATATCAAAGAAGGGGTCCAATGTGAACATGTAACCTGTATAGATATGCTTGATTGAAATAGCTTCTGATTTCAATAAATATGAACTCCTAGTGCTGCAAATTCTACAAATGACCAACAAATGACCATTTTCTGTAAAACCTATGAAATGTTTTGAAACTCTGTTGTGCATAATAATTTGGACAATTTTGGACACACCCAGGAGGACCTTAGACAAGAACAGCTACATGTGCTTTCGGACCAGTTATTCCTGAGGCGCGCTCCCAGGGTTTACGTCCTCCTTAAGATGCAATAATATAGCAGTATAAAACTAGGGCCTGAAACTGCGGGATCCTGAGACACTGTGGCCCCACACGAAGGTAAACCCGGGCAGGGCCAACCGGGCAGGATATAACTTTGGTCCTTGCCATCTGATTATAGTTGTCGACATAGGTTCCAAGAGCCACGGCATTTTGTGATCAAAGAAATTCCCGAACACCTGCCGGAAAACAGCTGTTGACGCAGTCTGGGAATGGAGTCAAAGACATTTCTACGGCTCTGGGAATTTGCTATGAAACCAATTCCAAGCCACATTGTCCAAATAAAGAACGTTTGTGACAGTGGTGAATCTTGCCAATGTGTCTCCAAGTGCAAGGCGTAAAATAATCCAGGAACTCCCAAAGAATTGCCCAGTGTTCATGTCTCCGCCATCGGAACGACATGTCGTGAATTTGGGATTCATGGCATAGAATGCAAGAATGTTTGTTTAGAAATGTTTGGGCCAAACTGCTAGTCGATAGTCATGGAGGCTCATCAATGACCACCGAAAGCCAAATATATAAGTATAGCGTGTCAATCATTTTTATATGGAACCTAGCGACAGATTTTTCACTTCGCTGGCTAAGTAAATTGATCCATTAGCCTTTATTGTTACCAACCAGTTATCGGCAAACTCAGTGTACCCCTGACAGAAATTATTTGACAAATCTATGAATTCTCTTATGTATCTGTGATTTTCTTTGTGACACTCCGTCAGTCAAAAGATTGCCATCATCTAAAAGATTTCAAAGGCTAATGGTCACAAAAGGAATGCCACTGCAATTATATCGCTTTTTCACCAGGTGGCGCCACTTAAAATATCTTAGTGTACAATCCAGTGTTTTCTTCATGATTTTGTGTTAGCGGCATTAATTAAATGTCCTACGAACTGTGCAGTGACAATTCTTTTTTGTTGTCAGATTGTTGTTTCTAGGAAGATTTTTGGGCACAGGCAAGACAGTATAACCTTTTTCTGCGGCAAAAGAAGTCAAATCTTGTGGGTTGCGTTTTTATGTGCATGTGATGAGGAATATTTTTTTCTCTTTTGTACACAATAACTAAATGCATCCTTAGCAACAAGTATTGTGGCATATTGAGATGAACAGTTTCATCTAGACCTTTAAGGGCAGGAGAATAATGTGAAAATAATGGGAAATTAATAGGAAAATAATGGGAAAATAATGGGAAAATAATGGGAAAATAATGGGAAACATCACTTGAGGGGAATTCTGATTCTGCTATTTACCTTAAATCTGACTATACTGTGGTAATCTGACATCTTCACAATGCAGTTTAACTAACAGTAAAACATAATACCAAACTAACACCTACTAATGGACATTTACAGTACAGATCGTTTTTTTACGCAGATGAAGAATATGCCACCTGTTCGGAGGGTGTTTGTGTTTGAAAAATAATTTGTAATTAAGCTATGAAACCAAACATCAAACAAACATAGAAATTGTCCACAGTGTGCTATAAATCACAATATGCATAAATACTTAAGAGTATTTCTCTCTGCCCTAAGAGAAAGAGTTTGTTTGCTGGTTTTGCATAAACTCCTCATTTTTAAGACTACATTCGATTACACAGTTCAACAACTTTGTATCAAAGAAAACTAAAGCTTGTAAAAAAGTGTTCGCTACCATAACACTTTATTTTTTTCACCTCAGCGAGTAATGTAACAACGGATTGAAACATCACTGCGGTTGCAAAATTTAAATATAAAATAAATTTACCGCGCTGGCGATAATTCAAGAGCTGTGCTCCACTGCTGCAGAACAGCGGAAAACACTGGAGAATATCGTAACAAAAATACATTGTTTTGAATCACACTTGATATAACAAATGCATATTTCATAGCTAGTCAATGTTCTGTTTTATGATCCCTACCAAAAACATAAATTAACAAGAAATTAACTTCAGTAGTTCCATCTCGTTCTAGTTTATCGGGCAATCAGGAAAGCTGCTTTGGCAGTTGGTAAAGTGGGTTTCCTAAATGGTGTGACTTCATGGAGGGCGGAAGTAATCTTTTCGCTCAGATAGAAACCAGGTGCTTAGTGTCTAACAACATTTATTTCCTTTGCAGCTCAATGGAAGGAACCAAGAGTGCGTCTTTGTGGAAGAATTTTTGGAGAACAACTACACAGCTCTTGTGTCAGCCAAATACAAAGGGTGGTACCTGGGTTTCAACAGGAAGGGGAGGCCCAAAAAAGGCTCACGGACCACACAAACACAACAGGAAGTGCATTTCATGAAACGTCACCCGAAGGGCAAGGTGGACCCACTGGAAGAGTTCCGTTTCACCACGGTAACTAAGCGGACACGAAGGGCGCGTCGCCTAAAACAGAACTCTAAAACAAACTGAGCGCCCAGTGGATGGCTAACGCACTGTTTTCCAAGGAACCGCAAGCTTCTTGCCTGAACACACCTTATAGACTTGTGTAAAAAGAACGACAACAAAAAAGAGCATAAACTCAAAGATGTTTTATTTTTATATTTCAGTAACATTGAACATCTCCTAACTGTTGGATGGTCCTGGTTTATTGTAATTGTTATAAAGTGTCTGTTATTTTATTTATACTGGATAAACTATGGACGACAACGGACTAAGGCTTTGCTCCTTTGAACTTCAAATTGAAGGCCTTTTTGACAATGAGGGTGGAAGCATGCATTTTTTCGCGTTATAAAAAGCATCCACTAGATTTTATTGGAATACCTGTCAGTTTTGTTTGTGTTACCCCAGGCAACAAGGATCCCGAATTTTCCCCTGGAACTGGACACCATGGAGCAAAGAAATGGAGGTGAAACAGTCTGCCTTAGATAACTGCGTAGCATTGAGTGCAGTATTTCACCGTGCCCTCTCTCTCCCTCTCTCTCCCATCTCTCTCCCATCTCTCTCTCCCTCTCTCTGTGTTGATAACTTCTGCCTGAGTCGCGGCCTTACTTTAGATGGAATGCGCTGAACACATTTCTAACTGTGTGATGTCTTTGACATTTTTGCACAACCTATGATTCAGCTGAACACAACATGCTTTGACTAGCCAGGCCCCAGAAGAACACGGTTGTACTTTTGTTTAACCTGAGTTGATGTGGCTCAGATGTTCACTGAAAAACACACACTATTACAATGGTTAATGTAATATCTCACCCTACTTGACTTATTGAAAAGCGTGTAATCGCCGTGAAACAGTTTTTGCCGAATACAATAATTCAGTGCATTATGCGTGGGTTTGCAAATCTAACCAATCAATGCACTATTTCTACGTAAACCAGTGAAATAATTGCATGTTGGCAAAAAACTCAATCCAACCGACTACTGCACATCTCTTGCATTCTATGGTTCAAACAAGGCAAACGCCAACACATTTGTCCGTATATTTATATATTTGACATATTGGGAGGAAAATCATAGCACACTTCCAGGCACAATGTCCAAACTGCCACAACTAAATCAGGAATCTTCGCCAGCAAACAGCACAAAATTCCCAATGAAATCTCGGAGGTGCTTCTTTCCAGTGATCCGAAATCGACCTGTATCCATTCTTACATGAGTTTAGAAGCATGTTTGGGACAGAGCGTGTATCCAATTGAACGTGTTTGGAACAGAGTGTGTATCCAATTGAACGTGTTTGGGACAGAGTGTGTATCCAATTGAACGTGTTTGGGACAGAGTGTGTATCCAATTGAACGTGTTTGGGACAGAGTGTGTATCCAATTGAACGTGTTTGGGACAGAGTGTGTATCCAATTGAACGTGTTTGGGACAGAGTGTGTATCCAATTGAACATGTTTGGGACAGAGCGTGTATTCAATTGAATTTGGGACAGAGTGTGTATCCAATTTAGCATGTTTGGGACAGAGCGTGTATCCAATTGAGCGTGTTTGGGACAGAGCGTGTATTCAATTGAACATGTTTGGGACAGAGCGTGTATCCAATTGTTATTAGCATATCTTTTTTGCCACCATTTTAGCCCCGCCACCCATAAAAGCAGACGGTGGATCGGATCATGTGGTTATTCAGGGTTCATTCAATGCAACCCAAGAGTCCATGTTTAAAGAGACGTCCCAGACACGTTTAGTCTCCAGCGTTGTATTCAACCAGTTGTTATGTCGAGAACACTGAATTCCATCTGTTATCCCTACGTGTGCCAGGAAAGGTATCGATTAATTGCGCCGACACACTAACTGTGCATCATCATTTTCTTCTCTTGTTATATCAGTGACGGAAAATCCTTCTGTTAAATGTGTCAGGTAACAGGTTTTTAAGATTGGCTAGCTATTTCGGTTTTCTGGCCAGCTATGTAAATGTAGTAATTACGTCCGGATACTAACTGATCACGCAGGGCAACTGAGGCGCTGATCTCTATGGGGCCTAGATTTTTAATGTCAGTCTCACTCTAATGTCATTATGCATGACCTAAGTCATGGCAACATATATGGAATTACAGCAAATTTGAAATCACAAAATGTCTCCACCTAATGGCAAATTTGTGGTAAATTGGTGAAGTTACAGAGATTAAAGAATATTTGCCCTATGTTTGGCTGGGGATTAGCTGTAAATGTACAAATGTTTTTCTCTTTGTCACATGGCAAATTGAATAAACATTCATGACATGTATAATACAATTTTAAACATTTTCTCTTCAGGTCAAAGCAAAATGTGTACAGCTAATGCTAGAAATTCACTTTGAAACGAAATGTTCTCTCTGCTATCAAAGGTGGGGGCCACTTAAATATTTTGCAGTGATGTAATGGGCCCCTGAACCAAACCCTGCATAGGGCCCAGAAAGGGCTAGGGTTGGCCCTGGGAGCTGTGATGCCAGAACATTTTAGACCATGTTACTATTGATGACAAAGTTCAGCCCATATTTCTGGGTCGAGCTGTAGCAATCTATATATGCCTCTACCGTAAGACAGGTTTTGTATGAGATGCTACTAACAACATGACACATTTATACTTCTTTTCAAATGTATGCGAAAATAATTGTATGATTATTATGAGATATTTATTGCCTTTCTTTGTAAATACAACGTGATGAATTTATTTGGCCTCTGTTAATAAAATGAGGACTATATTTAAAAATATATATATATATATACTACTTTGTTTACTTGTCCTTGTTGTAGTATATGGGCAAAAACACGCCTTTTGTCAATATAAAAACCTACAAAAATGTAATTATGTATGATCACAAATTTTTTTTAAATAATTTTGCGAGTGTTACTTGGTCAGTCGTTTGAGTAAATTTCCTACCCATCTTATGGCCAAGGTATAATTTATGCAAATTATTATGATGATGACGATGAAACATAGACACCTAAAAGTGTGAAGGCTGCTTTGAACAGTACCAGATTTAGGTTGGGAACTCTCATTGAATACTCATTATCAAACCATTTTATGTATGGGAAATGTGTTGTAACGGCTAATAAGTTTACCATGAACTAATCATACACTTGGCAAGTACATTAGCTGTGCGTATGCTAAAACAACATTTTGTCAACTAAAAAACGTTTTATTCCACATGCACAAATATGTATTTTTTCGTCAGTTTAGATATGGGTTTGCAGACACTGTCTACATAACCCTTTACACAACACAAATTAACTTAGATTTCCTCATGAGATTCAATGAGATCTTATGCAGTCATCAAAATAATTTGCCTAAAACCAGGCAGAAGGAACTCAGTTTTAGGTATATTAAGAAGCTATTGTAACAAAAATGACATTTTCCATCAGGTTAAAAGACAAAGACTGTAGAGGGAATTGCAGAGAGTAGGCTGCTGTGAGTTTTCAACTTGTCTCCAGGTTCCCACAGGACTGACATTGGAAAGAGTAAAACAACCTTGCATTACCTAATGACAAATTATACCACTTTTACATGAATGTGGTGAGCCTTCTTTTGGCAAAAGCCTTTGAGAAATTTCTCCCCCTAAAACAGGGGGGAAGGAATGTGGAATAGTATGCCTTATAATGTTTTGTGCTGGAATGGTGTTTACAGTAACCGTCAGGCTGAAAGATGGCAGTTTTGAGGAAAAAAACGATTTTGTTTAAGTTCCTACTGATGTTATCGGACGGCCAGCAGGCTAGCCACCTAGCTATACCAAAAGAAGACACTGTCTGGTCGTTGGATGTCTCACACTCAGATTCTCCACTAACACCTTGTTTAGGCACAATATCCCATTACTCACACCAGTCCCAGTATTCCAGAATAAACTAATATTCCATTTATGTACGTGTGGCTCTTGGGGATGCTCGATGTCTTGTGTCTTGAGGTGATTCCACAGTGTCGTGTACGACGCTTGTACAATAATTATATTTAGACAGAATGGAAAATGTCTCCGTGCGGTATGTTTGACACAAGCTTGTGCACAGACATCACGTCTGTGCGAATGAATTTACATGTATTAATACTGAAAGGAGGATAAGCAGCAATCTGTTATGAGAGAAAAAACGAGAGATGTAATACAAACAGAGGTCAAGGGTTGTCTTTACCAGCACTGTTGGAAACAAACACATTGAACTTTTCAGAATGAAGGAAAGACATTTTGCATAAACCTCCAGCCAAGCCTTTCTTGGAGTTAACCTTTGATCACTGGAGGATAGACTTGGAACTGAACCAATAACTTTCAAAAGACGTGAAATCCTCTTTCCAAATCACTTCTCCAGGGGAGATCAACCTCAAAATGCAGTAGCAGCAAAACAGTTAATTCTATCACGAGATATTTTCTTATAGTGAAATAATGTCCAATCAATTCTTTATTAACTCGGTGCATCTCATTACATAATCCATCAACATATAGCAACACATTCAGAACCCCGTTATGATGGTTTCTGTCAATGTCTAGAAGAAATTAGCTCTATTTTTGGTGGCACCTAAGTCAAACAAATGTCAGGGGAACAACGTAAATGTTCCACAGTATCCAAGCATCAGCAACCACATATTTAATAACATGCACTGTCAACAGAAATTTGGTCGCACACTATTTGAGACATAGAACCACCTTTGTCTGTCAAATCCTAGTTAACCTGCCCTCGGGATAGAGAAAAACAAAGACAAAACCAAAATGGTGGGCAGGCTCTAATGTTGTCGTTTTAGTAAAGATCTATGTCACATCATTTACCGTCAAGACACCACAGAGAATTTCTCATTCTAGCTAAATTCGAAACCACAATTGACTGTGGAATCCAATAAGAGAACGTTTTGTGAATCTCAACGTGTCTAATATTTGTCTTTCGAGAAATACAGCCTGTGCAGTGTTTTTACAAGGATTTTACAAACGTGCTCATATTATTATTATTTTTTGTTGTTGTTCCTGAAAGGTGTTTCTCTTTTCTTTGAAAAAAATAGAATTTCATGTAGTTCAGTTTTCTTGGGCCAACATACATTATAGTAAGAATGTATCTTTTATGGGAATTCGTATAAAGCAATGTTTATTTAGCAATTTACCAATTATAAAGTCATTTAAAAAGTAAATCTACAGAAAAAAGTTGGATTACAACGTGAAAAAGAAAAGTTAAATAAATGCCATAATTGAAAGAAATACACCAACAGTTTTACTTCCAATTGCCAAATTCTATACATTTTTACAGTTGTATTTTTTAATCCTCAATAACGGCCCCACCAATCACTCGGCTTCAGTGGCTCATGTCCATATTCTGCGCACACAACCTACTGGGTACCCCTCCCTGAGCAAAAAAGGACCCCCAGAAGGACCGCCATAGTCCTGAATCCACCCTGTCCCCACAACCCCCTCCACCATCCACAGCTGCCAGGTGACACACCTCATTAACTTCTCTTTTCTCCTATTCTCATGGGTCCTCATTGTCTTGAGATATGAGATGAGTCTTTGTTGGGAGTTTTTCTCGGCCTGTGTGGGGACCATAATTAGTGCTTTGCGCTGGGCGTACTTTCTCACAGGGCTATGACACAATTATTCAGCATTTTCCCACCAATAGGCAAAAGCCCCTTGACTCTTTCAAGACCAATTCGGAGTTTCTTCAAAGGAGCTGTGCTTTTTGGCCATCGGATTATCTATACACTTCTTAAGCAAATGAATCAAGGTTTTTGTGCCGGGATCACGAATGCAAGCCCAAATGGACATATTTACTTACTTAAATGTTGAATGAACTACTGTTACTGCTCTAGTGTTTTACTCTTTTTGTCACTATATGACAAATGTCTGTATTTTCTCTCGTTTTTTTAACCCAAACATTTTATCTAGAGCTAAAGAGGTAGGGATTAATCCAAACATGGTCAAACAAACAAACAAACAAATAAAGAATGCACAAACAACACAGATAAATAACAATATGAACATTATCAGGTCATTAGTACATTATTAGCTAACGATCAGTCTTTCTGTCTTGTTTTCTCACATTTTCACTTTAATGGTTAATTGATGCTTGAGTCTATTCATCTGTGACAATTTAGGAAACAATTGAAAGAATGTAACTAATTGGAGGATATTTATATTTACATATCCTCCAGTGTTTTGGATGACAACCTGATTGTGGGCATCATTTAATGACCACACTGTCCCATAAATTCCTTGAAACAGATTATGCAGATTGCTTGACGGATCTGCATAATATTATGTATCAGTTAATAATCTCTGTTTTTTTCAGGCAGCAGCACCAACATTTCACACTGGCATATGTGTTGAGCAGACAAAGCTGGACTGTTTAAATTGTACATGGTTGATAGTTATTGATATTCCTGAGTCTCCGGGAAGAGGCAGAAAGGGTTTGATCTAAAATATCATGGTACTTTCCAACCATGATGCCATGAATCCTAACTCATTTCCCAGGGGGTTTTGGAAGCAAAACAGCCCCACAACATCACGTCGTCACCACTACACATTATCCCTCTTTTGCACCAAACTCACCACTGATGTTTTGCTAATACGCAACAAGAAGATTTCCCAATGGCACGGATCATTCTGGAGGGCACTCTGTTTTTGTAAGGGAGTAGCCGATAGACAGGTAGTGCCTTGGTCCAGAGACTGAAAGGTTGAAATCCCAAACTGACAAGGAAAGAAATCTAACATTGCTGAATTAAGTCATCTGGACAAAAGCTCTGCTAAATAACTGAAAGGAAACAACTACAATGTAATGGTACATATTAGGGTGCAGAATGATAGTTCACTAATCATGTTGCTTATTTAAATTTGTTCAATCTTACATTCTGGAACATTAATGCCTCAATTCAGAAGGTGCTATGACATCATCTGCATTTGTTACGCAGTTGAAAAACCTTCAGGTGCATTCAGGGGAGTCCGACTTGGGCACATAGTTGTACATTCTGGTGTTCAGATACGAAGCTTCTGCTAAATGACCAATGACTAAATGTGAAGTGGAGCATTTAAGTGTTATACCCATCGTAAATATCGAGAAAAGAACGTATCTAAGCTTTGTGTTCCCAAAGACAATGACAGAGTTGTCGTGAGAATGTAGAAAATGGGTACAAACCAGGGACCCAGGACCCTCCAGAGTGTGTGTTCCACCTGGCACTGTCACATATTCACAACGATAAAGTGCGTGTGAGATGAGTCAAGTTGTCACGAATTGGGAGGTCAGACACAAGCACAGGACGAACGAAGGACAAAATGTAACATAGGCTTTTGCCAAACAAAGACCGATAACACACACTGGGAAGAAACTTAAATAAGGATAGTGATTGGGGAAAGGTGAGGGCAATAAACCAATGAAAGAAGTGTCCGAGCGCCAAACAAAGGAAATTGGGCATTGGATTTCTTGGCTACGGCCATCCTGCCATGCCAAGACAATATCATCACGCTAATTTCCAGGCTCACACCTCCCAGGAGGGACAAAAGTTCAGACACAGAAACCACCGGTGAGGATAAAACCATGGGCAGACCTTTCACCTGAGGTGGAGGCACCAGTCCTCGACTGCTGGCGTGATGCACGTTTCTGTAAACCAACATGGCCACTCGGTCATTGTTGTCCTTCTCCAGAACTAACTAACTATGTCACTTACAGACTGTGTCAAGTGATTCTCTTACAGAACTCCCCTTTAGAACGGAATAAAAGACCCACAAGGCCGTGTCTGGGTTGGACAGAGGTTGTCGGGAGCAAAGGGGTTCGGGTGAAAAGGGGCCGCTAACAGCAAAAGCCAAACAAAAACCAAGTTGATGTACCCCTAAAGACCCTGGGGCAGGTTTTCGCCTGCCAAGTCGTGCCCCTCGTCACTATCATATCATTGTACACGGAGAAAAGGAATCACTTTTTATTTACCCGTCTGGTTATCGCCGGAATATTGCTTTTAATTGCTGTCCTGGGTCTCCTGCTCCCGTAGCTCCCGTAAGGGGAGTCGGGGGCGATTAATCAAAGTAACGGAGCATAATGATGTCTCGGAATGGACCAGAAGCCCGGGTCAGGGGTTGGACAATGTGAACATTCAGCTACTTAGCTTCCTTTGCAACTTTGTGACAAAATCTGTTTGCCCAACACCAATTAAGATGCCTCTCCCTGTGCCCCGGTCAATGGGTTTGACGGAGGGGGTGGTCCAACCGCCTGACATGTCCCTGAGCACGAACAGGCCGCCCTGTGTCCTCACCCGATAATTGGTGTCCCTTGCAGTGTGCTGCTTCCCAGGGCTGTCCTTTGTGTCCGCGTGGAAGTCCTAAACGAGGGGAATCAGGGCTTTAATGGGACTCCTGTGAGTTTTAAACAAACAGACAGCGACCCCCTACTGTTCAACATGTTGCATAAAGCAACGGGGCGCCCGGAGGATTTCGCCAGGAGCCGGCAGCCCCGGGGCCCGGGGGCCTGTCGTCCGGTCCGTCATCCATGGGAGGGCCTTTCAAGTGCCCCGGGGGCCAACTGTGTTCTCGCAGGGAGCTTTGAGGTTTGTTCTCCGTCTGTGTTACTCCACACAAGGAGTGTTTGTTTAGAGACGCCATTGTGTTTAAATGGAAATCTAATTGACCTTATTGCCTCGCGAACAAACACAAACACGCATGGTAAACAATTGCTCGCTTTTTTTTAATCTACTCTTCTGAATCCATCTATGTATTGATGTTGTGGAAACAAGCTAATGGGAAAATGGGGGGGAGATTTGCCAAGGGGTGAATAATGGCATACCTAATTTACCTATAAGTGGTATGTCATCAATATTAAGTGCTGGATTAATCACACGGTCTCCCTCTAATTGACCCACCTCGTTAGCGACAGAATATCCCGAATAACATTTGACTGAGAAATGAGTGACCGTTTATTTGAAATACAACGAGGGGATCCGTTATCGAACAGACCTTCCAACCTGCTGAAGGCACGCCACTGGCTTATCCTCTTGGGTCCATTGTAAAAGATTAAAGGATTTGTCATCTGGGCTCTTGGCTGTGGTGTTTAGTGTTGTATACCTAATGTGTTTGCCCAATGTGTTTGCCCAATGTGTTTGCCTTGGCTGTGATGAACAGGATTAGGGGCAGTGTGGTGGTCTCCGTGGATCACAGACTACTGGACTTTGAAAGCATACTTGCCTACTTACTCTTGTGCAAACCAAAGCACTCACACACACTTGTACGTACGTATGCAGGCACGCGCACACACACACGCACATGCACACACACTCACACACACGCACACACACACACGTGCACACACGCACACACACACACACAGGTTGCCGCAAGTGTTTTGACAGTGTCAGGGGTCAAGGTGAGAAACGACACACACCAAATAAATCTTTTCTCAGGTGAGGGCCGGCTAATGATCCACGGATGGCTACAGAGGCTACTATAAGGGACTCCTGAAGGACTGGTCTGGGAACATCTTTTTGCATCATGATAATTCTCACATAAACTGAACAGCTGTTTCATGTTAGATGAATTTGATCATCATTAGAATGCAATTTTCTAATACAGCATGCAATTGATCTATCACTGCAGACAGATAGCTAACAACTACTAACAATATGGGCTAGGCTGCATTGACTGTAGGTTTATGGGAGTAGATTGGAAGTTAAAACAATCACAATATAATTTTTTAATAGAACCTCTGCTCCCAAATCGTGTTTTCTACAATATCCTACATTGAATTATTACTAGTAGTAAATTCGCATGTATATTTATGCAATTTAACTAAATGTTTTTTTTTGGATTAGACCCCTATTCTTGTTGGAATAGTTCATTAAAGACAAACTTTAAATCATTAGTTCATGTCTGTCTTACCACACACACGCACCGAACACGCATACACACGTACACACACACACGTATGTGCCTGAAATGTTTCTCATTTAACCTGCTATGTCACGTATGAAACCTAAGAAGGCCCACACATATATGCGACCACCCCAGCGTCATGCCCGTGTGTGTTGACAGTAAACTGAACCAGCCCTCTCTTCTTCGTCATAGCTCCCATGGTGTTCCTCGCTTTGTGTGGACACCCAGGGGACACCATCAAGACAGAGGAACTGAGATATGAGGTCTAGGGTTACCTAGTCTAATGAAATGGATCAACGTGGCCAAATCACAACAAGCACCACGGCCGGTGGGCACGCATCCATGACGGAGCGACGCAATCTGAGAACCTGACAGATTGTGCAACCGCCATTTGTCGACGCTGTGGAACCTTGAGAAAAGAAAAGCGGTAAATCGGAGCTAGCTTTGTTGTGACAAGCTCTCATAGAACACAATGTGTTTTCAAGCTATGAACGTTTTATGGTGATGGCTAACCACTCGCAAATAGAATTCGTTAAAGTGCTTCAGCCAACGTTGATTACCTCACTTGAGCTCATGTTCTCTCTTAGGTTAAAACGAACCAGAAAGCATGGAAAACCTAGAAAGCACATTTGTTAGTTTCACAAATAATTTACAAAAGAGAAGGAAACCTGACCCTATTCCCCTGGCACAATAATATACTGTGGCAGTGTAAAATCTTGGGGGTGTGACACTGTGGCCCTATACCTATAACGAACAGGGCCCAACAGAACGGAAGTGACTCCACCCACACTGCCGGGCATCAACCAATGGGACACCAACCGCAACCACCTTGAAGGGGGCCGAGCATCAGCTACAGAGTTCACTCCCATTGGTCGAGGACAGCATTGGAGAACAACAGTAAACCTGTCCCTCAACACCACAACCCTGGTCAAAAAGGCACAACAGCGCCTGTACATTTTAAGGAAGCTAAATTAGGCCCACATATCTACCAACATCCTGGTAAACTTTTACCGCTGCACGGTCGAGAGCATTCTAACCAACTGTGCTACAGTCTGGTACAACGGTTGCTCTGCGGCCAACTGGAAGTCCCTGCAGCTGGTGGTGAAAACCGCCCAGAGCATCATTGGTGTCCAGCTCCCCGCCATCAAAGACATCCAGCACAAGTGCTGTTTGTGGAGAGCTTGTGGTTTTATCAGGGACTTTGCATAATGTAGTGTTGTACCCCCATTGCTACCTCTTGCCTACACACTGCTAACTTATTTACTTGATCTGCCATTTGCACAACACATCCTCTGGTACTCATCTTGCTACCTCTTGCCCTGCACACTGCAGCCTATTTATTATTATTTGTCTTTTGCACAATACTTACGTTTGCACTATCCGGTTACCACTTACACAGATGTTCTCCACTGGTGTTGCCCTCTGCACATTTGCAATTTGCTACATTGTTGAACTGAATACCAGCACATTCACTTATCCATGCCAATTGCACATCCTCACACTATACTCCATATCTTTTTGCACGGCCCTTTTGCAGTTCTGGTTGGATGCAAACTGAATTTCGTTGTACTGTACTTGTACTGTCCAATGAGAATGAAGTTGAATCTAATCTAATCAAAAACCAGTGACCCCACCCCAAATGTCATCGAAGAAAGAACATACCAGCGGAGATGGGCCCCGTCTGGGAGAGGCAGCAATGGTTGATTGTAACCAAGTTTACCTTCACACAATTGGGATTACATTAAATCATAGACTTTGCTTAAGAGATCTATTCAGATTTTTTATATTTTTTCGATTATGGAAAAAAGCGACTTTTAAGCATATTTTATTAGTTCATCAAAGGGGAGATCAAGGCAAAGGGTAACAACAATGTCTCTCACAGTTTTTTGGGATATGACCATACAACTGTAAAGGTTCACTGTGAGATCTGCCAAAAAACTCTTTGTTTCTTGAGTCCTGAAACAAGTATATAATTTGAGTTCAAAAGCAAAACGTTCTCTGTCATCCACTTGTTTTTTTCTCAAAACAGATGCTTCCAGAGTAGCTCATATATACATCTGTGTGTCATCAACATAACAGTGAAAATGTACATGGTAGTTTAAGATGACATCACCCAGAGGCAGCATACATAGTAAAAACAAGTGGTCGCAAAACTAAGCCTTGAGGAACACCAAAATGCCAAAACTTTTGATTTATCAGGGAGAGGCAATGCAAAAATACCAAATGATATATTTCTGATAAGTAAGATCTAAACCAAGTACTAACAAGTACTTGTATCCCAACATAGGTTTCCAATGTCTCCAAGAGAAGGGAGTAATTAAAAGCATTGAAGGCATCACCAAGATCCGGAGCTAAAGGAGAATTGGCTTTTGACTTTTGTCAGAAGCCATTAATAGTTCACCACCTTTACCAGTGCAGTCATAGTGCTTCCCCTCTGATCCATCCATGAAAATAGAGGCTTCAGTTGGAGCAGGACAGAATCACATCTGCTTCCTGTGTTCTGTACAGGTACTTGGGCACAGCTAAGGTGATCAGGTGAACTTATTCAACAACACCAGGCATGGTGAGATCCATATTGTCATCTTAACAGGCAGCAAAGCTGGTGTACAATTAAATTAGCATCTATGCTAATACATTCTACTATCCACGCAAAAAGATCAACGTTAGCGCTGGCTGGATTGATAGAAACGTAGGGTGTAGCTGATGGTTACTCACTGAGCCAAATAGTTTGATAGACACATTTTCAACGTATTTACTTCCTCTAAAATAAGTCTTGTCAATTTCTTGTGCAAACAAGGTGTGCTACTTCAACTAGATACCCTGAGGGGTTGCAATAATATAACAGTATGTTCCCCTAAAGACCTGTACATCCTAGTGCGTGTAAAAGTTGCCCAACAAACGCATTAGGGTGCGCATCATAAACAGCTACACATGTCATTTCGTGTACATCATGAGGAATCTTTCCAGTGAGATTCCCTTGGCATGCCGTTAGCAAATATTATAATACAAAATGATTAACTCACAAACTTGGATAAGTGAACCTGGCATTGGAAGAGAAATAAAGTGAATTTGAGGGGATTTACAGTTTTTAGCAATCCCTTTGACCATTATCTCAGAACCTTAATGTAATTTTCCACAACTTTAGACACAAAACTCACAACAGTAAACACTTGTAACACAGGCTCTCCAATTTTCAAAACATTGCATTGTGCATTCATATCTTTAAAGATACCTTGCATTTGCACAATCAATGGTTCAAACAAAAGATTTATCATGGAATACCATGGGTACATTGATTTAGATCAGCCAGACAAAAGATACCCATAGTTTCACTAGTTAGTTGTTTGTCCAATCATTAGATATTGGTGTACAAAATTGATGATACATCTTCCATTATGGTACTACAAGCAAATGAATCCCTGTAAATGTACTTGTGGTAAAGAGAATAGTACAAACACAGTGGAATCATTGAGCAACATTTGAAATGTATTACTGTAATGAAATAGAATACAATCACAACATATGTTTATTTGAATCAAAGCAAAAATAATTAGCTATGAAATAGAAAAATAGAGACAGTACTGTAAAACATCAAATGCAGTGTTCCTCAACTTGCTTGCTTGTACTGTAAGAAACAAAACAGGAGTGATTACTGTACATCTCTATTGTCATCAACTCTGTGTTGTGGATTTGGCCACTGGTTCTCATCTACATCTCATTGGATGTTTTCATCAGCCAAACATCTTGGATTTTTTTGCCTGAATTTCATTGGACACTATGCTGTTGCTGCCGCTGTCTTGGTCCGTGGCCTTGTCCTCTACCACGTTCCCCCACACCTCTCAAACGAGGCCCACGACCACCTCTCAGAAAGGGTGCCTGCCATGCCATGCCATTCCTTTGACCAACACGTCTTCCTCGTCTTTCTCGTATTCCTGCCACCACTGCTTGACCTCCATTGTGACCTGAATCACCTGCTGGCTCCATGTTACGAATCACTACGCTCTTGCAATTGGATCCAAATCAACTCTTTATGTATATACTCATTCCACAATGTGCACTAAACCATCAGTAACGGGATGGCTGAATTGGACAAGCAATTACAAGGGCCTGCATCTATACAGTGTAGTACTGTCAGTACTGTAAATAGTCTAAAACGGTGGTGCAGTATTTGGGACCATAGACAAAGTGTCTGTTGAAGCATTACAGTATGATAAAATATTAGGCTACATTCATGGATATTGTAGTCTAATTGGTTCATGCTCCATGCTAATTGGTGACAAAAAATCTCTGTATCTTGAATCTTTCATGATTTACTGTAAACGTGGAATATTGTTTGTCAGTTTCCATAAAACTATATGCATTAGGAGTAATGCAGCAAATACTTATAATTTTGACTAGTTGTATCAATTGATAATTAGATCTGTCAAATGAAATGAACAGACTATCATTTCAAAAGTAATGCAGGAATCGCATTTTGAAATAGTAGTACTTTGATGTTACATTGTATCATATTGAACCAGTGATAAAATTTAAATGAATAAATCATCTTCAGTTTAGGTGTATGGTATCCAAGCAATTGAAAAAACGTGTTAGAGTTTTGAGAAAAGTGCATTTTGATCTTCGTTTGTGAGTTTTGAGTCTAGAGTTGTGGAAAATGACATTAAGGTTCTGAGATAATGGTCAAAGGGATTGCTAAAAGCTGTAACAGATACGATAATAAACAACTGTATTTCAAATTCTATGTCACTATCAAGGCAGTTGTATACATCTGTGCCAAAATGCACCCAGTTGTTAATCTGGATATATGGTATGGTAATTCAACAGGAGTTTTTTTGTCACCAATGGCAACAAATTCAAAAAGGACCCAAGGTCAACGAGAAACCTTGAGCGAAACCTGAGCCTGAGAGGCGAGCCGGGTCAAAGTTCAGAGTTTATGTAAGGTACATGACTCACCGTCTGCATTTATTATTAGGTTTCATTAAAGCGATCTTTCTTCATAACAGTGATCAATGAACCCAAGTGTGTCAAGTCAACGTAGCTGTTCAGAGATGCGCGTTAACTCTGAGTTGAAGCTTTTGATCAACAAAGTCAACAATCCGTTCTAGCGGGCGAACTTAGAAGGAGGTTGATGGTCGGAAGCTGACATTGTGACCCCTTTGTTCCTGTGTCACATTCAGGACGACCGTGTTTCCAAATGAATGTCAACAAGAACCCACAACGCGGTTCGCAAGCACGGTTCACAAGCACGGTTCACAAGCACGATCCAAACGGGTCGGATAGCCGTTTCGTTCAACGCCACAGAAATACACCCGCTGGTGAATGTGTACAAACCTTTTGTTCCTTATATTTTGCTCACATTTTAATTGGACGTCCATTCAATAAATCGGTTACCGTGCATGACATTGCTTTTATGTTGGTAAGTATCTATAAGAAAAAGTATATAAAAATATGTTCAAAATATGTTGCTTGCATAAGAATTCAAACTCATGTATTAATATTTGTTAGTGCTGTCATTTGATGCGATGACAGCTTTAAGTTCTTTGGCAAGGTCTTTGTGCACAAGCTTTGCAAAAACGATTGGAGTGATATTGGCCTCTTTTTTGCATATTTGCTTTAGTTTGTTAAGGTTGGTTTGACGTTGCTTGTGGAATGCGAATTTCAAACAGTGTCCTTGAATATAAATGGGATTGAGATCAGGACGTTAACTGGGTCACTGTAGCACATTCATCTTTTTGTTCTTAAGCAGCTCATTGAGTGCATGCTTTGTATGTATGATGTCATGGGTTCAATCCCCAGCTCCTCTCCAGGTCGCTGTTGCGAATGAGAATTTGTTCTTAATCGGCCTACCTGGTGAAATAAAGGTTAAAAAAAATACATAAATGTACGCAGGAAATATGTTCCAATAACAAAAATTAAACCATTTCAATGTTTTCATTGTCTATGTATCTTCACACCGTGAGTTAGCACTGGAAGCAACTCTGACAGTTTTACAGCTGTTAATCATTTGGAATAATATTCTACTGACTTTTCACGACAAATTGCCTTTTTCGGGTCACAATTTCTTAAGCACAGTTAATTTAGTTGTCTCTGATTTCTTAAACAGATCTAAAAGGGATAGTTCACACAAATTCAAAAGTTAGACATTGGTCTCTGTTCCCTGTAAGCAGGAAAGTAAATATGACTGTAATCCATGCTTTGGTTTAATTTCCCTGACACCATACAATCATACACATTCCATACACTTATGTTATTCGATTAGGGGCACAAACCATTCATCCATCCATCTGTCTTGGTACTGACATAAATATATGTTTACACATCCTGTTCTTATCAGATATCAGTCCAAATGTTATGTAAACCTTAACCAAAGGCAATTACAAGGAATTATTTTACTGGAACCTGGCATTTGTAATTCATTTCAATAAATTAAAAACGGTATAATTAAGAAATAATTACAATGGAAGACAGTAAGTAGGGACTACATGAACATCTATCACACAATAAGAAACAATATGACTGATCCACATATTTGTATAGATTCCCAGACATTACCATCTATCTATATTTGTATAGATTCCCAGACATACCATCTCTGAAGGCCAATTCCCTATATAATCCCCCTTACTGAATCACCAGGACACACACGGAGTGCGATTGCACTCATACAGCGCTGATGGTGTGAAATGTTTAGCAGCCAGCTCGGGACTTTCCACAGCAGCTATAGCTACAATCATTAATCAGCCCTAAAACTAACGTCAAACTGCTACTGTCAAATTTGAATGATTAATTCCCTGGACAGAGAAAACATCTCACCCCTGAAGCGAGGATTTCTCCACGGACCAATTCAGAAACAATTAGTAGAGATGTCGCTTTGTCATTTACTGGGGTGGAAAAAACGACTCTGGGAGATGATGACGGCCTGTTTGAAGGTTTAGTTTACACGTTGTGCTCTGTCAACCAGAGACTCTGAGCACATTAAAGCTCTAATGGAAGGAATAAGAGATTTGGGCCAGGGGACAGAGGACAGAGCCTTTAACTTGAATGTAAAGTTCATACCCGAATCATCATTTGTATTTCAGGGGTTTTAGAAAAGAAGGATGGGACATAGACACATTTAGAATCAATATATTGTATGTTTTCTTATTAAAGTATAGTATAAGTAAAAGTAAAGTATATGTATACCAAGAAAAATTCACTAATATAACATTTTCTTTCATTTTTTACTTTTTTCACTCCCTGGCACCTAGGTTAGCCTAATTAAAAACAGAACAGCATTAAACAAGATCATTGATCGGTGTCAGACAGGTTTTGCAGATGTGTCTGTGTAATGAAAATATCATATTCATGTTTTTGTGTTACAATTGGGGTCGAGCCATGCCATTTAAAACAAAGACATAACATGAAACCCAAAGAGTTTTGTCGAAGCGTGCTGCTCTACCATGTTCTCTCCTTTCCCACCAAGTTCACAGCCCAATAAAATCTGGTTTACATTCACGTGCTCTCCATAAACAAAAAAAACATACTATTGCTCAGAGGCAGTCGAAATAAAATATCACCCTATCCAGTCCCTTTCAAAGTGTTTTGTCTGGTTATTTTATCAGTTTTTATTGGCCAGGAGGGAAGAAAATACAAGTGGAATGTCTGAAGGTGGGAGGATCTCAAGAAGTCATTAAATAGTTCTCTTTCTCTCTTCACTTGACCCCAAATGAAGAAACATCTAAAGATTTGTATTACTATACCACGATAGCCTGAAAGCTTTGTTCCAAATGGCCGGGTTGGACTAACAGAGCGACCAGAACCTTGGAAAGGACGTGAGCTGACTCAACGGCTAGATACTGATTCCATTGGGCATTCTATTGGCCAGGTTCTTTTTGGAAACGCCTAATTTGTGAAGTGTGTCTATTACGGCTCGTGATATGATCCAGATACTGTTAACTAATGCTGTAATCGTACATGTGTGTTGAACAACTGTGTTGGACACATTAGATAGATATATGAGACTGAGGAATAGACACAAAAGCAGAGCATAGACTTGTTGTCCTCCATCACACGAATAGGACTACTAACTCATGAACAATTGCCAGTTAGAGCTTATCAGGACAGGGGGAGAGGAGGGGCTGAGTGATGTAATGTTTGTACAAGACAGACATATTTCACATTGTTGTCAAAGTGCCAAGCCACCTCACCTGTGTTTATTCAATCCCCAAAGAATCCCTGCCGTCCAGAACAGAGGTGGAGACAATGATCTGCCCGTGATGGAAAAAGAAGCCTCTGCCGAGTTCAGGACAGGCCTACCTGACAGAAACCACCCAACCGGAGTCCGGCACAGACTGGCAATCTGGTGGGAACTGAACAGAACACATCAGGGAGATTGGTAAATTAAGTTTATGGGGGAGAGAGAGAGAGAGAGAGAGACGTGAACTGTGACCAGACAATTGTTCCCTGTGTGAAACGCTGCCTTCACAAAAGAGGACCAGTCCCGTCCTGAACTGGTCAATTCATGTAGGCTGTGTGACTGGGCATCCTTCATCTGTACAGCATAGAGTGTTAAGATTGGTGTGTGTGCATGTTTGTGTGTGTGTGTGTTTGCATGTGTGTGTGTGCATGTGTGCATGTGTGTGTTTGCATGTGTGTGTGTGTGTGTTTGCATGTGTGTGTGTGCATGTGTGCATGTGTGTGTTTGCATGTGTGTGTGTGTGTGTGTGTGTGTTTGCATGTGTGTGTGTGCATGCGTGCATGTGTGTGTGTGTGTGTTTGCATGTGTGTGTGTTTGCATGGGTGTGTGTGTTTGCATGTGTGTGTGTGTGTGTGTGCATGTGCATGTGCGTGTGTATGTGGGTGTGTGCATGTGTGTGGGTGTGTGTGTGTGTGTGTGTGTGCGTGCGTGCCAAACCATTGTTTTGCCACAATTCCTACTTCGTTTGGGTAAAGTCGTCGCCTGCGTTCTCTCCACGGGTTGCATCAGCTCGCCACAACGACACCAGGGTCTGTGGCGGCCGACATTTCGACATGATTCGTTTATCCGACAACTGGGGCGAGGCAGTGCTTTGGTGGGCCTTCTCGAATGACTTCATATTAGCGGAGCGACGAAGACCAAATGAACGGGGTCAGGGGTTTTGAATTGCACAGTGATGTTCTCATCAAGGCCTCTGCTGGCGGCCATGCCAAGTGACAGGCCTCACGCTTTATGTAACGCTGTGTGAGAAGGAATTCAAGACTCTGTTCAGAATCAAACCGCCTTTGTTTAACAAAACACCCACTAATGTGTGACGTCGGAATATTTTACACAACTATTTTTCGACGGATTCGGCCGCCGTCAGGTGAACGAAGGGAATCCAAATGTTTTGACAGATTCCAAGGTAACTGAAATATTTTGATGAAAGTCGGAGCAAAATATTTTGATAAGGACACCCTGGAAGATGAAATTAATGGCACATTGTCGAGTTGAGCCGTAACTTTCTGGGGCGGCATGTCTGTGAACAAAGATACAGCTTAGTGTTTTGGCAATACTTCCAGGGATTAAAAGAAGAAAAGAAACCTCATCTTTGAAAACAGTTACTTGATCACAAAGACATAGCAACCGATGGTTTTGAAAATGCATTTGATGAATACTTTTCAACATATGGAGTTGCATGTCCTTGACAGGTCACGTTGAAAGGCATTTAAATTAAATAAAACACATTTATTTATATTTCTAACTTCCACCAGGAACCGGGGGGGGTGTTTATCAGAAGAGGGGGAAAGGTACAGTAGATTTTGATAGAATCTAAACACTAGACCTGAGGTGAAGCTAATCTAAACATAAACCCTGACAACAGGCTGTGACCTGAAGTAAACACGGACTAACAGCCAGAGTTTAGAACACACCGTCAACATAACATCAAAGTGCCGGCCTAACGATTGCCTTTTCCCAGACTAGCTCCAATGCAATAGAATAACAATAACTTGAGAGCTGTCTGTCCATTTTAATGGTTGTCTGGAATCATTTTTTCCCCAAAAACAATTATCCAAGTTGAGGTTACTGGAACTGCACTTGATACTTGGTTGTGGTGAGATGGGACCTGTGGTGAAATGGCGTTTACATCTGTTGTGCTGAGAATGGAATCGTGAAACATTTTCATAGCATGGCTAAACAGATTAGCTAAATGATTCAATTAAACGATACATTTAGTTACCTACTTCATCAGATACACCTGCCTGGTACTGCAAATTGCCACACAGCCAATCATGTGGCTTAAACTCAATGGTCTCAGAACTTGTTCAACCAAACATCAGAATGGACTCGATTTGAGATCTAAAAAGCTTTGACCCTGATATAATTGTTGGTGCCAGATGTGCTGGTTCCAGCGTCCCACCCTTACAAAAATGTTCCATATGATTCTTACAGGAATATTATATGAGAATGTGAAACAATAGTTTATGCACTACATAGTACTACAAAGTAACTAGTGAACAGTAGTGAAGAGATATTGTCAGTGTAAATACACACACAAGCACACACATAGGTACATACACGTCCTCTCTGCAATGTCACCACTATTCCAGTCATACAAGGCAGTTGCACTGCAGCATGTCCACATTCAGCTAAAGCACACACCAACCCCAGTTTTTTGGGATTCTAAAAACATTATGGATGATTTTTCAAGATGTCCTTTCACCATAACAAAAAGAAGTCTTGAAGAAATGTTCTAAAGCACATAAGTCCGTGGCATCAGCCAAAGAATATGCACATGCTGCTAGATCCACATTGTGCAGTTGGTTAACACACATACACTTACACACCTAAAAACACAAACACCAAAAACAGGCAATATGACAGACTGTTCAACCCGGATAAAACCAGGATCAAACCAGGATTAATCCAGGATCAAACCAGGATTAATCCAGGATCAAACCCGAATCAATTGAGGATCAAACCATGATCAAACCAGGATCAATCCAGGATCAATCCAGGATCAAACCAGGATCAAACCCGGATCAAGCCAGGATTAAACCAGGATTAATCCAGGATCAAACCCGGATCAATTGAGGATCAAACCATGATCAAACCAGGATCAAACCAGGATCAATTCAGGATCAAACTAGGATCAAACCAGGATCAAACCAGGATCAATCTAGTTGTTCTATGATCTCAAGCCCTAAACCAAGTGTCCAATCATTGTGTCAATCAAAAGCTTAATTTATAATTAACCACATTCAATTATGATGACATCTCAAAAATGTTTATTTTAAGCTGGCTAGCTATGTTAAAGGTCTGTTAGTCATTTTAGGGTTTTAGGCCGTGCATCTAAGTGTTCATTTTGTGCAGATGTTAAAATGCTTCATAAAGAACATTGGATTGACTGAATTTCAAATATCAGAAATGCCGTATACCTTCAAAGTGAATTCTGTTGTTCAGATTTTTTTTTTGAGAAAACATTTCATTGGTCAAAAACAAATTCAAATTGCTTGACCTGCGTGAACTCAAGACCTGAATGAATTCTCCCAGGAAAGTGAAATAGTGTTGTGGAGCATTTTGAATCACAATCGACTGATCTCTGCTCAGTTGAAAAGCTCGCAAAAAGATCTAAGCTAGCTGAAAAGGCTCACTTAGGTTTTATTGTACCCATTTTTTCTAAGAGTCACAGACAAAGTGAAAAACAGGACAAAAAGCTAACTGTATCGATGCTTTCACCATTAGCATAAATGTCAAAGTCGTCCTTTGATCCAAATCGGCTTTAAGACCAAACAAAGACATTGAGATTTCTTTTTAATAAATCGAAATACTGAAAGAGAAAGACGTGCCGTGAACATTTACTCGGCATTTTATACTTTTAAAACATGTGTTCTTTTGGGTCAAATTAATTGTTTACAGTGTTTAACGTACGAATCACTGGAAGATGTCAGTGAGCCAGACTTCAGTAGGCCTAACTACCATCTGCAGTAGGTGGGGTGTGCACTGGGCTGGATCACTGAGCAAGGCCAAGGAGAAAGAAAGCCTATTTTACCCTCTTTCCAGTTCTTCTTTAGCTTGTGCAGATTTCTCTTCACTACCTCATGTATGGAAGCTTTTCAAAAATGAGGGCGCTTTGCTCTTGTGACAAATCAAAGGCTGCAGACTCATATAAAGCCCCATTGCTTCTGGCCCAGAGTTTGTGTTGCACATTACTTTAGGAGGAGCTGCATCTCTGATGTAACAGCTACAGCAATACAAGTTTTATCTCCCCCCCACCCCCAAATTATTTGAGTCAGTAAACACTGCAGCACCATGGAATGGAACTAGCCTACACATTCCCCAGGACTTTTTTCTACACTGGGGAATCTTCGCCATCATTCCGATTTTAAAACAGTTTAAGGTGTTGTGGTGCTTTGTGACGGCTGCCTGAAGTGATCCCATTGAAATAAAAAACACTGTGTTTGTATATGTTACTTCCTATTTCTTACCGTGTCCACGTGGCTCTGAGGGAATCCAGCCCTTTAAGTCATCTATGGTATGGATTGAGCCTAGATCTTATGAAGTTGTCCTGTCACCAAAGCACATGTGAGAAGCCGAGCAGTTGTGGATACAATTAGAATAATACATGAGTTGGACGCAGTAGCATTTCTGGGACGTGGGAATAAAGGTTTGTCTGTAAGTTAGACTCAACATTCGGTGTCCATTTAAAGTCAAGCTTGAGATAACTGTATATATTGAAGACCTGTCACCCCAGAAAATATGCATTTTCCCGCCTGACGTTTCGCCTCTCTGCTGTAGGAAATGCAATTCAAAAAACACTTCCTGTTTCTCACATTATCCCATATATTCGGTCAGATAGTTTGATTAGATTCGATTTTTACATTATGTAATTTTTACATTCACCACTCATAATGGCAAAAACAATTTATCGACCATCTGACACAATTCCACATTTTAGCATAGTAGATACGGAATGAACAAAAAAACAATTCAGTGTTATAATCTTCTTTCGTGGGAATACGTTTTCTTTGAATACGTTTTCTTCTAGTACGTTTTCTTGTCTGGAGAGCAGATAGATTGTGAGGTAATAGAGCTGTGGCTAATAGTGATTACCTAAGTGTTCTCCTGTGACGGGTGGAGACACACTAACCTGGTTTGTCATGGATTAGCGGACAGGTCAAACTGATCCAGCTTTAGTTCATTTTTCGAGAGAAGCCCCATCATCGACCACGGGTTATTCAATTGATGCCATATCTTAGATCCTCCCGGCAGGCTGATTAAAAGCGAATGTGTGTGACACTGGGGGTGAACGCCCATTTGTTTAGCTTCATGACATAGTGCCTCCCTTCAGAGAACGTGAACACGCCTGACGGAGTGCGAGCCGAGCACATATGGTGGCTGTCAGTGATGTAAAAAGGTATGTGCAATGTCAATGTCAGACGAGAAGGAGCTCTGCCCGGCACCTCCTTAATCGCCCCCCCCCGCCCTCGGATGACTTTTCTAATGCTACGGGGTGTGCAAAAGCCCGTCACGCCTCCCCGTCTGAGTGCTCACCGGGATTCGTTGACATTCCACACGGGTGTCAGTTGCCGTCGGCGTGATGTCACCACTAGGCGAGAGGCGAGACGGCAGCCAAGAGGACCGGGGTGAACCTAAACATCTGAGCGAATGTGAAACATTGTTTAACAAGGAGAGGGAATTGTCCCGGTGAAGAAACAGTCAACCTCTCGTTCAGCGAACATCTGAGAATTATTTGCATCTAGGTTTGTGACCTCTCGGCTGGTGGATCAGAGGCACCAGGACTTTCTGTGGAGAAGCATGTGGCCCACCTGATCCTATACAGAGGGTATTTTCAAAATAGCGGTATCAACTGCAGCGGGGGCGTTGGACGTATGGTCAATGGGCGCACTTGATCTCATGGAGATCTTTGGAGGTTGAAGATGCCCCAGACCAACTAATCTCCACAGTTCATGGCCTTAATGGACAGAAATCAGTTGCTAAACTCGTTCGGCTATCAATGTCCAAACAGCTAATAACATTGGTTATCTGGCGTTGACACATTTGAATCCACTTCTTGGAGCTCCCCACCCATCTCAGTCATACCTGGTCCTATTCCTCCTGGTCTAACGATGGTACTGCCAGTCTTTGAATCAAAATATGCATCGGCTTCAAAACAGCTGCAAGATGAATGTGATGTGCTTAAAAAAAGTATGTTCAGTTAACCATTCATGTTAGGTGGAGTTTATTTCATATTATTTGCATGCTTCCCTGTGTAGAAAAAACTATTTCTGACAATGAATTACTTTAAAATTCCTGTGATGCCTTTCTTTGAGGACCAAGTGACGCAAACAAAGTGATGTGGAGTTCCGAAGAGAATTCAGCCAGAGCGAGGACAACCACCATTTCCAACCGTTAATCACTAACAACCTGCATAAAGAATGACTGCCGGGTTAAGGAAGATTGCTTATTTAGACAACCTCAGGTTAGGCTCAGTAAACGCCACAGGAGGCACTGCGAGTGAGAAAACCAGTGGGAAAAAAGACATAGCTTTTACGCGATCTCTCTCCGTATCTGTGCGGGGTACAGGTTGGTTTTGGAGTTACAGCCACAGGACCAAGAGAGCACAAAACCTGATTATAGTGCCTCAACTGTCAAGTGTCTTTACTCACCGAATACATTCAGGTCCAGCTAATTATCAGTCAGACTGGGACAACAAACTATTCTAAAGCCTGTTTTATGCTTCTGCGTTGAATCGACGGCGTACCCTCGCAGACTCCTCTGCGTCGACGCGAACCCCTCTCCGACCCCTATGCCGTAGCTCGACGTGCACCTCCAAAAAATTGTAACTACACGTCGAGGCGACGCAGACCACAAGGGCTGTGATTGGTCAGATTATACATCTGACGGTGAAATGCAACGCAACCCGACGCAGAACCATAAAACGGCCACGACGCCGTAGGAGTAGCTACGCCGTGGAGTTGACGCAGAAGTATAATGAGGCCTTAAGGCGACCAATATGTGGGATCGGCACTGTGAGTCTGCTGAACATTCCAGAATACACTGTAACTGTTTAATGTTTTTATTATTTAACCTTTATTTTCCCAGGTAATAGCAAATAGCAACGGGATAGCAACTGAAAAAAGATAAAGTGCTGCCTTAAAATATGAATTAGCATTTTTATTCAACGAACATTACAAACATTCTGTGTGGAGTCAACAAACATTCAACTCACACAGTAGAGCTTATTAAGCATCTGGTAAGATTGTCTTATTTATAATGGGATAATGGTCAAGCAAATAGCAAATAGCAACTGAACAAACACAAAGTGCTGCCTTGAAATACGAATTTGCATTTTTATCCAACGAACTTTACAATCATTCCGTGTGGAGACAACAAACATTGAACAGTAGAGCTGATCAAGTGTCTGGTGAGATTGTCTTATTTATAATGTCGACCTTGATTGATTGTTGGAGAATAGCATTAATGTAGCCAGGCTGGAATGCTATTACTGCAAGATTCACACACCCCTACGAAATTCCAGTGGACCGGTGAGTCGGAGCGTCAGAGACAGACTTAAAAAACGCCTGGAATTTACATTAATTCCTGTTTAAAAGCTCAGGGAGGAATTACGGCTCAGTGTTTAGAGAAAGGCCTTCCACGAATCAATTGCTCTCCTTTTCTCCTGGCTCTCCCTTGCTCTCCTCCCGGGTCCATTTAGAGGCTCCAAAGCAAACACTCTCTTTCATAAACAAGCTTTTAGTCCTGTCCTCTCCGGCATCTCCGCCTGTCCGTCTCATAAAGCTGATGAAGCTTCACGGACCACTGGCTCACATGAGACGGTTAAGTGTTGTACTGCACTGTAGACAGTAGTCACCTTCCGATGTGTGTGTGTGTGTGTGTGTGTGTGTAGGTGGGTCGGTGGGTGGGGTGGAGGGGGGGACGGGTCTATAACAAATCCTTTGACTTGTCTTCAAACAAAAAAAGGAACGCAGAAAGTATTAGGAACAGCGGCCTTTGATCTTACAATTCTTCCGCGACGGTCCCGACAACGCTTCTAAACATTTCGCTCTCTGAATGACACGCAGCTGTCATTTGGTAATGGGGAACACTGGACATGATACGCAATTGTGCACCGCTAGAAAAAAACACGAGAAAAAACCCCACACAGTTTCATGCCAAACCCGGCATCATTACCCCGAGCGGGACACATGTTACGGTCCGTCACGGCAACACGCACACGCGCTCGTGAAGTTCGCCTGACGTCCCTGCCCAGAGCACCTGGCGGGAATAAACAGGCAGTAATAGGCCGGTCCACTCTGGACGCTCTCCCACATGACAGCAGTGGCCATTGTGAGGGTGTTTGCTGCTTCTGTTCCCCATTAGCACAACGGGCCTCGGTTGGGTGTGACGTGACGCCGGCCGTGATGTCATCAGGGCCCGAGAGTCTCTCAGGTTGACCGGCACATTCGCGTCTGTTGTTTGACGAGGACGACCTCTGACTCACCCGTTGTCGACCTGGCGTGGCACTGGAAATGGTTTTCCACCCGGCTGCTTGTAACGCCGATCGGGAGGGGAGTCTGAGATGTCCTTTTTCCACACATGTTTTCTGAGACGTGACGACATCACCCACTGGACGCGTTTCATTGGATGAGTTGAGCCGATGTGAGCAAAGTGAAAAGCAGCCGTGCACTTCGCTGTTTTGGTTGCCTATACGTTTTCAAATGTGCAAACAAGAATTTGCTCTTCTGACACAAAATGTTATCACAATCCATACACAGTACACACACTGTGTAAGCGCACAACCACAACCACAACCACAACCAACACTGAAATCTTAAGGCCAAAAACCATCCCCTTTTCAAACTTTTATCAGGTTTCCATGTGCTTAAGCTTCGTCCCAACTACGTGTGTGTTTGTCAGCGTGCGCTTGCGTGTGTGTGTGTGTCTTGTGGTGCTCCACAGGGAACTTGCAGAGTCACATCATTAGCTGCTGGTTAACGAATGAGAGCGTTAAACTGAGCAGGGTAGATGGTGAGCATATGTGAGTGTATGTTTTTAAATACCTGCTACTCTTCCATTGTTGACTGGGACCAGAATCCAGCTGTTGTTGCACCTCTGGTGTAAGAGCCCAACACTCACTTCTGCTGCAGAAACCACCCAGAGAACGAGCCAGCACAAAACTTGCTCACAAACTATTTGCAAATTCTTTTCAAAATAAACTTTTTGTAACAGTCTCAGATGACAGCGCAGCGATCTGAGTTGGCAGCCGGGCCAAATGCGGGTGTCAGTCAGCTAACAAGCCCGAGCGTGTGTGTGTGTGTGTGTGTGTGAGGCAATCGATCAACACCACAGTCAATTGATATGCCAGACGAACGGTTTAGAGAAGCCAAAAAAGCTGAAATGAAGTTGTCACGCAGAAGAGAGATGACTCGCAGGTCGAGATCATTGCAGGAACAAAGCCGATCCAGGAGAGAGCATAGAGGCAGATTTGGCCATCTATATTGCTTATTTCGATCCAGGAGAGAGCATAGAGGCAGATTTGGCCATCTATATTGCTTATTTTGATCCAGGAGAGAGCGTATAGGCAGATTTGGCCATCTATATTGCTTATTTTGCAGCCTGTTCACAACTGTCAGGGAGCAGTGAATCCGCTCGGGCTGTTGTGCAATGTTGAATCTTTGCCAGTCTTTGCCGAGGGTTCGAAGACGCAGATGGGACAGACATATTTTGCAAAGATGAAGAAGTTGTGAAAGCTGTGAGATCGGAAGGCACGGCAGCCCGCAGTTTGGACTGTAACTATAGACAGAGAAAACCCCCACGTCGAAACATGGAACAAGGCGATAAGTATCGAATGAAAGATCTGGATGAGTTCAATGGTAACAATCCATTATGAATATAGCAACCGGCACAATAATCAGCAACGCATCAGTCAGCCGTTGGTCTGCACATGTTAGACGGGCAATTACTCAAACTACACACGTTGCCAGTCACTCAGATCAAAGCATACAAGTCTTTCACCACTGTCATGTACGGCACTTTTGCAGAGAGCTGACTGTATTAACTCCAGGGAAGATAACTGTGAGCTGAAACAGCTGTTTCTCCCCAATATCCAGTAGAAACGGGAGTGAGTCATAGAGTGTGGAATTTGTACGGGAATGCATGATGTGATCTGGACGAACACACAACAGGGATAAGTAAAAAACAAAAGAGCACATAGTCAGGATCTGTGAAACGATGTAGGTAGATAGACGTCACTCGTCATCACAGAAGTGATATCCAATTACACTGTAGTTAGTGAAGTGCTACCCAATTACACTGTAATTAATGAAGTGCTACCCAATTACACGGTAATTAATGAAGTGCTACCCAATTACACTGTAATTAATGAAGTGCTACACAAATACACTGTAATTAATGAAGTGCTACCCAATTACACTGTAATTAACAAAGTGCTACCCAATTACACTGTAATTAATGAAGTGCTACACACATACACTGTAATTAATGAAGTGCTACCCAATTACACTGTAGTTAATGAAGTGCTACCCAATTACAATGTAATTAATGAAGTGCTACCCAATTACACTGTAATTAATGAAGTGCTACACAAATACACTGTAATTAATGAAGTGCTACCCAATTACACTGTAATTAATGAAGTGCTACCCAATTACACTGTAATTAATGAAGTGCTACACAAATACACTGTAATTAATGAAGTGCTACCCAATTACACTGTAGTTAGTGAAGTGCTACCCAATTACACTGTAATTAATGAAGTGCTACACAATTACACTGTAATTAATGAAGTGCTACCCAATTACACTGTAATTAATGAAGTGCTACACAAATACACTGTAATTAATGAAGTGCTACGCAATTACACTGTAATTAATGAAGTGCTACCCAATTACACTGTAATTAATGAAGTGCTACCCAATTACACTGTAATTAATGAAGTGCTACACACATACACTGTAATTAATGAAGTGCTACCCAATTACACTGTAATTAATGAAGTGCTACCCAATTACAATGTAATTAATGAAGTGCTACCCAATTACACTGTAATTAATGAAGTGCTACCCAATTACACTGTAATTAATGAAGTGCTACCCAATTACAATGTAATTAATGAAGTGCTACCCAATTACAATGTAATTAATGAAGTGCTACCCAATTACACTGTAATTAATGAAGTGCTACACAAATACACTGTAATTAATGAAGTGCTACAATTACACTGTATTACACTGTAATTAATGAAGTGCTACCCAATTACACTGTAGTTACACTGAAGTGCTACACAAATACACTGTAATTAATGAAGTGCTACACAATTACACTGTAGTTAATGAAGTGCTACCCAATTACACTGTAATTAATGAAGTGCTACACAATTACACTGTAATTAAATACACTGTAATTAATGAAGTGCTACCCAATTACACTGTAATTAATGAAGTGCTACACAAATACACTGTAATTAATGAAGTGCTACCCAATTACACTGTAATTAATGAAGTGCTACCCAATTACACTGTAATTAATGAAGTGCTACACAAATACACTGTAATTAATGAAGTGCTACCCAATTACACTGTAGTTAGTGAAGTGCTACCCAATTACACTGTAGTTAGTGAAGTGCTACCCAATTACACTGTAATTAATGAAGTGCTACCCAATTACACTGTAATTAATGAAGTGCTACCCAATTACACTGTAATTAATGAAGTGCTACACAAATACACTGTAATTAATGAAGTGCTACACAAATACACTGTAATTAATGAAGTGCTACCCAATTACACTGTAATTAATGAAGTGCTACACAAATACACTATAATTAATGAAGTGCTACCCAATTACACTGTAGTTAGTGAAGTGCTACCCAATTACACTGTAGTTAGTGAAGTGCTACCCAATTACACTGTAATTAATGAAGTGCTACCCAATTACACTGTAATTAATGAAGTGCTACCCAATTACACTGTAATTAATGAAGTGCTACACAAATACACTGTAATTAATGAAGTGCTACACAAATACACTGTAATTAATGAAGTGCTACCCAATTACACTGTAGTTAGTGAAGTGCTACCCAATTACACTGTAATTACTGACGTGCTACCCAATTACAGTGTAATTACTGAAGTGCTACCCAACAACACCTTGAACTCTTCATCATGGCGTGGCAGAGCGCATTATCCTGCTGAATAAGGCCCCTGCCATCAGGATATGCCACTGACATGAAGGGATAAGACTGGTTTGCAATATTGTCTTGGAAGGTGGCACGTGTCTCTGGCGTTCACATGAATGCCCAGACACACGGGTTTTCAGCAGAACGTTTCCTATAGCATCACAACGCTCCTCATGGTTGTCGTCTTCCCACAATGCATCCTGGTGCCGTCACTTCTACAGGTAATTGTTGCACACACACATATGCAGTGATGTTTAAGAAAACAGGACTCATCGGACCTGGCAACCTTCGTCCACCTCTCTAAGATCCAGTTGTGATGGTCACGTGTCCATTGAGTGCCGATCATTCACATGTTCTGTGACTTGATCAGAGTTCTACTGCAGTGCGTTTCAGACTAGCCTTTGTTGCCCTCGTGCATCGATTAGTCTTGGGGCCCACTACCCTGTCGTTTATGGTTTGGCCCTTCTCAGACCACTGTCAGTAGGTCCTCATCACTGCTGACCGGGACCACTGTTGGTAGGTACTCATCACTGCTGACCGGGACCACTGTTGGTAGGTACTCACCACTGCTGACCAGGACCACTGTTGGTAGGTACTCATCACTGCTGACCGGGACCACTGTTGGTAGGTACTCATCACTGCTGACCGGGACCACTGTTGGTAGGTACTCATCACTGCTGACCGGGACCACTGTTGGTAGGTACTCACCACTGCTGACCAGGACCACTGTTGGTAGGTACTCATCACTGCTGACCGGGACCACTGTTGGTAGGTACTCATCACTGCTGACCGGGACCACTGTTGGTAGGTACTCATCACTGCTGACCGGGACCACTGTTGGTAGGTACTCATCACTGCTGACCGGGACCACTGTTGGTAGGTACTCATCACTGCTGACCGGGACCACTGTTGGTAGGTACTCATCACTGCTGACCGGGACCACTGTTGGTAGGTACTCATCACTGCTGACCAGGACCACTGTTGGTAGGTACTCATCACTGCTGACCGGGACCACTGTTGGTAGGTACTCACCACTGCTGACCGGGACCACTGTTGGTAGGTACTCACCACTGCTGACCGGGACCACTGTTGGTAGGTACTCATCACTGCTGACCGGGACCACTGTTGAGATCACTTCCTGTACATGATCAGAAAGTGCGACAAATAAATAATAATAATAACAAATAATAGTAACTAATAACAATAACCAATAATAATAACTAATACCAATAACAAATAACAGGAGAAATGAGGTTTATGCATTGCTAAAAGGCGCCACAGATTTTTCACCTTCATGGATCAGGGACTCAAACCAACAACCATTTGGTTTCCGGCCCCAGACTGCAGCCCAAAAGGTTTACAGCCCTCATCTTTTGTAGTGTGCCAAGTTGCCATCTGTCCTTCTATTTTTCCCCAAAGCTGCACCTTCTGGGTGTGTGTAGTTGTTCTGTTACTTACTACACACCTTCCATCGGCTAGGCTTGTATAAGCTCTGCCTGAGGGAATCCTGCTTACGTAAACCTTAAGCTCAACATTAAAGAAGACTTTTCTTACACATTAGATCCACTGTCAGCTCCATGTTTTCCAGAGTATTTGTTTTTAAGACGGATTGCTGCCAAAGCTAGGTCATCAGACAAATATGTTAATATTATCTTTTGCAATGGTCAAATATTTAATTCCCACCCACCTTTTGATATGATAGCTGAAGCATGCCGGGCCAGGTGACATGCCGAGGATATGACTGACTGCAGATGTTGTTAAAAATACGATAACTTCAACATGATCAATGTCTTTTGAAATAGGAAAACACTTGAAAGACATAATTGTGTCTTACTTGTATGTACAAAACAAATATGTACAAAATCCAGATTTAATGTATATAGTGATTTTGTACATACGTGTTTGTCTGAGGTGTATAGTGACTATATACATTAAATCTGGATTTTGTACATACATGTTTGTCTGAGGTGTATAGTGACTATATACATTAAATCTGGATTTTTACATACATGTTTGTCTGAGGTGTATAGTGACTATATACATTAAATCTGGATGTTGTACATACATGTTTGTCTGAGGTGTATAGTGACTATATACATTAAATCTGGATGTTGTACATACATGTTTGTCTGAGGTGTATAGTGACTATATACATTAAATCTGGATTTTGTACATATGTGTTTGTCTGAGGTGAGGTTACACACCGCTCCAGTCACATCCTTCAGCTTTTCTGAGAAACAGAGGTGGAGAAAAATGTTCTAACAGTTTCAACTAATGATTCCTGCTTTAAAAACAGGATTTAAGGATTTCCTAGGGCTACAGTTTATTTTTTGATGTAGCATAGCTTACAAAACACTGGTTTACCGGGAGCGTGGTAACCACACCTATTGAATAAAATGCATTCATCCTCACAATAACTGTAGCAATTCTTTCAATAACACATTTATTAATAAATTGTATTGGTCATGATGAAGAACTGGGGTTCGCCACAGGTTGTAAGCAAAGGTGCAACATAGAAAAATACTGAAGACTGTATAAACAAAGGTTTGTCTGAATCAGATTCCTAAAAGTTTTCCGGGCCCTTTTTAAACCAGTTACGTTATTTAAATGAATTATTACAGACTTGCACCTGAGTCCCCCTGCTATAATTACATACACACAGAATTATTTGACTTTCATTTTTCTCCTCCGTCTCAAGCGTTTGAGAGTAGATCATATCTCCAAGGAGTCCCAGCTCCTCAGTTCGTCACGCAGCCTTGTTTTCTCAGGAAGTGCCAGTTGCAATAGTTAAATTACACATCCTGGCTTTTTCACACAGCCGTCTACTCCGCGCAAAGCCTTTCTCCCTCTTTAGCCAGCTGAAAGCTCCTAAGATCTTTCAAGGCCTGCCAGATCTCTCCAACTCCCAAGCTGAGCCTTGGCTCTGTGTTTCTATCGTGTAGTAGGAGCTTTAGGACAAAGGGCCCGGTCCGTTCCCTAAGAGGGAGCCGAAGCAGCGCCAACACCACACACAGACGTGGAGGGAGGGGATCTCACCAGAGGCTCCCCACAGCCCCATACCTGTGTCAGAGCTTGTTAGGGCTGACAGGGACCCCCAATCCAAGTGGACATTTCCATTCTTTACGCTTCACTCCGCTTTGTTTCCGTTGGACCTTCGGAAACGCTTGAGTTCTTATTGTCCTCACCCATCGGCCCTGGCGATGAAGCTCAGACGTGTCCTTTTGGGGGAAATTCATGCAAAAGAGCTGTCCTGACGATAAAGAGTTGGCTAGACAAGTTCTCCATCGTTTGCTCTGAGCCATAATGCATTGCAGAGAAGAACGAGCGGCTCGGCTGTGAATATACACGTGCAGGGCCTCAGAGTTCAGGCGAAACCAAGAGAGCTGCTCGGAATGTCACTCTGTTTGCTTTCCTTCACACTTTTTATTGGTGTGTTGGTGTGCTTGTGCATGTTTAGTTGGTGCGCACGTTTGTTTTGGTGCTTGTGTGCTTGTTTGTTTGTGTGCTGGTTTGTTTGTGGGCGTGTATATTGGTGTACTTGTTTGTTGGTGTGCTTGTGTGTTTCTGTGCTTGTGTGCTTGTTTATTGATGTGCTTGGGGTTTTTTGTTTGCCAGTGTGCTTGTGCTTATTGATGTGCTTGTTTGTTTTTATGCTGGTGTGCACGTTCTTGTTTTATTGTTGTGCCTGTGTGTTTCTGTGCTTGTTTATTGATGTGCTTGGGGGTTTTCGTGTGCCGGTGTGCTTGTGCTTATTTATTGATGTGCTTGTTTGTTTTTATGCTGGTGTGCACGTTCTTGTTTTATTGGTGTGCTTGTGTGTTTCTATGTTCAAGCTTGTTAGTGTGCTGTTGTCCTTGTGTTTGTCGGTGTGCTTGTGTGCTGGTCTGCAAATGCACTGTGCTTCGAGTGCACTGCTCACTAATCAGCGTTTTCTGCGAATACTCAGTGAATTATCTGCACAGATTTAAGACTACATTTGACAAAAAGTAATAAATATTCCACTTGGAATGTCATGAAACATGTTGCATGCGCTTTATCAGTTGTATTTAATCCAGGAGGTGAGGAATGCAAAGAAGTTCACACATTCTAATATGGACATTCTGTTTGGGCTGGTGTGAAATACAGACTAGGACGGCTGTTACGCAATGTCCACACACAGTTGAAATCTGCAGTCAGGCAAGTGATAGCAGCCGTCTAAAATAATGAGGACTGAGCTCACCACGTTATTAATATTTTAATGTAAAGTGCTTACTATCTGGTCTTTCATGTTGTGCATATTGATGTCAGCGTTGTCGTCGTTTGTGTTTTCTCCCTGATGACATGATGAGATGGATGCACGCAATCACCGGGGCTTTTAATGTTTCCACGTTAATATGAATTAACGAATACGGACTTCCTGTCCCTAATTATTCAACGGATAACGAAAGTGTTCTAAACATATTTGTCGTGTTTCGAGAAGCTCTGATGAGGATCGTAAAAAAAGATCTTTGCTAAGAATTGAAATTAATTCTGGCAGACACTAATGCACATTGCGAGCTCTAACTTTGCATCGCCATCTGCTGGCGAAGATGGAACCAAATCCATATCACTTGGAAATTGCCGGTGAGAAAACCCAGAGATCTGAGCGTCACCCTGTTCTCCGTCCGCTATGACATCAAAATCTTTTTCATCCGAAGAGAATGGCAGAGGCAATGTAACCCCCAAGTTATGTACATGTCTTAGACAGAAATGTAGAGGATTTGCAGCAGATCTTAGTTGAAAATAAGTGCATAACTCATGTGTTACCGTTGTGGACGCCACCACGAAAGCCAACGCTCAAACACTTTCATCTTCTAAAGGTGGTTCTTCTTCCCTGTCTCACAACATGACAGAGCAACGGAGAACCCTCCCCTGGTTCCGAGCGCTAGCCATTACATATCCAATTAGCCACGGCCTAAGCGTACATGTGTCTGTAAAAGCGCGGACGCCCATCTATCAAACCGACACAAGTGGGAGCTGTTTGGCCCAGAGCACTGCACAAATGAAATATGTCAAGAGGGGGACGTTGGGTTTGAGGGATATGCGTGTGTGTGAGGAATGAGCTCAGCAGGCCGATCCAAGAGTGTCCGCCCAGGTTGGGTGGTTGTAATGCTGCTCAGCTCTCTGATGCAGCAGATGGTGTCTGGTGCCTTGTGTCTGACCTGTTCCCTGGTCAGGTGCATAATGTGTGTGTGTGTGTGTGTGTGTGTGAACCAGCATGTGTAGTTGTGTTTGTGTGCGCGTCAGTGAGCCAGCGTGTGTAGTGTGTGTGTGTGTGTGTTTCTGTTTAGCTCTTGTAACTTCTACATTTATTGTAAATGTCAGCCTGATGTTCCCGTCTGCACAGGGTGCGACATCCGGTGAACATCACCACAAGTGTCGTTTAGTGAGGGGGGGGGGTGGAACAGGGCGCTAAAAGGCGGGGAAAAACACGCTGCAAAAAGGAATGACTTGGCTTTTCTATTAGCACACATTAGCGATAACAGCCCTTCCACTTATCACAAGCGCGGTTTCCTCATAGGCAGGGCGGTAGGTTATATCTGACTCCAGAAGACCTATGCAATAATATGCCCCCACCCCACCCCCCCATGAGATATGGAGCACACTGGGTTGTTTCAACATGCACTGCCTCGGTCACTGTTATCTTCCTAAAGCCTTTTCCTATATCTTTGTCCCTAATTGGTTAAACACCACCAGTTCTTCACATCACCACAAATCTGTCCCACCAAAGGCTTTTGATATAATGACGCCTATCTCCTCTGGCGCTGGGGCTTTTCACACGTAACTATGACTGATTGAGCTTCTCAGCGGCTAAATGTGAAAATCAATGCGTTCACAAAGGCTCTTCAGACGGCGGGAATCACACTCTTATCACACGGAAATATTCGGACTCTTTTTCCCGTCTCGCGAAAAAGTAAAGACAAAGCTAAATTCCAGGTACGAGATAAAGGTGGCAATGTTATGTGACTTAAGCATTTTATTTGTATGTTCACGATAAATTATATTTTTTTCATTTTATGTACCGGCATGAATCACACAGTTTGATAGATGTTTTAGTGATGATCTGTTCCCACTTGAAAGCACAGATGCTGGAGGACTGGGCCATTACACTGAAGGATAGACATCCTGTCATTACAGCCATTTACTGATAGAAACAATTTGAATATACTTTTACTGGTCCAGAAAACTATGTGAACTTTTCGTTTGATCTGAGTCCAGTCTGTGTCAATCTGGTACACATTCTGCTTAGTTCAGGACAAAGCGCATTGCCTAAGCAATGTATCCTCGATAGATTGTTGAAATAACTTTGTGCTTTCTAATAGCAGTCGTGCAACCTATTCATTAAATTAATTATGAGCCATTTTTCTGTCACAATCTTAGATTGAGTTCATGCAACTGACTAGTCTCTTGTTTTATACATATATAGGTAAGGTTTTAAATAAGTATTATCCAGTTTCTCTCATTTAAACTTGTGTGTACTGCAATGGGAGCATTTCCCAGGGATTTCTAACAGAAGGTCAGGCAGCGAACCTGCAATTAAAGTACAGTACATACTGAAGGGCCAGTACATACTGAAAGTACAGTACATACTGAAGGGCCAGTACATACTGAAAGTACAGTACATACTGAACGGCCAGTACATACTGAAAGTACAGTACATACTGAAGGGCCAGTACATACTGAAAGTACAGTACATACTGAAAGTACAGTACATACTGAAAGTACAGTACATATTGAAAGGCCATTACATACTGAAAGTACAGTACATACTGAAAGGCCATTACATACTGAAAGTACAGTACATACTGAAAGGCCATTACATACTGAAAGTACAGTACATACTGAAAGTACAGTACATACTGAAGGGCCAGTACATACTGAAAGTACAGTACATACTGAAAGTACAGTACATACTGAAAGTACAGTACATACTGAAAGTACAGTACATACTGAAAGGCCATTACATACTGAAAGTACAGTACATACTGAAAGGCCATTACATACTGAAAGTACAGTACATACTGAAAGTACGGAACATACTGAAAGTACGGAACATACTGAAAGTACGGAACATACTGAAAGTACGGAGCATACTGTACACCCTGCAGATCATGTATACTCATCTTCAGATCTCCACACAGATTACATCTTCAGAACCCCTAAACTTGACAGGAGATAACTTTTAAGAAAGCCTCTCTCATCTAAACCCTCCTCTCTACAAACTAAGTGGTCTTTGTTTGGTCATTTTTTCCACCCGGTCCCTTCTAATTCAGACTCCGGGTCAGTCTAATTGTGGCAGGAAACTGCGCTGATCAGAGGTGCAATTTCAGGGAAAATGAGGCACCATTGGATGACCTCATCATCTCTGTGGCCGAGGCAGCGAGAGAGCACAGAGCCCGTGGACTGCTCCAATGCATCTACTCAGGCCAGGAGCTACACACATGTTGGGAACAGTGTGTGTGTGTGTGTGTGTGTGTGTGTGTGTGTGTGTGTGTGTGTGTGTGTGTGTGTGTGTGTTGGGACAACCTGGACAGACTTAGGGGAGGTGGTCATTGAGAGAGATGATCGCCAGATGAGGGAAGACCGGGGGGGATGAATGTTCGGACCACCAACATGGGATAATAAATGCTTAGTCCGTGGCGTCGTCCATGCATCTTCGTAACAGTCGTGGGGGGGCGATTGGTTTCACACCTCAACGGCCGACGTTCACAAAGCATGTCTAGGAAATGCCTGGAAGCAGAAGGCTCTAGTGTTTGCACGATGAATCACTGTAATCATATCTCTCAGGCAACTGTAATGTGAGCTATTACAGCTTCTGTCCAAAAACAAAGAAGTTCAGAAGTGAAGTTTGTGAAAGAAGTCCCGGTCCAAGTATTTGCCGTGGAAAGACCGGTGATCTGGGTCCCTCTAATTAGGTCCTAGGGTTAGGGTTAGGGTTAGGGTTAGGGTTAGGATCCACCCTCCTATCTGGAAATTAAAGGCTCCTGACTCACTCTCCATTAGCTCGTAAATTCGGCCAATGCGACTGGCTCGGTTGTTCTCCTCAACGTTCCACCGTTCAAGCTCAGTGCCAAGCTGCACATGTACAGAACAGAACAGAGATGCTGCCGGCAAACACAAAGGTTTGCTACACACATGTTGGGAACAGTGTGTGTGTGTGTGTGTGTGTGTGTGTGTGTGTGTGCGTGTGTGTCATGAGAACTCGGAAATGAAGTGGGATCCCGCTACAACAACGGCAGACATCCAAACTGCAAGGTGTGTGTGTGGGGCAGGTGAGCAGGGCCCTCCGTTTCAACATTACAGAACAAACAGTCTGACTCTCTCGCCCTAATCTCCTTGCTTCCTACACCGCAGGAAGTCCCCCCCCCGGTAAATCCCCAGACTAAAGCCAAGAGTGTGCAGAGGCACACACCTCTGCCGGGGAAGAACAAACAGGGGGATCTATAGCTTTCACCAAACTGAGCCGCGCACTCAGACTGGGGCAAATGTAAACAGCAGCACAGAGGCACATAATAGATGGCACCATTCCCTTTTATACGGTAAATAAATGTCATACTGTGGGGACGAGACGACCAGATTAGCCTAAATGTGCAACACCGCAGGTTTATTTAAGAGAAATGCCTGCCTTTGATGTTCTGCCACTTATACCTTGATTCTGTGTAACTATTCGTGTGTCTGCTTTTATGCCAGAAAACTGATTAACGTCTCTAACAAATTTACTCGACTCGTGGTCCAAGGACTCATGTCTGAGTACCTGGGTACACATTGATGAATTATGTTATTTATCCAGTCAACGACTGTTTAGTGACAGGAGTTTAGTTTTCTTTCAGTGCCGGGCAACATAATGATGGCGTGCATTTTGGGGACCTTCCATTCACGGCAATAAGGGGCATATAATAGGAAATAATAATTGATAATAATCAAATAAATAATAATCTGTTAGGTAAAAAGGTTGCTTTTCGAATGTATTCAGGTTGTGGCTGTGATACGAGCATGTAAGGACAATTTTCCAGCTGAAGAATTGACGGAAACCTATAATTTTGACCTAGTTTTTACATGGTTGCCTTACAAAAAAGACAAAACCCAAAAGTGTGCTCGCTGACAAAAAAAGGGAGCTTACAAAGGCGATTGCTTAAAAAACTGGTGAGTTTTAGAAGGGATTCTGTCAATCATAATATAACATAAAATCTGTGTAAAATCTGACAATGTACCTTTAAACAATGTCAGATGTGAGAGCACATAAGCGGTCATCCAGACTCTAAATACAAGTTAGATTAAATAAATATGTCAGAGCTCCATAGATAAATATAGCAGCACTAAACGGTATCAGCCTATATCTAGTATATCAGCCTAGTATTAATTTACCATATAATCCTCTACCATATATTCATTTACCATTTATTCCTCTGCGTTCCTCTACCATGTATTCCTCTACCATGTATACCTCTACCATGTATTCCTCTAGCATGTATTCCTCTACCATGTATTCCTCTACCATGTATTCCTCTACCATGTATACCTCTACCATGTATTCCTCTACCTTGTATCCCTCTACCATGTATTCCTCTACCATGTATTCCTCTACCATGTATTCCTCTACCATGTATTCCTCTACCATGTATTCCTCTACCATGTATTCCTCTACCTTGTATCCCTCTACCATGTATTCCTCTACCATGTATTCCTCTACCATGTATTCCTCTACCATGTATTCCTCTACCATGTATTCCTCTACCATGTATCCCTCTGTCATTTGGTGTAGGTATGGAGGTTTGTCCCAAAAGATCAACTTCTGCAATGGAATAGAAGTCAGACAAGGTATTTACATAATTATATTACTTTTTATGAATGGGTTTCTCTATGTCTTAGTAGTCTGCCAATCCAAGCTAGATGTTGTTTTTCTAGCGTTTGCCCACGTCAGATCCTTCCTTTATGGATAGCATCAGATGTTACAAAATTAAACAAGGGATCTGTTCTTGAATCTTATCTTTATATAAAGGGGCCTGCTTATCTGCTATAGAGGTAAAACCATTTGTGATATATTGTAATGCCAGTTTGACCTCTTGAAATGCTCAGGCTGGGTGTTTGTAAAAGCACTTTGTGACAACTTCGTTGTAAATGTATTAAATACATTTGATTGACGATTGAGCTTAAATGTAATCAAGACCCCTTTAGGTGAGGTTTTGTAAAATTGCGTATTCACAAAAATGTCAAATATTTGTGATGAAATGTGATTTGGATTGTGACATCTTTAATGCGTAAATTCAGTCAATGGTTTGTGATACCTAGCTGAAATATGCAGCTTGCTATTAATTGTTCAGAAACATTTGTCAATATATGTTTGTACTTCCTAGGGTGCTTAACATTTGCCAGGGTGCTTAACATTTGCCAGGGTGCTTAACATTTCCCAGGGTGCTTAACATTTGCCGGAGTTGGTTTGGTGCTAGGTGGTTTAACTCTTTAATACTATCTGCTTTCTGTGATTCCCAGGCTAGGTAAATTAAATCATCTGCTTTCTGTGATTCCCAGGCTAAGTGAATGTCCCCAATGATAATCACTTCACACATTAGCAAATGTATTACTTAAGGCCTGCAAGTTGAATTTCTTATGAATACAGATAGACATAATTTTTGTCAAAATACCCACGTTTCCAGTTTTCCCAACAAAATCATAATGAGATTGATTTACGTCACCTCTGTGTATTCCAAAAAATGTCCGCTGAAATTTGGTGCTACATCTTTGCTCAATCTACGACCGTAGATCGGCCACTACACTAAGAATGAAGTGAAGCAGCATGAGCACTATGGGATGGTAGGTTTGGTGGAGTAATTGTGTAATGAAAGATATTAAAACCCTGTGAAATCTTAAACTAACCCCATTCTCGCCTGTCATCCCTGTGTGCTTTTACGTGTCCCAAAGTTGAGTGATTGAAAATAATCTAGGGTCTAGGGGCAAATTGGACTCTCCAGAGACTCCTCCTGGTGATGGTGCTATAATGCTGCCTCCATGAGCACAGTGGACCTCCATAAGGAGACTCCTAGTGATGGTGCCATAATGCTGCCCCCATGAGCACAGTGGACCTCCATAAGGAGACTCCTAGTGATGGTGCCATAATGCTGCCTCCATGAGCACAGTGGACCTCCATAAGGAGACTCCTAGTGATGGTGCCATAATGCTGCCTCCATGAGCACAGTGGACCTCCATAAGGAGACTCCTAGTGATGGTGCCATAATGCTGCCTCCATGAGCACAGTGGACCTCCATAAGGAGACTCCTAGTGATGGTGCTATAATGCTGCCTCCATGAGCACAGTGGACCTCCAAACGGCAGAACATCCTTTTTGAGCATGCAAACATAATCAAGAGACATTATGTACATTAGTTAGTCTGTGATTTGGAGACTTGTCACATGTACAAGACCAGATACCATGCCAAAGATAATATGTTGAATGTTTTAATTGTTGAGTGTTAGTTCTGCACCTCTGGGTAAATGGCCACGCAAGTCATTCTTGACCTGAATTCAATTCCTATTTCTGCCTTGACATTCGCGTGACAGGCGGTGACGAGTGGTGACGGGCGGTGACGGGCGGTCATTCACAAAGAAAATCCATGTGGGTGTGCCACCAGTTGGAGCCGAGAGGTTTCGCTAACCAATCGCTGGGAAACGTGCCGTCAACTCTGACCCGAGACTCCGTTGTGCACATCCGGCGGAAAGCACAAAGACAATCTCCGCGAGGATGTCTAAGTGTCCCGGTCCGGCGACGCTCACAGCAGCCGGTTGCATGGTACGGAAGGAGATAAAACCAAGATGAAAGACCACCTGCATGCAGGGACACGGGAGAAGATGAAACAAAGAGAATACATGTCTCCAAAACAATTCCATTATTGACACAGTGCGAGCAATAAGGGCCCTTTTTTCAAGCCCATCAAGGTCTTTATGGGGAGGCCAAAAAGGAAAACAGCGCACTAGGCCAGAGCTGCTGGCTCGCGCATCATCAAAGTGCCGTCATTATCTCTTAGCGGAGTTCAAAACATCTCTCGGGGGTATCTCGGGGATGTCACATGCTTTGATGTGCCGATAGCCTGGACATGTTGGCGGAGCGTTGTGGAAACGTTCCCGGGTTAGGCAAGCCACCGTGCTCGGCGGGGACAGGCCAGCGCCGACGATGCGCCCCTGGCTGAGCCTGCATGCGTGTCGGGGGTGAGGTTGCCGCCGCGCCCGGGTTCCATGCCAGGCAAGACTTCCTCCGGCCCCCATCCTCGTGAACGTCCGTGCAGATAAGACGAGTGGGGGATGATTGAGGAGGGGCGTCTTCGCCATGTGACGGGCAGATCATGTAGATGAGAAGTGTGCTGCCTGTTGTTCATGTTGGGGGTTTTGTGTTTCAAAGGGAAAATGGCCGCCTTCTGAGAAGGCGTGTGATATTAAAGGCTATGTCTGGTGGGCCACAGTGGTATGGCGTCGAACCTGTCAGGACGCTGAAAGAACGTAGATGGTTTTAAGGGCCGAGACAACCAAATCTCCGGAAGGAATAGGTTCGAGACATTTATGCCATACAGTTGAGATTTCAGTAATGTTTGCGTTTAAGTAATTTAGCAGGCATTCTTATCCAGAGATACTTACCAATTGAGCAGTTAGGGAGTTACTGTTAAGAGCTGTGCCTCTAAAGCAAAACAACCATTTGTCTTTCTTGTCAGATCAGGGATTTGACAAGGCACACATTCGGGTTACTGTCATTATACACTAACAACTAGGTTGGCTTGCTGCAACATCACCTGTAGACGTTGCAGAGCCAAGATTCATTGAGATTTTTTTAAACTGTCAAATACATTTTAACAATGTTATTGTCTTCAAATACAGCTTATGGCTCATTTATTATCATCCTAAAATGTAAGAACTACTGGAAATACATATCCTTTTCATTGTTAAACGTTATCAAGTATACAGGTTCTCTGATGGCATAAAAGGCCAGAGGCAGATTAGTATCTTAGATTTTGTTGTGATTCTGTCATAAGCTGCATATTTCCCTGGCAGAATGTTTGTTTGGTTGTTTCTGGCACAGAGAGCATGACTAAGTAAAATAAAAATACAATTGTATTGCCACCAAGTACTAAGTCATATTTTGCAAAGGGGTCAAATACTTATTTCACTGAGTAAAATGCAAATAAATTAATAACGTATTTAGAAATACTTAACTTTATATGTTTTTGTTGTCATACTGACTCTTTTATTTAACCTTTATTTAACCGGGTAGGCAGACTGAGAACAAATTCTCATTAGCCACAGTGACCTGGGGAGAGGCTATACAAAGCGTGCACTCTACCACAGAGCTACACCAACCGCTCCCACTGTTCAAATAAATTATAGACTGATCATATTGTCTTATTGTTAGTCTGCAAACATCAAAAGCAAAATCATCAGAGGTTCAAATACGTATATACTCAATACTCATATATTGAGTTTAATTTACTAAAACTCATCATATTGTAAAGATGATACAAGTAGGCCCATGTTTTTTGTGCATTATCATACACATATTATGTGACAACCTGGAAATATATATTTTTCTTTTCTGCAATATTTAGGCTATATTGCAAATTAAATTTATACAGATAGTTACACATTTTCTTTGATTAAGATACCAGATTGCATCTCGAGCCAATTAAAAATGACTTAATCTACCCAAAAACCATGAGATGAATTATATTACTTTTTTATGATCACACTGAAATTGTGAAAATAAGTTTGCCCTGCTCACTAATTCTTCCGTTTAACAAGGAACTGTTGGTGAACTCTGAGCTACACGTAACAAATCACAGTATCAGGACCTGATTGCGAGAGACAACCAACTCCCACTCATGTAATGGGAGGTAAGAGAGGCCCAGTAGAAAGGAAAGATGAAAACTGAAAGAGATCTTGGGAGTTCTGGGGTTTGACAACCCAAACACGGGCCAGAGAAATCCAAGAATGATGGCGAAGTGTTACTGCACCATGTTTCGCGACTAGTGGAAAAAAATAAAAATAATCACACAATGTAATTGTTTGAGGTTGGAATTTCTCATTAGCAAGTTCACTGTTCCTTATAAGGGCTCACTGGCCTAAAATGACTCACCTACTCACTCATTCACACAAGACACAAAGAGGTTTGCAGAGACAAGGTTGCTTGTCGAGGATTACAATCAGACAGGAATTTCTTAGTCCGCCATGGTTGACCAATCAGCTAACAGGCAATACTTAGCAAGAGAGCATGGGGCAATACAAAATATATGTTATAATAACATGGGGCAAGTAGGCCTACATATGTTTAATAACATTGGGCAAGTAGACCTACATATGTCTACTAACATTGGGCAAGTAGGCCTACATATGTTTAATAGCATGGGGCAAGTAGGCCAACATATGTCTACTAACATTGGGCAAGTAGGCCTACATATGTTTAATAGCATGGGGCAAGTAGGCCTACATGTTTTAAGAGCATGGGGCAAGTAGGCCTACATGTTTAATAACATGTAGGCCTACATGTTTTAAGAGCATGGGGCAAGTAGGCCTACATGTTTAATAACATGGGGCAAATAGGCCTACATATGTTTAATAGCATGGGGCAAGTAGGCCTACATATGTCTACTAACATTGGGCAAGTAGGCCTACATATGTCTACTAACATTGGGCAAGTAGGCCTACATATGTTAAGGAGTATGGGGCCAGCAGTTGCATGCAGTTGACCACATGCTGCAGGTTCTTCCATGCAGGCAGGTCTAAAGGCTCTCGTACTACATCACCCATTCTGCACTGCAGATTCAGCCGTTGGAGAGTTGCCTGACCACTTGGCGGCTAATTGTGGGGAACAGCGAAGACAAAAGCCCCTGCCCACACCCCTACACGCTCTGATTGCTCCGAGAGAGGCCGAGGCTAAGAAACCGGTGTGCCCCGGCTGTGTGACGGGACGGGGCCTCGTCTTGGCACGGCGGAGCACATATTTCCCCGGCAGAATGTTTGTTTGGTTGTTTCTGGCACAGAGAGCAGGACTGGGTCCCAGTCAGTTCGGTGGATGTCAATCAATTGGTTCAGGGTGCGATGTTGAGATGTTCCTGTTTTGATGAAGATGTTGACATTCCCACTAATAATTGTAAGCAAATATCCAAACAGGATGTGAGAGATGTTCGAAGAGCTGTGGTGCCTTTTGAACAAGGGTGAGTTTTCTGTCCGTGATGCAACACCTGAACTGGCAGTCAAATGAAAAATGAAGGCTGCTAGTTTTTCCTGCCAACGATTGTCTGGCCTCTTTCCTAACCACGAGATTGGCATTTGCCTACGGACCTATTTATTGAGTATTCACATTTTAACCATGCAAATTGTGTGGCATAATATGACACAGTATCAGCTAATGCACGCCGTGTCTTATCTCACGCTCGGTCTGGCAGGTGTTTGAATCAGATAAACCCATAATTTCAAATTAATGTCAAGTGGATTTCCAGACTGCACAGGGGGAAATACTGTCCCATTGTCCGTGTAGGGTGATGGGAATAAATATTAAAGACTTGATGAGTCGTCATTGACATCTCTCTTTCTCTCACGGCTGACGTGATTGGCCAGTGCAACACTGCGATCCTCTACGTCTCCAGGCCCTCGGGTTATTTGGATATTGCATGAAGTCAAAGCTCTGTCAGTCTAATGAGCACTGACCTCGCAGGCTTCGCGGATGAGACATCTCACAGTGGGGACACAGAGCTCACTATGAAGGTTCAGTGAAGCAAAAGGCTGATGCCGACGCCTCTTTAACCGCGTAGTGCTGCCAGGAGTGAAGCATCGCTCGTCCCCCTGCCATCCTCCAATTTAGATTGACTGGATCAAATCTGCATCTGGTGGATACTTGTCTCCGCTCAAATATCTGCCTGCAAAATCAATCATTTACTCAGGGTACAGAGCACAGTTGAGACAGGTATCTCCTCTCTACTACTACATGATGACACCTGTGTGTGCCTCAGTAGAATTAAACTGTCCGATTTTTAATAAGATTATGTGTGAATCATATTCCCGGAATTAATGAAATTCACCTTTACGGCCAACGATGTCGGATCTTGGACCGCAATGACTTTGGAGTTGAGTGTACACAGGCTCACGCTTTTAGTAGTAATGCCTGTGGGGTTTGGTGTGACTAAATGCATATTTCTATTGGCTAACCAAACACAAGAGTGTTTTATGGTCTGTCAGGTGGAGCGGGAGATAACGTGACACACTTCTCAGCAGCACTGAATGAATGTGCGACATTGAGAAATTACAATGGACAGGAGACTAGGATTCGTTTTTGTTTAGGACAACATTTGGGTGGTCCACAGATTGAAAGCCAAGGGGGGCAGATGGGGTTCCCTACGAATTCTAAATAAACGTTCTAGACAGCTCAGAGCACCTTTAATGGACAAAAAAGTGCACAAAAAGTTAAAACGGCATAACTAATAACTAATCTAACTAATAATACTTCCACGAAAGAGCTCAGTGACCTTACACTCAGTGACCTTAAAATAAGTTGAATATATCACATTGGTAAACCCGACACAAACAAAAGCGATACATTGTGATCTTTTAACAACTACCTGTAGGAACACGAGTTAAACACGGACGACAATCAAACAGTAGACACGTGTATGTCAGCAGTGGTTCAAATCCCTCACACTGGTCAATGGATGGTCACCTATAATAGAGGTCCCTGCATGTGTACCACTGACAGCAGCCATTCTGGGCCACGCTAGGCACCTTTGTTCTGCCCATCCAACACGATTCTCTCTTCAATACACGCACAGATTTAACAAAAACAAATGTTAGCAAGCATCTCTTCTCATTTGTCCCTCAGTGCAGTTTACTCGTACCTATGAGGATACTGGGGGTTGTTATCTCCAAAGCAAAATGGATAATGTCAACTGAAAAAGTTTACTACGTCTAACATCGTGACTTCTGTGCTTACAGTGTCCTCTACTGGGATGAGACAGGTAGCACAGATCCTATCATTCGATTCTTTTCACAAATGAATCTGAAGCTGAAGAAGACAAGAGTATTGCTTGTAATCTACTTGACGGGTTGTCGTATTGCTTTTACACTCATTGGCGCATTGCTGATCATTTCTATCCCTACTGTTTATATCTTTTATTTGGAATAGTTTGAATGCATTATCTATCTTCTAAAAAGGGTCAAGTTCTAATCCCGTCGGGAGGATCAGAATAACTCCCAAAAATGAGTTTGGTGGTAATCGTTATTTGAAAATAAACAAAAAAACATTACAGTATCATACCACACCAGAAATTTCAAATATGCCACACAACCAAGGACAAAAAAGCAGGCATGCATTTAATTAAAATAATACACCCCCTATACCATATATTAATAGCATAATAAGATACCTAAGATGCCTAATAAGATACCAAATACATTCACACATGTATTTGGAAACGACAAATGTAGTTTCAGATTACCGCGCTGTAAATTCCTGATTACACACTAGTGAATATTTTCCGCAGATTTTATGGACAGCTACTGTTTACAAAGTTTGTAGTCACTTAGAATGTCCTTGTTCTTGAAAGAAATGTTATTCTTTTTGTCTGTAAGACTAGACCTTTAGACAAGTGCAGTATCTGGAGCATCATCAACTGTGGGTTCGGTTATAGGCTCAAAGTGACCTGAAAAAAAGATCTTTCTTCTGAAACTCATGAGTCAATTCATGTTCTGAGAAAAGAAGGCAACTTCATGCAAAAAAATTCCAAAAAACTGAAGATCTCGTACAACACTGTGTACTACTCCCTTCACAGGGCAGCACCCAGCAGAGGTCCCTGTGCACAAAGAAGCCAACGAAAAACATCACATCATAATGTTGTGCAGTATTTAATTGATTTAATAAACAGTTTATTCAAACATGTCTGACTCCTTGTACATAACTTGACCAAACACGTCTAGATTGTCTGACATTACTGTAGAAACGTTGGTCCTCTCCTCCATACAGAACTGCATTAATGAGTTGTTGAGTTAAGCAATCAACATCATTCCACCATTCACGGCCCATCTGCCTCCAAGACCTCCGAATAATTAAAACTCCCTACCCCTTCAAAATCTCCCTGGCATTTTGACAGCTTGACAGGTGCTTCTAGGTGGGTTTTGGCAAAGTCGGGTGAACCTTTGGAACAATATTGGTCTCAATATATCTTAGGAAAAACCAAACACTGCATTCCATTATTATTTAATCAGTCAGCCAGTGACAGTTTACTTAGAAAACAGTGTGTTTTTGATCCATTTAAACACAGCTAATACCTCACATCTCGTGTACCACATTCGTCAGTCGGCCTGGAGACTGCTAAAACAACATACTAACAAACTGACATTTCCTCAACAACTTATCATTTCCTGGTCCGTGCAGAGAGAGGATTTAGACTGGCCTTTTAAACAAATGATTACAAACCCCTCAAGGTACGCCTAGTACATGTAAGCCACTTCAGCATTCGACAGGTCAAATCCCTTTTGATCAGGGTTATTTATGCTGGACTGTGATTGGTTGCTGTGGTCGTTATGATCCTCTTAAACGCAGCCAATCCCGCTCCGGGCAGCTTTAATCCAGGCTCATCAGTATCTTTATTAAAACAGTTGTCAATATTCTCTGAGGTCACTAAAGATCGATTGGCTTAAAGTAAGAATTTTGGTGCAAATATCATTATGTCCACCTAATTATCATCAGTTTTGAAGGGGCTCATTCATCTATTCTCCCCGTAACTAAACAAAAATGAATAAATTAAACTGTGTTTGGCCAAAGACTAACGTAAACCGCATATGCACATGGATTGAAACCAGCACATGGGTCAGATTCCACGAAAATAGAGCTATATGGTCATGCTGAAGTAGTCTGGTTGAAGTCGAAATGTTAATGGATGAGCAGAGTAGAACCCAATACCTAGTGTAAAATATATTATTGTGGTGATCGTTTTATGTTACGGCTTTAATTGGCTTCCATAAACTTTTTGTTTGAATTGAAAAGGGTAGTCCATAAGTGCAGAATGCCAGGACTCAATGATCTCCAATCTAATAAGTGTATCTGAGAAAAAAACGTTGCAACGTTGAGTTCCAAAATGTCTTACTCGTGTCATTGATCCACACTTTAGTACGTCTGATAGCAATGGATTTGTATATAGGATATAGTGATCTTTTTCAAAGGAAAGATGGAGCTATTCCCACATCGTTTACAGCTGTCCAATCCCCTCTGTACTACAATGTGCTTAGGGGTCTTTTGGAATTGAGACCTACTACAGCCCACTTAATGACATTCTTCTGAAACTGTATCATTAAAAATCTCAGCAAAGCATATTAATGAAAATAATACAGCTATAACCTACAGATAATTTATAATCCAATATGACTAACCATTCATTATGGCCTACTGAGACATAATTCATGTTTTTGTTGTTTTTGAGAAAAAAACGTTTTCTGTTCACAAATTATATTATCTTTGCTTGTATATATATACTACACGCAAAAATGCGTTAGATGAATAATATCACACAAGTGATTTTTAACAATGAGTGTTTAAAGGAAGTAAAATGAAAGCGAAAAAAATTACATGAAGATCGCCCAATGACGGGAGGGCAGGACACGAGAAAAGTCGATTGAGACGCAGCCAGTCGCACTACCCGGAAATGAGCAGAATCCTCAAAGATGGCGGAGCAAGGGCCAATGGCGATAGCTATGCGGCTAAGAAATCAACTACAGTCCGTATATCAGCTCGACCCGTTACGAAATGAAGTAGGTACATATTAATATCTAAGTCACTAGAGGCGACAAGACAAGTAATAATTGTTCGAAATTATTAGATGTGATTCTGGCAACATAACTGCGACGAGGAAAAGCGTCAACGCGAGCGTTTCTTCCTGTGCCCAAGTGATGGGTAGCGAGCTGGATGAGTGTGCGCATGCGCGTGGGAGGCTACACGCACAGTGTTGTTGTTCTGGGCAGCTAATGCAAGCCCCGGCGTGCTATTTCAAACAAACCCCTCTCATATACACCCGAAACCGCGCTGCGTCGGTGGTTAAATTGGGAATGTTCGTTTTACATTTATGATAATGTAGCTGGTAATGTGATTTCGTTATACTATTTACACTTGTTACCTTACTGATGGTGGTGGTAATGCTGGGGGTAGCAGCTAAGGCTAGGCTAGCTTCTCGTGACGGACTTAACAACAAAACGTACTTGAGCAACTTAAAACGTTAGTCTTACCTATGTGCTTTTTTATTTAGAGCGTACTGGGTTGCCTGCTTTAACAAACAAAGATGTATATGGACGCAGTTACACGGTTGTTTTGGCATTCTGTTCGCCTTGGTTAGCATAGCCGCTCGGCTACACTGATATTGTCACCTGACACACCCACCTGCTCTAGTAGTGCAGACTCGACCACGCGCAGTTGAGATGGCCATTGGCCAATGCTTTTGGCACGCACTTAAGTCTACAGCGTTGTGATGTTAAAACGTTGTTGTTTCACATTTTGTGTATTCACATTGTAACTTTGTGCATGTGGTGATATTCATACTAGAAAGTCTAATGGCAAGATATTATTGTTGCAGGAGGAAGTGAAATTGAAGATTAAAGACCTGAATGAGCACATCGTGTGCTATCTGTGCGCTGGGTACTTCATCGATGCCACAACTATCACAGAGTGTTTACACACATGTATGTTTTTCCAGCTTGTGTTTTTTAATAGTTTTGTTTGTGAATTCCCCTCGGGAAAGAGAACTTTCAAGAGACTTGACACCTGTTTCGCAGATACATGTGTATCGTTTTATAGTGAATGTTCATGTTTTGTGACCTACTGGATCTTTCTGTGATTAATGGTCATTAATGGTAATTGCTTCTTTTATTCCAGTCTGCAAAAGTTGTATTGTGAAATACCTTCAAACCAGCAAGTATTGTCCAATGTGCAACATAAAGATCCACGAAACACAGCCTTTATTGAACCTGAAATTGGATAGAGTGATGCAAGACATTGTGTACAAACTGGTTCCAGGACTTCAAGAAAGTAAGTGCATACATTGACTTGCTCAATGTTTTGTTACTCAGTACATTAAGTAATGATTTAATATATTCTAGGTACAATTATTTTTACCCATGTTGTGTTACTATGGTACAGATGCTGCTTGAACTTGTTACATATCAAGCCATTTAGTGTGATTTAATTGGTTGGCTTAAATGTGATAGTCCATAAATGTTACTTGTTTTTTGTTCTTTGCCAACAGATGAGGACAAGAGAATAAAAGAGTTTTATCAGTCGCGAGGGCTTGAGAGAGTTGTCCAACCTTCAGGGGATGGTAAGCTTTTGCAGAAAAACAAATGACAAATTAGCATTTGGCATTTCATGTTTTACTATTGTTTTACCTGCCGCTGTTGGTCACCCCTAGATTCGTTACCAGATGCTAAAGGATTGCCTTTCACCAGCTTTGACCATTCCAAGGCCCACTTCTATAGATACGACGAGCAGGTCTCACTCTGTTTAGAGAGGCAAAGGTGAGCCTTCATCTCGTCTCTTAGCAAAACTACAGTAAGTGCTCTCTGTGTGGGATGGCTGATTCCTCTAAAGACATCTGTATTTGGCACATGTCACATCGATTCCATAATCAGTCAATCTTATTAATTTTACAACAGTCAAACACTGACCTAATTGCTTGAACTGTCATGTATGTTTAAAATAGTTTTTTTTAAGTACCTCCCTGTGTTTTATGCTCACATGATCTTGTTGTACTTTGATCTTCACAGTTCTTCACTGGCTGAAAAGAAGGATAAAACCAAACTGACACTTCAGGTAAGTCATGGTGCCCGGCCAACAGAGGTCTCTGTTATTCTGTTTGGAATCAAACCAAACAAAGCTCCCAATATGCTAACTGTTATGGCTTTTTCAGTTATGTTTAATTTGAGTGCGTCTGTCTGTCCCTAGTGGAGTTGCCCACGTTTTTTGTCTGTTAATATATTTCGGTGAAGCTGTTGTGGTAATCTTGCTCTGTGTGATCCATGCAGCAGAAGTTTGTGCGCTGCTCGGTACGAGCTGAGGTGAGACACTTGCGTAAAGTGCTGTGTCATCGGCTGAATGTGGAGAAGCACCAGGTCAGTTTCATTTTTAGAAACACTACATTTTAAAACATTACCCTGAATTTATCCATTCAACATTGTTTCCCTAGTTCACTGATTCTGCAGTGGTTAAACCTTGCAAGTAATGTGTGCACTGTAAGTAAAGAGACTTGTACAGAGCTGCTGAGATGCACACTTGTTGTGGCTTGCTGTATCAGTGGACTAAAATGCAAAGAATTTGTTTTGCGTTGACTGAAAGATGCGTTCTGGGACTTTCTGCCGCCGGTGGTAAAAGCGGCATGGTCAAAGCCAAAACAGGTGCCCAAAAATGGTACACCAATGGTACACTCACTGTCCAGCTTTGGATTTCATTGCTTACTGCGTGTTGTTGTGGTGATGGTTCCACATATAGATGACATGCTCGGGGGCAGTTCTCTGAGGTGTTTGCTTAAACACAAACGGACAGGACAGAAACACTGAGTACTCTCTGGCAGCGTCCCTGGCTGGTCTCTCAGTTCACCATCAGGCGCATGCAGCTTCAGGGTCTGTGCTGTCAACGCTTAAGTCTACAGGGAACACATGCAGAATTTGTCAGCACAGAGGACACTACTTACTTTCTGGGAGCTCTGGGTGCCCCGATTGAGCTCAACGAGTGGCAGCTGTGCCTTGTTGGGCCTGGCGGGAGCAAGATGCCTCTGGGATTGCAACAGCGGGCAGGGAAGTGACCCTCAAGAGCATAACACTCACCAGGGGGTGAGACACTGGCGCTCCTGTCGTGCTCTTGTGTGGCGGGGACGTGGCACTGGTCGGACAGCTGCACTACAAGCGTACACATATTACACAACCGGACCAAGAAATGTTTTTCCAAAAGTCCCAGATTGCATCTTTAATATTATGTCTCAGATTGCATTCTTAACATTATAACCTAGTATGCACTTTAAAAATAAAAAATCAATACGACTATGAATAGTTGTCGTTTTGTATAACTCCTACAGTGGTTTAAATATTAATGTAATGCAAAGCAAGTTGAGCACATGAATGTTTTAGGGAGTTGGGTGCTATTGGACAGTTGACTGTGGGCCTGTTGTCGTGCGTTGTCTCTGTGCGTTGTCTCTGTGCGTTGTCTCTGTGCGTTGTCTCTGTGCGTTGTCTCTGTGCGTTGTCTCTGTGCGTTGTCTCTGTGCGTTGTCTCTGTGCGTTGTCTCTGTGCGTTGTCTCTGTGCGTTGTCTCTGTGCGTTGTCTCTGTGCGTTGTCTCTGCGTTGTCTCTGTGCGTTGTCTCTGTGCGTTGTCTCTGTGCGTTGTCTCTGTGCGTTGTCTCTGTGCGTTGTCTCTGTGCGTTGTCTCTGTGCGTTGTCTCTGTGCGTTGTCTCTGTGCGTTGTCTCTGTGCGTTGTCTCTGTGCGTTGTCTCTGTGCGTTGTCTCTGTGCGTTGTCTCTGTGCGTTGTCTCTGTGCGTTGTCTGCGTTGTCTCTGTGCGTTGTCTCTGTGCGTTGTCTCTGTGCGTTGTCTCTGTGCGTTGTCTCTGTGCGTTGTCTCTGTGCGTTGTCTCTGTGCGTTGTCTCTGTGCGTTGTCTCTGTGCGTTGTCTCTGTGCGTTGTCTCTGTGCGTTGTCTCTGTGCGTTGTCTCTGTGCGTTGTCTCTGTGCGTTGTCACTGTGCGTTGTCACTGTGCGTTGTCACTGTGCGTTCTCACTGTGCGTTCTCCATTGTTCCACAGGTACAGATGTTATTTAATAATGAGTCCCTTCCAGATCACATGACCATGAAACGACTGTGGCTCTCTCATTGGTTTGGCAAGGTACAGTGCTTTCCATTTGAGCCAAACATTTCATACTGTATTCTATGTATTGCTTTTAAATAAACCATTGTAGTTTATGATTATGTGGTTACGTGTCTTTTTTGTTTTTGATTTGTATAGGACGATGTTAGTAATGTAATTGTTTTTTTTTTATCCCTCAGGCGCAACCATTGGTTCTTCACTACACCATCAAGGACAAAAGAACAAGATAGGACATTTCCCCTTTATAATGACATCAGAAGCTGTATATATTTTGTATCATATATATTCTATTTTAATAGTGTTTGTGTACATATACTTATTTTCCTCGTTTTGTATTTTTAAAATAAATATTGAAAAAAAGTGGAAAAATGTGTTGTGTTCTTTATAATTACTTCTGTAGATTTGGGTTGCACTTTATTCTGCTCAATGCTTACAGGAAGCCATCTAGTGAGAATTTGAAGAATTAAAGCAACCATCAAATAACTTGGCAATAACGTTGTCTTCAATAGAAGCTGTCAATATTGGTAGTCTTGTAATCTAAAACCATAGAAAAGCATTAGTGCTGAAAGGGTGAGTAAGATTAATGTGTAACAGTTGAGATAAACACTGCAGAATGCTCAAAATAGTACTTTTACAAGATCTCATTGGGCTGAGCATCTCCAATATTGTATTGACACACCGGCAACTCATTCACATTTGATCTTAAAACAGATCTCACACTAGATATATTCGGGTTTTATTGTGGACGTTATAGAGACATGGCGTCATTGTGCTTCCTGCGTTAAACAACATAGCATTCTAGCTGAAGACACTAGGGGGCAGTCTTGATTCGTTCTGTGTAACGATTCTCAATAAGGTCAACCGAGGAGCGACACAGACCTCTTTGAAGGGCATTGTCTGTGAAGCTATTGTGCTTGCCTACATGCTTGGAATAATGTTCCTGCTGCCATCTGTTTGTCTTTCTGACAGTAGTCAACGATCCTATTTTCTGTGTGCCATGAGTCTCAATGGTATTTGATATTGTGCCCTGGGTTTGCCTGGGCTGTGTACGAGGCCATGTAATCGTTTGTTGCACAATGACACTGGGCTTCAAACCAACCGATCTGGCATTCAATCAAAGGGATTATTTTTATGTCTTATTCATGTCAGGCATGCAAAGGATTCAATAAGCATTTGCCCTGCTTGGACGTTGAAAAAAAAAGTATTTAAAACATTTAGATTTATTTGTAAGTAAAATGGATTTATGACTTTATAAAGGTTTTTTTTTTCAATGTTTTTTTAATCAAAATTATTTGTAAATGTGGAAGAAATTTTCAATAAAAAAAAAAAATATCATTAATTGTGTCATGGCATGTTCGGCAGTGTATATCTGTAAATCTTCTTCTGTAATTCTCTAAAACCTTTACCCACCAGAAAAACTCTCAGGTCATTCTTCTGAAAAGTATTCAGGCTCATGTCAAGACGTTGGGCAAGATGGAAATGTTTGTGCCTTGACCACATTTAAATCATAAGTGTAAACTCACACGTTCACTCCAGAACATTCCCCTACAGCACATCCTCTGGGACATTTACTGTACGGTCAGTAAGCCGCTCCAGTGTCGATTTGGCCTTCTGTTGCTGTTCATGGTTCTGCTGAAAGCTGAAGTCTTCTCCCGGTCACCTGCGGTGTGAACCAGGTTTGTGAACCAGGTTTCCCTCTAGGATTCCTACTGTGTTCCTCTGCACCACATCTGTTTTAGCATTTCAGCCCCCTGTAAACAACAAAAAAGGTAGTTCCAGGTATTATGTAACTGACTTGTTGGGTAAACTGTATATAAGATGTATGTAAGGGAATATTTATTCTTTATATATTTTTTGTTACATTCTCTCTAATTTTAAGTAATTAGTGATCATGGCTGTGTGGTTGATGCATATTCAGTTTCCTCATAGCAATTTAAATGTGTAAAAAATAAATCTCCTAAGATACATCTCCAAATGGCTTGATGATGAGAGTGAAAGCTTTTGTTAGTGTGTCTTAATATGTCATCCACAGTATAATCATTAACTCCCTTAAAGGCTGTGACTGGCCATCTTCATAAGACATTTAAAAAATGCTCCCTCTTTTTTTGGCAAGGTTGAAATGCAATACCTGACATGAGGGACCTCACAGATGCTGGGGTGTACAGGGAACCGAGCTAGAGGTATGGGTCGTCCTTTAAAGATCTTTGAAAAATGTTCTATAACACACAGTTTTCATGTTAATTGTAAGGCAATTTGTTATTTAATTCATGAACTATTTCACGCTTCCCAACGTTTATACAGGTGTGAATATTTATGTAGTTAATATTTAAAAAAATATATTTGTATATAAGATTTTTTTGCACAGATATAATTGCATGTTTTGATGTTTTAGTTGATCAATCTTAAAAGTTTCTGAGAGTATTAAACATATTGTATGAACCGAGATTCACTAGGCTTCTACTTAATGTGCTGAAGTTATTGAACAATAATCTATTAGCTGTTTGTTTATTTTCTATTACCCAAGAACATTACCCTTTTATGTACCATTTGTTACCATGTAATTGCCTCTGAATTCTTTGAAGTACTGTAAGTGGAAAAGAATTCACACTGGTTGCAAGCAGGCTAATGTCTGAGTAGCTGAATACCACAAAGGGTCACCTCAGAACCAATCACAACATAGTTAAATAGCCGACGGAAGTGTGCGTCTGTGAATAAATGTTGAGACTCCAATCTCATTGGTACTGCATAGCACCAGTGTCATTGTAGTGAGAGAGTGGCGATATCTCACACAGCCATGATGTGTACAGGCCTAAACTCAATGTAGCAAAAAATGTAGCTAGAAAGGCACCCTTGAATATGAAGCAATGTTGTGGTTTGCAAATTCTCACAGTCGTGCAGTGAGTGCCCCTTGCCTATGTAACTGGCACGCTCACACGGCATGTTCACAACTGGCATGCTCACAAAATGTTAAGTGCCATCGCTTAGAATCAATACACAGTACTGGTGAAAAGTTTGGACACACTTACCTATTGACTTGACTGGCACTGTAAATTTCAGAAGACAATTTTGCCCTTTTGGTTGAAAGTTTCCTGTTAATCTAATACTACAAATATTGTATACATTATTAAATATTGTTAAGAAAATTTAACTGAGTAGCTGATATTTTTGTACCCAAATTGTGTTCAATTGTTTTATACTGGTAAATGTGGCATTGGCATAAACAGGATGCCCACTCACTCCCTATACATAATATGCAAGTCAGACTGGTCTGAACGGGTACGTAAACTAATTTCATATGTAAATCTTACGTCACGTAACGTTAGAGCACAGATTCGATATCACAATCCGAGATGGGCGGAAACATTCTAGAGCTTCTATGGTCACAAGTTCGAATCCAGGCACATATTTTTTCTAACCATAACCCAAGAACTGTAATACCTAACCACATACATTATCCTGCTGCAATGATACATAACGGTAACTGTAACCATAATATGAATTCAACTCATATAATGGGTAAATTGGCAGTAGCCGATTGGCTGCGTTTGGGGTTGATTGAATTGTAATATAGCCTATAGGTTTTGGCAGCGCATTTTGATGTAACATAATGCAACGTAACATCACCTATCGTAGGAAATCGAGTGCCACAAATACCTACAATATGTTCTGTATTCCCCAGAGACCTCATTGGACACACACACACACACACAGACAATTCTGCAACTAAAGCAGACGTTTCCAAAATCCCCACAGTAGCCGATATGATGTCAAAGGGTGTGCTGGCCAATTAGCTGTGCATCTTATGAATGCTTTTAATGAGTGATATACACACACTATTCAGGCCCAGATAATAGGCATTTGAAAATATATTTTTTTAAAGGAAACCTTTTGAAGTAGCACTTGTTATTATTATAGGTTATATCGCATGAAGCCGGGATCTACGCATATACTAACAATGGGTAATGTGTATTGCTGCTATTTATTCACTAGTTATCTATAAAATGTTGATTAGTATTCACACACACAAAGAAAACATCTGCTGTTTCTTCAATTTAGTTTTTATTAACTAAATGGGTGCATTATTATTAGTAGCCTATTGGAGCAGTTGTAACAAGACCTCGCCTCCTCCCAAAAGACTGCATAACCTCTTGGTTCAGACAATTTATCATTCGTTATTTTTTGTCTATAAAAAACGTATTATAAAGGCAGTTAATTTCACTCAAAATGACGTAGCCATGACATGTTAAAAACTCTGTTTATTCAACAAATGACAACGGATGCACAGGCCTATATATTGCTCACGAATTTGGATTTTAAACTTTTGTTACCTTTGGGGTTAATGTGAACTGACAAACAGATTCCCTTTAAAAAATAGAGTTAACATTATTAATATGGTGATGGAGCAGAGTAAGATGCCGCATGATTCTTAAGCATTTTGTGTTTCACCTTTAAATAAAAAACCACCGTCTTATCTGGCCATGTCTGACCGGGCCTTGCTCTGAATGAAGCTTTAAAATTGTAGTTGACTTTTCAACCCCCATATTCCGAGCGATTACACCAATTGTGTACACATGGCGTTCTGTCTTTCCCCTGTCTGTCAGAGGCTCCTTGATCTGGTTACAAGTGTTACAAATGGACAGAAAGATATTCATGCAGACAGCAGTTGTGGATGGGGATGCCGGGGATAAAGGCGACAACCCTCCTATGTGCACTGCCTCCTATTGAGACGTATTCATTTAGGACTCCCATGCTAATCATTTGCTATTCATGGGCGTTTTTCTAAACAACCCCATTTTTTTGCGGCGCAGATGCGTGCCATTATTGCTGCCGGCTTAGTGAAAACTGTTTATGTACGGAGAGGCGAGTTAACCTAATCAATCATGTTGACTAGTTTGTGTTAAAGACAATTCATAAACCATATGGCAGTGGACTGCTCGCAACCTTTTTGTCAAGTGGCCCCCCGGTCCTTGCCGTCTTGTGACAACTGTTAGGGAGGGTGGAAAAAAGGGAGAGCTTGTTTAAATGCCACTAATTATGCCATGTAATGCACAAAGCCACTTCACAGCCTACAACTTAAGTCAATCGAAGGTCCCAATCACGTGTCCTAACAGCCGATATTTATGAGGTTGACAATGTCTAGGCCTAATTCTAAAAAAAAATGCAAAAAATGTTGATGATAAATGTTGCATTGCCCTCATTACAAAACTGTAGATAAAAACGATGCATATCTCGAAACAAAGATGGACGTAATTGCAGAAAACATGAAATAGCATACCCTTTATTTACATAATGTTGATTAAATAGAATGGTACAATCAAATTAGGCATAGGATGTTACGTTATTAAATTTATATACATAACTTATAGGCTTTCGGATGTAGAGGTTTTTTTGGCGATACGTTTGCAACTGGAAAGGCCTATTGATAATATATTCTACAGGACTGCTTGGCCAACTGGGTAAACTTTTCGTTTATTATTGAATTTACATAAAGATCATAATACATCCCCTTCAATTTTACTATTGCCCAGTTTGTAAATGTAATTATTACATTGGCCTGTTGCGGTAATGATGGGCCTAACCTTGGGCACATTCGAGTATTTGGTAGATGTCCATTAGCAGCTGAACGTGGATGAATAGTTAAGAAATTGCACAAATCCCCCTCAAAAACCGTAGTGAAAAAAAAACGGTAACATACATACACACTTCGCAGTCTTGATCCTGTACCATAACACGAAGCATTTTTCATATCCTTTTGAAAGAAAGATGTATTCCACAAATAATCGGATGAAATTGAACAATGGAAGGCTTTACAGCAGTCCTGTTAATAAATTAAAACGCAGAAAAGGAGCAAGTGAACTTTCCTTGTAAGTTTCACGTCTCCCGTCCATATCCGTGCAAAAAGTTTTTGTAAAATGCCCTTTCATAACACATGGGGCGACTAACTGTCAATCGTCCACCTCAATCTCTTCGTCCTCCTCTGAGAATTCGTCCGTGGTTTGGTCTCTGGATGAAGAGGGAGACTGTGGAAACGCTCCGTGTCCCTGCGAGGACGGGGAGATGCTTGGAGAGATCGGCCCGGAGCCTCCCTGCGGGTCGTCAATGTCCTCCATTGTGACTAGCTTTTGCAGGGTTTGTGGAGGTATTTTCTTGAGCGACTCGACGTCGGCCTTCATCTCCTCCAAGTCTCGCTTGAGCTTGGCCCGTCGGTTCTGAAACCATGTGATGACTTGTGCGTTGGTCAGGCCCAGCTGTTGGGCTATCTGGTCTCTGTCGGCCGGAGACAGATACTTCTGGTACAAAAAGCGCTTCTCGAGTTCATATATCTGGTGGTTGGTGAAAGCTGTCCGGGACTTTCTCCTCTTTTTTGAGGTCTGTCTCTGTCCAAATGCGTTCACGTGCTCACGACCTGGAGAAAAACAGAGAAATAGAGTCACACTCCAAAACCATGTCTATTCGATTGTACCGTGATCGAATCAGCAGCTGCATTAATGAGGCCTTGTTTGATTATTTATATGCAAAGTAGATAAAAATATTTTTTTATGCAAAGTAGATAAAAAAATACACACATAATATTTCCAATTGCGGGGATTGGTAAAACTAGCACCATTATTGAGACAAAATATAGGCTACTATAAAATAACAGACTAAAATGTTACATTGCCAATGCATAGCTGTCAATTATCCTATAGCTGTCAATCTCAGGACTATACATAGCATACTTTACTAAATCACAGCCAATAAAATACACAATAGACAGTTTGAGTTTAAGTCTCTTTTTTCATCCCCCCAAAAGTTGTATACCAACAACATCTGGCATCTCGAAACATTTCAAACTGTGGCCCCGACTGGCTCAATTGGTAGCCTACAGCATGACGCCTGCAATGCCATGGTTGTGGGATTGAGTCCCACCGGGACCAGTCAGAAGTATGCACACAGTAATACAAGTGTGTTAAATGACTAATATCTTTACAAAAGCTGTACATAATGTCGCACACGCAGGCATAAGTGGTTGGGAACATTTGCTTGGGAGTACAGCTTGTGCATTTGTCTATTCCTAAACTTTAAGTGTGATAGTTTAGCGAACCAACATGCAGTCTGTAAAGAATCTGTAAAGAATAAAACCACATATCGATAATGAATAGGAGTCCTCACCTTCAGCTGCTTGTATTACGCTGACTTCCAGACCTTTAAATGTTTTGCTTGCCAGTTCCTCCAGAGCGCATAACGGCGAGGAGGGAGTGGTAATACCGTTCCTTGCTGCAATTGATCCGGACACTTTTTCAATGACTCTCGGCGGACAAAGATTGGCAACTGACTTCTTCACGGAGGGTTTGTTTAGGATGTCCTCAATACTGAATGGCGTCAGGGGCTTGTTCGAGTTGGCTGGGGGTGGAAGCTGATCCAGGGGACTCCGTCTCCTCTCCTCGCCACTGGACTGCAACACCGAGCCTGCTTTCATGTCTTTATTGGAGGTCATCGCAGTCAAGAGATCACTGCTGACACTTTTTGATTATTTCATTCAAATGGTCGTTTGAACTTCCACGCGTGTTTCCTTCGATCAGGGGGTTCTCTGCTGCCAACTTTTTTTTCTATCAATTCAGTCGTATCTTGCAACTTCACTAGTTTGAAAGGGTTTCCTCCAAAATCAACATGCTTCGGGCGTCGGCTGCAATTTCACAGGCAACCGACTGGTATATCCTCCCAGAGACCGAAACTTCCTCTGCGAAGTTCCATGAAGATCTTTAGGAAGTATAACGGTGTACTGGCTGGGGGCGATTCCCTGCGAGGAATAGGCTGGAGGAGCAGGAAATACAAGCAACCGCTAACGAGTTATTGTTGATTGGGCGAAGTTCAATTAGAGAAACTCCACACTACTCGCTGACCCGCTGCTGCGTCTTAAAGGGACAGACCATAATAATTAATTGGCCGCGGGAATAGGAGGAGTTTCACTTCAGTGTCCGGGATGTTTGAGGAAGGAGATGGCTTGAAATGTTTATGCATTTGCCGCCCCCTTGCCATAGGCAGCCTGCTGTCGGTGTACTTCACTGACATTTGACATTTTGTTCCTTCTTAAAGCAAAATGGGCGAGGATGTTTAATGTTATACATTTAGGTTTATTGTCTTTATGGTGCACAGTATGGCTAATTGCAGAGCTACCTTATTGCCATTTGCAATTATAGCATCACACTTCAAACGTGTCTGGAGCGGATTAAAAAGAAGTGAGCTCTGAGGTGTCTGTTTGTAAACACAGAACCTTGAATAGGGTAGGCCTATTTGCTTTGCATTTAGTAGCCAGATGACACTTGTTCATTAATAATAATATGCACCTAAGATTTTTTAAATTATATTTTTAATAAGTGCATAATGTCCCTTATCGTTTCAATGGACATTATCTACTCTATTGTCTAATTATTGTATTGACGTCCAACGGTTAATTCAAACTATAATGTTATCAGGATCCCGACCAAAGGCAGTGGCTACTCTGTTTTGAGGTCAGACAAAAAACAACTATTATATGACAGCATAGACCGGTACAATACCAAGAACTACACAAAATGTTAAGAATTATTGCAAAAAAGGAATATCAGGAACTCAAAAAAGCTCACATTGTAATACACATTTTCATTACATTTTATTTACGAAGTTTAGACATGTTATCTTTTCTGTTTTGAGCATGTATGGTGCGTATTAAATATTTTGTAGAGGAACACTTTTAAGGAAACGTTTTCGCCTGCCCGAAACATTTGTTTCTTTTTTTAGGCATATTAGTGATTTATAGAGGACAGTGTTGAATTACACTGTCATGACAATTATATGACGCAGTGACAATACTTTCCTCTGTTCTGCTCTCAGGTAAAGAAACATGTGCACAGAAGAGTAGTCACGCTTCCACTCTCCTCCCGTTGTTAATTAGCTGAATTAAAATGCATAGGATGCCCGGGCTATACCATGTAACAGGCTATATGAGAGAACGGCCAAAAATGGGCAAGTTCGAAAGCATCAATGAGCAGGTAGGTTGTGTGTTGTTTATCCATTGTGCACTCACCTATTTTTACACTGTAGGGAATAACAATTCGTTAAAAAGACAACAATATATTGTTGGTTCATGCAGACTATAGGCTACCTATTTATCTTAAATATGATTGTATTCATCAAGCTATTTTGAATGTTATTATATATACGTGCTAATATTGCCTTTACAAATAATGCTTTTGACAAGTAACGCTTTGTCTGCATGGGCATTTGAGAAATGGCTGTATTTTCGTTTAGTAACGTGCTGTCTAATATATTTAGCGTTTCCATTTTCTAATAACCATATTAAATTAAATAACTCTAGCCTAGTGTGTATGACTCACTCACAGACGGTGTTGATGTGTAAAATGCTAAATATTTATTGCAAAAAATAAAATATGTTCAAATTTTTTTTTTTCTCCTAACAAAATAATTTACAATTTAATAATTCTATAACATGAACCCGGTGTTCTCGCAGAGTAATACAATATTTAATTGACTGTTAATTAACAATTTCAAACCCCCTGATAATGATAAGTATAACATTTTTTAAGTCACTGATATGTCAACGTATTCAGTTATTTCCCTGCGTTTACATAATCGATATAAATGATGAATGTAGACTATTTCTTACATGAACAATTAACAGAGAATCGAAAATGTGCAGCACCAGATTGTTGGTGCCAAGAACGCCATATGGTGATATTTGTGTGTAGGGACGAAACAGCACCGGATTAGTATAGACGGACGGCCGCAGTTTTGGGTGTCATTCAGCATTAATGATGCGGACGTTTTCCAACTAAACGAGGCATAATTTATTGAATCCAACCAACATTTGTTATTGGGGAATTGCTACGTGGTACGTAGAAACACTATTGGGTAGTGTTACCCTGCTCGGATAGATGCTGCAATAAGCCCTATATAATGATATTAGCCTATTATTATTTTTGAGAATATAATAATAATTATGTATGTATGCCGGACACAACAAATACCGTGCAATACTCGTTCTCTTTTTCATAGTAGGCCTTTCCAGGACTATAGCTCATCCATCGCATACTTCACAAATTAGTACAGAGATTATTTTACTGTAGTCTTATCGTTCGTCATTTCAACTCGAGTTAATATGCATATTTTGACAAAAACTTAACAAATAAAACCTCTTGCAATTACAGATAATCGAACGGAACCACCATGGCTATTGATGTCAGGCAGGTTTTTTCGACAAACAAATATAAACATTTGTACAGTTGTGCTTTTTGCGTGCATGTAAAGGCAGAATATATGAACTGCGTTTTTTATATCATCCAGGAAGAGATATACAGGCATGCAATTGGACTCGACCCCAGCAAGAACACAGTCGAGGGCAAACGAGCAGTGGAGCGACCGAATTAATCTACTGTTATGTTTCCTTCAAATGCGGCAAGCTAAACGATAAGACCACCGATATCTCTTTTCCAAACATGATATTAATGGTCTCAAGCCGAGCAGTGCTAATTCGGAAAGTTTTCTTTGGCCGAATCTACCCGTTAATTAGAAACAGGACGCCTGACATCATCAATCATTAAGTCATAAACTAAGGGAGTTTAGTTTTATATTGGCCATACCTCTATATCTCCAGTCAACCTGTCTCAATGTCGCCGTTTTCATGTAAGACAAATATTGCTTATAGCGTCTCGGTTTTCCTGGTCCAATAGTCTGGCCGGCTATATTAGAGAGCCATATTAAGACTATCAACATTTCATCGCCAAGACTATAACTTTCATTTAGAGTAACTGCAGAGGAGAATAAATGGGTTTGTGTTTGTATTTTCTGTTTCTTTACGAAACGCTGCAGGGCATTTTTAATTATGTTTTTCACGAAAAAAAGATGAACCAGTACGTTCAATACACTTATAATAGGGAAACATATGCATACCCACTAAGCTCGTTATAGGGCCTACAGCAGGTGCTTTCATTTGATAATTTCTTAGACTCAATCTCTCGTCACCTAAACGTGGATTTACTACTGCAAACAGCGGTCGAATTACACATGTGGATATGATTCAGGTAACCGGGTTATAATGTTTATTAATCACCCTCTGCCCTATTGCTTAAAGAATCCTGTGGAAAACAATACAGCTGTACTCACAATAACTAGACACCAGAACACGTGAGAGTGATACATGCTTAGTGTAGACCTATTGGGCTCGCAGAGTCAGAATCATTTCTGGATGTTCTCAATTGTGTCCCTGTAGGCTACGTGTTATGGTTTGCTAGATTGAAACATTATGATGTCTGCAGGCCCTGAATTGACAGCAGGGTTTGTGGCATACGGGAAGTTTTTAAATTGTTCAAACTGCATGATGTCAATGGGGCCTGTCTAATATTTGAACCAGTTCGATTCAAAATCGGTTGGATGCTGTTCAATCAGAAAGCCTAAAGACTAAATAATCTCCAGGTTATTCATCACATTTACATTCACATTTATTAACAATACTGTAATTTGTGAATTCTAAATTTATGTTTAGAGTTATTATCAACAAGGAAAACATGTTGCATTCAAAAATACTAGTGCAGTCACTCCAAAGATGATGTCACCAAATGCCAATCATAGAAGCCTTTTCCTATAAAAAAAAAATAAAAGGACCGCAATAATGTTTACTGTATTAACCTGCAGGTCCATATACGTTTATCTTCGTATAGGAAACACTATATCTACATCTTTATTGACTCCCTAGATTTTGTTTTGCTCCGGCAGAAACCGACTACAAGCTTTATCGAACCAAGGGACAATTTCAAGCACCACTGCTTTATCAAGGAAACAACACAGTCAATGGTTGGGGTAAATGTTAGATTTGAGTTGCTGGTGCGTCCTAACAATAATCAATGGGAGCTCACGCTACACACACTCTTACTTCAACACCTCTGGAACGATATAATCAAACTACTGTGTAGGTGAATGTGGGTTGTGTGTGTGTGTGTGTGTGTGTGTGTGTGTGTGTGTGTGTGGGTGTGTGGGTGTGTGGGTGTGGGTGTGGGTGTGTGTGTGTGTGTGTGTGTGGGTGTGTGGGTGCGAGAGAGAGAGAGCGAGAGAGAGAGAGAGAGAGAGAGAGAGAGAGAGGAGGTGAGAAAGTGAACGGGTAGTGAGAAAATAACATTGTGTGTGCACGCGTAAATGACAGGTTAGGTGCATGCGCAGTCTTGGAGACGAGACATATTATTTATCCATCTCTCCTATAGGCGCGTGTGTGTGGTCGGACACGTGCACGAGTGGAGCGAAGACCATTAACGCCGGATTCAAGTCAAGCGGTGCTTTAAAGCATCACTAAAACAACACAATCGTAAATGTTGGCCTTAAGGTGCTAAGACTGTTACATCCCCTATTGCCTTTGACAGTGTCATATTGCACTGTGTTCAGCACCGTTGTTCTTCCGTCTGCCACAAATGTTTAGATGCCCAACAGGGTATCATGGAGCCCAAGTCGCACAGGGCCAAACGGGTTCGCAGCACTATCACCTCTGCACAGTTCATTTTCTCCTGCGGGTCAGAGCTTGAAGCCCCCCGGGAGCGGTGCTGTTCAACACTAATGCTCCACTGGGGTCCATTTAAGATCATAAAGAAGGGTGTGGGAGGACACAAGTGCCCGACTGCGAGGTCTGAAGGAGAAATACAGTGCAGTACATGTTCCAGTATCGTGGGCAAGAACGGGCTTCATTTGCCTGTAATTATCCTGATCCATTTAAGTATCTCTAAACAATTTGTATATAAAAAATGACTATATGCTTAGTCAACGAAACATAGAACTAATTTGTAAAGGCGTATTATATGATTATGTCATTATTGGTTATGTTATTCAATGGCTTGTAATTATCTGATCATTGTATCCTATCAAACGGTCAGTAGTTATATCAGACACTATTAATAAAGACAGAAATTATACAGAGGTGTTCATTTCAACATGAGTACCAATTGATTATTTAAAATTGATGTCCAAGGAATCATTCTGGAATTCAATATATATATATGCAGTATCATTAACATCTAAAATTTGTAATTTTCTGTTAGTGCCCTGTAGTTATAAAATTGGCACTGTCGAGCCAAAATCGTGCACTGATTTACTGATTTGTGCTCCATGTCATTAAAAACCAGTCTCTTTAAAAATGGCATGTAACTGAAAATAGTTAATACACATCCTGCCCACAACGGGAGTTTTAAACATATATTTTGTCAGTGGCATATATCCCAAATTGCATATCTGTCAGTATATGGACACTAATAAACAATTTTGTTTTTATACTCTTACACATGGAAACACACACAACGCGCACACACATATAAGTCAAAATGACGTTACCCTAAAAATAACCTAACAATAACCGTCAATGCCTAAACTCTACCTAAAATAATGTAAGCCTTACACCCATTATAACTTTTGCACTTAATCTGAACATGTTTTCGTTTTCTAAAATGGGAACTGGAACTGAACCGCATTAATACATGATATTTAATTCAACCAAAGTTTGTGTACATTTTTGTCCCCGTTTAATAATTTAGTATTTTTGTTTTATTAACACACACACACACACACACGTGTCATGGTGGATGTTCTCCCCCGGGTACCTGGGGATCTCCTCTATGGAGACAAAGAGCAGCGGGAATGATCAAAGAGAGGAACCGCACTCTCTGTCCCCCATGAGGACGCCAACTGATGAAAACACATGGGGCAGATGCAGACCCGTCCCTTATTGGTAACCCAACAGATTGCCTTTAGGGCATTTATCGTCCAGTACGAACACATTGAATATCATCTGGATAATGTGCCCGGATGTTGTTGCCCATCGTACTTCATTGCAATTGATGAACTTGAAGAGTGACATTGATTAACTGTCCTGGGGTTAATGAAAAACATATATTAGTAAAATGTTGAATGGAAACATACAGTTCCAAACGAAAAACGACTAACATGCAAACGCACTATTACTTAGACGTTTATGACAGAATGAGCATTTATTGATTTCATAATTGATATCATTCACAGCTGTAAATAAAGCGGTGTATGCGACTGGCCTTCATTTTGGTCTAGTGCCCTGGTGGTCGGATTTTGTAACGTGTTCAAGGCCTCTGACTGTAGTCGCTTTACGAATAAACTAAGCACGTGGATCCTAATTTAATAATGTCCAAATTGGCAACATCATTTTAGGAATAACATTGCTTTTCAGTGGGGTGTCTTCTACTGGTTCAGATAGTGAACTAAGCCCAGACTAAGCAAGCAAGCAATCAAGCAGAATGCAGTTAGAACAGTGGTTCCCAAACCTGGTGTGAGGCCCATGTAAGTTCCCTAGAAAGAAACGTCAATAATATTATCAAACAAATCAGAAATACTTTTAATGTAATTCATCATGACAAATATCTGAACAATGACAGATGCCAAAATGTAATCCAGAGTTTTCCCCCTAATCTTTCAGATTCATGTTTGCTTCTTTTTGCTGTTGTACACATTTTGTAAACAATATAGGCATGCTGTAAATAGGTATTTTCATTCAACTTTACCACTAAAATGAGAAATATAAGATTATTATAAATACCTTATGTAGTATCTTATGTAATATTTCAAATTTGACTAATACCTTATAGTAGCCTATCTTATGTAATATATCAAATTTGACTAATTCTTTGTTGTCAACACAACATGCCTAAAGATTAAAATATAGCCTACTTTTCTATGTCAATTATGTCAAACTGTCAGTTCACAAAAAAGTTTAAGAAAATTATTGTTCTCCCTTCTTTCATGTCACAACACTATTTGCACAAGACATAAACAAACATGAACCTAAAAAGTCAAAGACAAGAAAAAAGACAGTAAATATGTTTTTTAATTAACATATAGTCACTTTAAAACAAACATCTTGCAGATGAGCCAAACATGAGGACAAATCAGAACATCAGGCCAATAAGATAAATGGATGAACTACTGATCAATTGCAGCAGAAAGTGTCTACAATAATTTTATTTTGCAATTATCTTACCAAATATATATACTAACAGTGCAGCAACCAGAATGCAATTAAGGTGAACGGTCTTGCTCAGGGTCAGAAATTTGACATGGTATTTTACCTCGTTGGCTCGGGATTAGAACCAATCTTACGTTTACAGGCCCATCACTTCTACCTACTAGGCTACCGTTCCCCTCAATATTGTCATACATTGGTCTTTTAAGATATAATAATTATGACATTTCAACAAATATAAACTGAAAATAACGACTGAAGCTAACATATTTTAATCGTCCCCTAGTTTAGAAAAATTAACAATCAAAATTCAATTGCATCCGATCAATAGTCCAATATCTTTTTGTTCTTCTCATAAAGCACCAGATTATGTGATATAAACACCAATAAGGTAATGTTTATGATTAGGATAACTTTTAGGATTAAGAGGTGAAAACTTAAAGGGTATTAAAACTTAAAGGGAATTGCTGTTGCAAATAATGTAAACCAAATAATTTAAAATGTGCACATCCATCCTCAACATTTACATTGAATGGTAAATACACTCCATTAATATATACCGTAGCAGTCAGAAGTCATCATCTACAGCCACCCTCTCATCCGAATAACTGAACTAAATAGTAACTCAAGGTCACAGAATAGTCTTATGTCTGCAGCTACCTGGGGCTTAATCCGTTATGTTACTATTGTAACACACATAATCTTGACAACGTGACGGCGGCCGTTTCCGTTGGCGGGCGATTCACTTGGAATGAACTGGGACTCCACCTTGTCACTGTACACGCATCTGCTCGGATGAAGATTAATGCCTCTGCGAGAACCAACACTGAGCCATGGGAGCCGTCGACAAATTAATCACGTGCAATTCTATCCACGACCGCTTGGTCACCTAACGTGTCCCAATGTACGCTCTGAGGTAATGAGGGCGCGTCGTCCCGTTTTACCGGCCGGGTGTCGTCGTCCGCGGAGACAGATTAATAACTAAAGCCACCTCTCCTGAGAGGTGTAGTTCCTTGAGATGGTGTGGCGCCTATGACCTGACCGAGCCCCCCTCCTACTCGCACATCAGGATTTCATTAAGCGCCTCCTGCCCTCTCCTGGCTCTCTCCTGCGCCACTTTGTTCCCAAACCAAACGAGGAAACGGCTCCCATGGCCGCTGACAGACCCCAAGGTTGGCCCGTAAAGATAAATGACCCAAAGTATTAAAGTTTAACACTTTGACAAAACCCACCTGATCTGGGGGATTAATGCAAGGAAAAATCCATCTGCGCGAGCGACTGGGAGTGGAGAGTAATGGTCCATAGTAATGGTCCAGAGTAATGGTCCAGAGTAATGGTCCAGAGTAATGGTCCAGAGTAATGGTCCAGAGTAATGGTCCAGAGTAATGGTCCAGAGTAATGGTCCAGCGCTGGGAAGGTCAAACAATAGTTAGGATAAGTACATATCCAGTGTTGAGACCTTAACATTCCCAAGAGGTGTGTCTCCTAGGATCACATGTGGGTGCACACAAGTTTTCACTTATAGTACTTCCAGCCTAATTAATAGCATGTACACGGTGCAATTATAACCTCACGTAGACACAGTATGATTTCTTAACTTAGATCAACCGCTTGAATCCTACACTGTCAGTTCCAGTGATATAAAAACACAATGTAGTTTAACAACTCAAAGGTCAATGTAAGACTTTGAATCGGTTGTTTAGGTGTCCAATCCCATCCAATTTTAGCCAGATGAAACTGTAGCATCCTCTAGCTCCAGGTTTGGGCAGTAACTTTTGGAAATGAAAGGAACACGAAAAAACCTCCAAGGTCAGGAAGTAAGTGATCTTCCACAGAGAGTGATGCTCTCCCTGGTGAAACATCGTTCACCCTGCGGTGAGCTCTTTTAAGTGTCTTCATTGGAAACAAAGGGTTACTCTCCAGCCTACCTGCCCAGTCCTAATGCAAGACAGGATACCCAAGGGTTAATAGGGCACGCGAAGTAATGCATCAACCTAAGTGAAAAAACAGGCTGCTTGATCATATAAACGTTGTGCGTTGGTTTAGCTACGACAACCAGAGCCATGACTGAGCTACAGGGAAGCCAGTGCTAACTTAACGTGTGCAAAAAGAGTAACAAATTGAAGAAAATACTTCTCATTGTGTTTATTACTGTAGATTACATAGTAAATCCCATAGTAGGCACTGAGTGAACACTAATACAGAAACACAAGATATAACATGTAAAAATAGCTGATTTATGCTCACAGACCAAACATGTCTATCACAGACGCACCTAAATAGAAGTCTCTTCAATGCGTGCCTCTCATTTTTTAATGTTCTCAGACCTACCGTCTGGTGTTTTATTCGAGCCAAGCTTGCATACTATTATGTATTGAGGAAGTGTAGGGATAAACTAGAGATATGAAGACATTGGCTTGCCTAAATATCAAGGGAGTGGATGTACAGAGGAAAGTGCTCCAAACGGCCTCATAAATTACACTGCTGCCGTGGATGATATATATTCGAAATCGTCTCACTCTACGTCCAAATCAAAAGCAAGGGTTCCTGGGAGAACACTGTGCATTACCTCAGGCCAGATAACTTTCCCCGAGCCCAAAATAGTAGTCTGACCAAGTAAAAAAAACATTATTGTGGAAAGTCTAGATGTCTAATTCGTTTTACTGACAGTCGTTCTTCACCCAATTCTACGGGTTTCCTGTGTGGGGAACTATAAATATTACGCGTTAGAAGTCATAAATTGCTCCTGCTATTTGGGACTAAAGGACAATCAATGACAAAAATGGATATTTGATTATTGTTAGGATTGTGTGGTAATTGGTAATAATTTCTTTGTACAATATATTTATTAATCCTGGATCCCTTGTGGATAATACATTTACCACATGTAGCATGTTTTTCTACACACCTTTTTATGCCAGAAAAGATAATTAGTTTTTTTCAACACTTCATTCATTGCGCCTCATTACAATGTCTGACATGTATTCAAGTCTCCTTGATACTTTCTACTTGTTTCATACTAAAAAGAGTCCAGTTAGTCTCCTGATCAAAATGTGTGCTACATATTTGCAGACATGGGACAAGGCATTTACAGTGAGCAATGCATGCAGGACCCTGTCTGCAAATATCTAGGGGGCCCAGCATGCAGGAACCTGTCTGCAAATATCTAGGGGGCCCAGCATGCAGGAACCTGTCTGCAAATATCTAGGGGGCCCAGCATGCAGGAACCTGTCTGCAAATATCTAGGGGGCCCAGCATGCAGGAACCTGTCTGCAAATATCTAGGGGGCCCACCATGCAGGACCCTGTCTGCAAATATCGAGGGGGCCCAGCATGCAGGAACCTGTCTGCAAATATCTAGGGGCCAAGCATGCAGGAACCTGTCTGAAAATATCTAGGGGGCCCCGCATGCAGGAACCTGTCTGCACATATCTAGGGCCACATCCAAGCAACAGAATGAATTGAGGAACATCGGTTCTGGGGGGTGTTTCAATTCCAGAGCGGAAATCGCGAATTGTCATGATGTTGCACGATTACACGTCTACACCTCCCTACTGTGCTCAGGGGCCTCGGAATCCCCGTCAGTGACCACGTTCACCGCGCAGAGGCTGGGAGAGTCCACGCAATGGCGACCCTGGGAACAAAGGGCCCTCGGCTTGTCAAAGGGCCCTCGGCTTGTCAAAGGGACGCAGTATTGTATTCGCACATATTGAACATGGTGCTGTCAGTGTGCCTGACGGTCCCATTGATCACGCACAAAGCCAGCGCTGTCCGAGCCAGAGTGGGCCCCATCCATCCCTGCCCTAAGTGACAACTCTGGGATGAGCATTAGGGAACCAGTGGGTATTCAAATGATTTGTTTCCCCGCTTCACGCGAGGCAATTTCCCGAGGCGCTCGGCCTAGAGGGATCGTCCGAGTGAAACCTCCTAGTAAAGTGTTTATTTGTGAGTAAAACTTTAACGTTTCTCAGAACGACTCGTTTGAACAATAAGTCAAATCCAAACCAGTGCCTTGTGTGTGTGTGTGTGTTTGTGTAGACATACCGTGTGTGCATTTCAGATGTGTGTGTGTGTGTACATAACTTGTGTGCATTTCAGTTTGCGCACGTGTGTGTGTGAGAGTGTGTGCATGTGTGTGTGCGTGTGGCCCTGAGTCAGCAGTGGACTATAGCAGTAATTACAGTAGGGCTGCTAGCTGATCTCTGTGCTGCACTGCCGAAACCTGACAGACCTAGCATTATTTCCCCTGTAACCCGGGGACCACTGAAAGCAATAACGCTTGTCAATAGAGGACAATAAAGGAGAGCCATGTCACATTTTTCAGAACGGTGCGAGCATGTAACCCGTTTACGTTGTGCAAACCGCGGTGAGCTAATAAAGAGGCTTACGCTACTGCCATTGAGCTAATCCAATCTGTGCCTCGGTAATGGATGCCTCAGTTCCACACATTACTGCTTATTAGGTGTTAAGAAACTGGTTGTTTTTGAATGTCTTTCACAAGATGTAATCAGTGTTTTCAATAATGGATGTATAAAAAATAAATGAGTCATATACCAAAGAACTTTCCAGAAAGTTCCATTTGATTTTTTCTCCGTCCTTTTCAATCTAAGAGCAAATTATTATTATTATTAACTTATTGCTATATACTGTCATTCAGATAAAGGTTCTGAAATCTAATCGTAAAGATGGATCTGACACCCTATGTCACGAATGGAGCGGCGTAGTGCGGTGAAAGCCATTGCAGAGTCGTGGGAACTGTTCAAATCAGGTTTACTGCGCAATCCAAACACAAAACAAACCGTAACGGCAAAAACACAATACTGTATGAAAGAAAGGTGCGCATATAGCGACTTTAAACAAAACCCTCTCAATCACAACTAAAACAGTATAACCGTGTAACCTCACACTCACCTCTAAACCAACGTGACGTAGAACAAACAATGATAAGCACCGAGGTGACTTCCTAGAAAACCTTTATAGCCCGAACTAATGACAAAATTACTCCCAGCTGTGAACTAGAAACCAGGAAGTGGAACACCCGAAACCAGACGGTGCAGTACCCAACAATCACCACACGTTACACCCTATGACAATTTGAAAAGATTTCAAACTATATGAGCATTTCTAAAATCTCAGTCATCATCATTTTATAGACCACCACCTTTTAAACTGAGTGTCAGAGTGATATGTGCTGTAAATATGTGCTGTAAATCATCTTCATCAATAGATAATTACCAAAAATAATTATCATATAAAATAAAAAATAAAAGTTTCAAAAAATCTTTCTTTTATAATTATTGAAATGTAATTTTAGAACAAAACTTTTTCAAACGGTCCGGAAGTATTGATACTCTCACTAAAGATGAGCAATTAACGACTGTACAAAATATATAAAACAAGAATGCATTTTTCCAAAATGTTTTATGAAATTATTAAAACTACACAGGAACCTTAGGCTGTTCAAAATGTAATACTTCCGTATCCTTGACATCCTTTCATACACTTCAGGATTGACCTCTTCAATTCTAGATAGAAAGAGCTTCTGATTATAGAACTAGTCCCAATCCAAATGCCAATGCCGTTTATCAATCTCCCTGTGTTAGAGTTTACAGCACGCCTCCAGTAAACCGTACTGGATGATGTTTGTATACATGGGCCTATTGAGCATCTGCTGAAACTCCTGCCTGGGTCAATACTATGAACCACCTGATACCAGGAGGTTGATGCTTGACCACGACCCAACAATCAAAATCCACAAATAAACCGGTCACCTGACCGCAGGGATCACAGTGTTGTATCGACCATTTAAGTCTCATTACTTAAACCTCAATAAAACCCAGCAGTTGAATTGAAAAAGGGCAGATTGAAAACATAACATTTTTGGACAAGGGCCTCATGAATGTCACAAAGACATAAGAGAAGCGCTCCATGCCGCTAAGCATTTGAGGCATTAAAATCTATTGAAATCACAAGTGCCAAGACTTCTGATTCCTATCTTGTAGAATAAAATAATATTTACTCAAACATCTTCCTTGCATGGTTCATATTCCTCCTATGAACAACGTAAGAGCAGTGTAAGAGAAAACACAGCACAACTCCCTAGCTGGGCCAACACGCTCATTTCCACGTGTTTCCCCCTGCTGTGCGGCACCTTTATCCCAGCCCCTTGTGGTTCTATTTTTAATTAACCTCCGACAGATACTGTGTTGTTGCTTCCTGTGTTAGTGTCACCGGGGTTAATGATTTCGCGGGCGCGGGGAGATACGGTAGAGGACAGATCAATGCACCTCAATTTCCAACCCTTCGTGTTTCTGTCCCAATAGTCGGGGCTTCGTCGAAATGCCTGCCTGGGCCCCCCAACACCCCCCCACCACCCTGTTCACATGCTTTCACAGAACAGGAACGTGGATACCAGCACGCATGCACGTGCCAATTTCAGACCCTTAAGGCCCAATGCTCAGGGAAGCACAAGTGAAGCCGAACCTCACATAGCAGGTCAGCTCAAATGGTGTCATGGTCACATTGATGAAGCAGAGGGTCGAAGAGAAAGTTGTAACGGTTTCACTTTAGGCTCTCTGAATTAGTCACCATGCTCCATTTTCCTTCACCCGGTAAAACATTTTTTAAATTCAGGCAAAATGGAAATGTGTCTGCGTATTTGTCAGACCTGTGCGGCACCACATTGCCATTGCGTAGCTGCGAAGCGATTTTGTGTCGAGCGCCACTTCAGTCAGAACCACTGTAAACCCAACCCAGCCTGTTCTGGATCCAGGACCTCAGGGTTCATTAATGAAGCTGTCTCTCAGGTTGATTCATTGATCACAACGGCCCAGAGCCCTGCTCAATACTTCAGATGGTTTCGGAAGTTAACAACGGTTACAGGTAATTGACAACGTGTCAGCCGTTGACACGAGTATGGATGTGAAAAGCTCTGGGAATGAAACAATTTCCATCTACGGCTAAGTTATAAAACCGTATATTCATCGATATTTGCATTGCGTTGTTATTAATATTGATAGTTTGCTTTAACAGAAGCATGTTAGCCTGGGTGTAGTAGTGAACCAGGATTCAAATTAAAGCCGGGAGAGCCGTGTCACACCTCATGAATCAATAGTGAAATGTTGCTGTAAGGCTTTAAAGAAATCTTTATACCTACGCTAATAGGAAGCAGTTGCTTCAGAGCAATGTCATAGGGAAAATAACAAATAATTAATCTTGATTCCGCCAATGTTGATGTGAATATCGTCATATTGTATTGACCAGTTTAAACGTACAGTGAAACGATAGTGGTTTTGTGCCATTTTAGATGTCTCACACAAGGTGTTCGCTCACAATACGGCTGACCCGTTCAGAGAAACACAACTAATACAAAACCCATGTATATAGTGTGTAGTACGGACTAGATACGGTAGAACCAACTCTGAGACATGGCAGAAGACGGGGCCTCCATTGAGCGCATCTCAGCGTGCTTCTCTGACTCCGTCCATGAGACACTTCCTCTTTCCTTCAGAGGATTTGGGGCGCCTCCCTGTACCCCTGATGTGTAACAGAACCATCGCATGAGAAAAGTGGACCTCTATAATCATGCCCTGACTATACACACAGACACACGCACGCACACAGACACACACAGACACACACACACACAGACACACGCACGCACACGCACACACACACACGCTAACCCTTCACATGCTGTTTTTGGAAACATCAAAAGTGACTGTAGGCAGTGGGACATTTAAAAGTGTCAGTTGGCCTGTTGGTATGTGATGCATAGGCTAGTGGTATGGACTCCATGCTGAGACACGCTCACATTTGGATATCTCTATTCGTGGAGCCCTTCCTCTATCACCCGGGCATTCCCACCAGTTCCACGTGGGCCTCAGTTCAGAGCCGTGGCCAGAATGTATCAATCAACGACACGCTGAGGGAATTAGCTCATAGCCAGCGCTATCTAGGCAGCGACAGCGTTTTGGGGTTTGAGATAAATATCCACCCTTTAAGTTACATCCTTTTCCGTGAGAACGTTTGCTTTATCAACCGTGAGGTCGACGGGTTCGACCGCGTCCTTTGGCTTTTCTGTTCACTTCTCCTGGCCCTTCTCCCTCCCACGCATTTTAAGAAAACTCTTTTAAATCGGACCTCACAGAATAAGGCTGACATTGGCCAATGTTTTTCTTTAAAATAACATTAAATGTTCCATTAGTGTTACACGACCTAAGTAATTATCTCATTCTGTGGAATTCACCAGGTATCCTTGCTGCTGCAGCATTTGAGTGTGTAAGCAAAAGGTTGCCAGATCAAATCCCAGAGCTGGCAATGTAAAAAGTAAACAAAGTGATCAAAAAGCAAAACAGTTAACTCTACCGGCAGCAAGTCACTCTGGATAGGAGCATCTGATAATTGACAAAAATGCAAAAACAAAACAATGCCACTTATTGACTGATATTGCCTTTTATTGGGCAATACGTAGCTAAGCTAAGGGTTTTGTTGTGCCTTGCATTCCAATGACTTTTGCTCCTCAGCCCGTCTTACAATATGTATTGATGCCTACATGATCATTTCATCCCAGCCTCGCCTCCAACTCTGCCACCTACTAGAAAAGCTTGCTGGAACGCATTCATTAAATGTGATGTAGACAGTGTGAATACGCTTGTGTTAGCACACAACATATCTAACACTCCATCGCGCGCGTTACGGTATTCGTGCACGCACAGGGAAGAAAATAAGCACAACGATTTAGGCCCAAGAACAGAAACGTGCTCACAACCAGTGTTGGGAGTAACGGCGTTTAAGTATAACGGCGTTACTAACGGAGTTACTTTTTCAGTAACGGAGTAATCTAATTAATTACTGTTTCCATCGTTACAACGCCGTTATCTTTACTGAGATTGAAAGTTTCACGTTACTACAATTTGGTTGAATGAAGCGCGAGGTGTCATGCTTTGGCTACACACCAACTGCACCTGGGCTGGGGATGATGACGCCGTTGCAAATGCGATGATGATTGGCTGGGTGGGCGGTGCCTTGCTCACGCTGTCTCGCTGCACGCACTCTGACTACCACTAAACAAGACAGCGTCAGCGACAATGGCGACGACCCGGGGAAGTTCAGAAATAGCGGTATCAAACTGGAAGTACCGGCACTACTTCTCGCTCATTGAAGTCAAAGGCAAGAATGTTTATGTTACATGCACGCTATGCCCACATTGCCCAGGAAAAAAGACGTTATAGACGTCTGCCTCAAGCAAAGATTTTGTGTCTTAAATTTGCACTTTAATTTTATTTTCAATATTTGTTTATGTTTTTATCATATGCATATCATATGGCAGCTGCAATCTATTGAGTTCAAATAAATACCAAATGTTCTAAAATACTGTATATAGTGTTTTATTCTTCAATCAGTTAATATAAACATCTTTGACGTTAAATGTTATAGAATGTAATAGCGTTTAGAACATAAACAAAATAATGTCACAGTTACTTTGCTGAGTAACTAATTACTTTTACAATGTGGCAACTGAGTTACTAACTCAATTACTTTTTGGGAGAAGTAATTTGTAACTGTAACTAATTACTTTGTTTAAGTAAGATGACCAACACTGCTCACAACTCACAAACACGTACGGCAGCAAGTTCAGGCTGTGGAGGTTACAGATTGTGCCTTTAAGTGGATATTTTATGGACACAAAATCTGTTTTTACTTTCGGCCTGTCATCCGTCAATCCTCCCCAGTGCCTATCAACCCCAACTGCTCGCAGGAGTGATGGAGTTAAACTGTGTTTGATGTTCTGCTGTCTGAAAATCATATTTTACACATTCCAAGCACCAAATCCATTTTAAACTGTCACCAGGGGTCCGCGTTTTTCTGAACATAGCTTGCATTCACTTTGATTATCCACGTCGTTCACTGCTACAGGCCAGAGATATTAGTTATCTCTCAACCTTTTACCCGTACTATGCTGCTAACAGACACTAAGCATCGCAGTGGCACGGGTCCCACATCAGACGCTTCCTCCTCAATCTCTCGTGCGGTTCGTTGGAACGGTCCTGATGAAGACAGCTCACTCAGACAAGTAGTCAAAGGACAGGACTGCGGAGAACGAGGCAACTCAGGCCAATAAAAAAAACGGCCTGTGAGTTCTGCCGAGTGAGAAGCCCTGTTCCCTTCGCACAAGCTGTACACAAGACGCAGGATAATAAATTACCCTCTCAAGTAGGCAGGGAGAAAGAAACGTACGATGACCTCTAACCTCCCAACTCTTAACCCCGGCCCGAGTCTTGGGTGATTCCCTAAACGTTCCCACTGAAGGGCCCTGCCCGCGCTGCCCCGTTTGGGCTCTCTGTGTAACCCTCACACATGCTAGCTCTCTAGGTGTCTTCTGGCTCACTCTCATTATCTAACACCCCTGGGTGAGAGTGGACGAGAGAGAGAGAGAGAGAGAGAGAGAGAGAGAGAGAGAGACAGAGAGAGAGAGAGAGAGAGAGGGAGAGAGAGAGGGAGACAGAACGAGAACGACAGCTGGAGATGGATGGGCTTGGTGATTTAAATTAAACACACAGGGCAGGAATTCCTTCCAAACACTTATTAGTCATCTCAGTTTTTTGCCCTCGTCCACTCCAGGAGATAGGAGAGGTAGCGGACGGCGAGATTTGTTGACAAGGGGTGCTAAGTGGATTTGAGTTATAGGTAGTTGGGCGATGTGTTTGTTTAACCATCTGGTAGCGACTACCTCTGTTTTGTGATGTAGTGCCTGTGGAGGGAGAAAGGCCCCGACGCCCATCATAAACACATGCGACTGACGACACGACGGTTCGCACAAACGACCAGCTGGGTCCGTACGTTCGGATATTCAACTCAAAATCACGGTCAGACCGGCGAGTGAGTGACATCACCAGGGCTCCATGAAAAGAGTCTACTGCGTAAAAACACGACGCCAATGCGCCGGCCACAACAACGGTCCGTCCAAGCTTCACAGGTCCGATTTGGGAGCACAAAGACACACGATGTAATGCGTGAACAGAAATGTGTGCGCGCACAAAGAGGCCGGGCCGGTCATGTCAGTAATACAATGGGCTGCGTTCACAACACCGTGTCAAAGACTATGTCAAATTGAAGTAATCATTTTCTGCGCTCCCTTATTGAATCAGGTGCCGGATGGGGACTCGTGTGAATGGGGTTTTCCACGACGACGGCATTGTTCATTTTCAGCAATTACATGCAAGGCACCTGTAACCGAATTAAGCCCGCCTTATTGAGGCGGTGACATTGAGTTCTGAAGTAATTACCCTGGCTTTTAATAAAGTGCCGACCAAATTCACTTTTTAATCTCGCACTCCTGAATTATTAAGCAGCTGTCCCGACCCATCTCTGTATCCCAGGCTTTCCCCTCAAACACAACTGATTGGAGGGAGGAGAAAACACCTTCCCCGGATACGGTGGCGTGGGAGCATCGGAGCAATCCAATTAAATGGATTGTTGCATTTCAAGTTGACGACATGGAAACATGGGTACAAATCTGAGACTCATCTTTTTTATTGTATTCAATTCTTTTTAGTTATTTAAAAAAAATAAAGGTTTTCCCTCTGAGAATAACAGAAATGATTTCAAATGTATATAGACTTAGCGGCTAACTATATAACATCAATAGAGCTAAACAGTTTTTGCTTTGAATTACTGTTTTGGTAGTCTATCCTGTGGTATAAAGTATGCTGAGAGAACTTAATGCTTTTTACTTCTCCAAGTCTAGTGTAGCGTCCGACAGAGAGACGTTATGGGTAGCTAATTTCTAATACTAGTCAGCTAACATGCTACTTATGTATAGCTTACCTGGCAGAGAGATTTTGCTGACAGCTCAATTCTCCGGTCCATATCAACCTGTATATTCCTGCATTAAGTAACAGCAATGCCTCTATTTGAATTGTATCTTGTATTCTCTTAACATACTCAGTTTTATTATAGGCATGTGTTTGTATAGTGTAAATCTTATTATAGCTCCTACTATCCTATTGGTGAATATCATTAAATTTGTAAAAAAATGTAAAAGTATATCTACTATACATGCTATTAAATTAATGTGAAGAAATATGTATTAGACAATTTAAATGGAAATAATTCCTACTTCAGCATTGTACATTCTGTCCACTCCACAGAAGCCATTTCACCAGTCATAAAAACTATTAAAAGACAGATCATGTTTTGAAATGGAAAAAGTCACAAGTTAGTGTTAACAAACATGGAACATCGACACTCTATAAAACCTAAACCATTTTGATCAATAAAAGCCATTCTCTAACTGGAGAAACAAAGTCAAAGTCTTGATACTTCTTTTAGCAGCTTGTTCGTGTTTTTTTCTTTCCATCAGGAGAAATGTCAGGAGAACTGTAAACGAATAAAAGGTCAAACCAGTACCAACAGACCAAACCGTGCTTTCATTACCAATGCTGTTCTCTGTAGCAGAGGCCATGGGCTCGCTATCGCAATGGCAATGACATTTTGTATGTTTCAACACTGTATTGAGCTTTACACAACAACAGCTCCTAATAATGTCATAGGAAGAGATCTTTGATTTGCTGGTCCTTGTTCGTATTTTTGCTACTGAGCAAAAGCAGCCACGTTAAGTCTTGGTGTTACTGGGCAAGCATCAACAACAAAAGAAAAACAATGTCTAACCAATACAGTGTCCAAAGGTTATACTTCTTGGCTTTGACTCTATACCAACTAGCTGGAACTTTTCTCTTAAACGCCACTCTCTTGCTTTGTCATTACACCGCACATATGTATGGAGATATTTACTGTATATTATTTATCAGGCTGTATTTTGTCTTCAAATAGATTTACTGGCCAATAACGTAATGTGGTCAATTTCTTTGAGCTTGTGACTCCTCCCATAAACGATGCAAAATAATCTATAACTAACCTATACATAACCTATCCATAACCTATCCATAATCTATACTTAACCTATACATAACCTATCCATAACCTATCCATAACCTATCCATAACCTATCCATAATCGATACATAACCTATCCATATTCTTTACATAACCTATCCATAACCTATACATAACCTATCCATAACCTATCCATAACCTATACATAACCTATCCATAACCTATACATAACCTATACATAACCTATACATAACCTATCCATAACCTATCCATAACCTATCCATAACCTATCCATAACCTATCCATAACCTATACATAACCTATCCATAACCTATACATAACCTATACATAACCTATACATAACCTATCCATAACCTATACATAACCTATCCATAACCTATACATAACCTATCCATAACCTATACATAACCTATCCATAACCTATACATAGATACACGTAAGTGATGTACATCTCTCGTCTGCTTAGTTTCAAGCCCGTTTTCAGCAACTGCATCCATGCAGGCTAACCTTATACATGTATTGCAGACAGACTTTAGCCCAGTTATGCTTCATTGGATAGTCAAGTGACTGCATCAAAGCATGGCCCAGGTTAATATAGTTTGGGTTCACCGTGTAAATTTCCAATTTGCTTTGACCGAGCAGTGGGCATGGTTGACAGAAGGAAAGTACACTCTGGTGCCTCAATTGACTCTTCTTCCAGTTCAAAGGTTAATGAATGATTCTTCCTTCAACCCAGCAGGGGCAGGTCTCCTGTAATGTGGCCAGCCGTGTGAAAGGAACTCAATTTAAAGGGATACATCCCGGGGAAATAATTCGCCTTGACGTAATTAAGAGGGACGTTATCATTGGAGACTAGCCAACAGAACCAAAAAGAATTGGATTATTGATTCAGTGATTTACCATTCAGGGTTTTAGAGAACACAGGGCGAAGCCTTTGGAGGACACATTCAATGATTAACACGTGGTTTAACCATAATTAATACTTCACATGATCATTGAAAGGTATTGAAACTAATAATGACATTTGCTGTGGTCATTAACATTGAAGGCCATCTTCCACCGTGGAAGAGGATATCCCATGTATCCGTATAAACATAACTAAATCTCTGACACAAAGACACAATGTAGACGTGTTTGGTACAGTGTTCGGCCGTGGCAAAGAGACATCTTTGAAATGGATTATTGTGTGAAACTGTCTCGCAGTTTGACCCGGACTGATATCACATCGCCTGCCTTTTGACCCAGAACCCCGCTTGTGGAAAACTGCCAGAGGAAAAAGAGAGTGGCAGAGTTCACGATAGATTTGATTTCACTTCTGGCCAGGTGTGGGCTTTGTACTTGCCACGAACCGTACCAGTGGCTTTGGCCTTCCCATCCCAACGCCAATTATTTACGCCCCCTGTCTTGGCTCTTTGTCCCAACAGTTTAAACACAAATGTTGGATGTGGAAATTCCAAATGAAAAACTGAATCCACTGAGCGTGACACATGTTTAATAGAAAACAAGGATGCTTTATTCACAATAAATCCACCTAATGTGATTTTTCTAATACATTTGTAAAAACAGCAGCAGTGTTGATGTTGAGCGAAAGGCAAAGTACTCAACAAAACCTTTGGTATAATCTGGAAAGATTTTACTTGCCTGAGACTTTAGGAGATGAACATAACATAGAAAAGATGTTTCCAATGTTCACACATAAATTCCACCTAAAAAGGGACAGTATTCCATGCATAGATCAAGCAAGACGACATATAAAAAAAAACGTTTTTAATTTTTCAGATTGTAATCTCAGACAATCTCCATAAAGAAATCAGCAGTAATATTTAAAAAGAAATTATGCTTCACAATATTCACTGGCCAGAAATGTACTTTGAGTGGGAACAAAAGGCATCCTTAAATGCAGACTTTCTATCGGACAAAATGGAAAAGCTTGCAACCTTTATGTCTTTCATTGGTGCCAAGATGCAATTATCTCCTCCTCAAGCACGTTAATGAACTTTGGGGAAATGGGGCAGGCGAAATCTCGTTTGAATCTATATGCGAAATCTTTAACATGTACAAAAGTTTTTAAAACCTTTTTTGAAAGAGGACTAATAAAGTGAGTATAACCGCTATATTAAATTCAAACTGCAATTCATCTAAATTCCACAAGTTTCTCCCTTGCTGGATTTGTGAAGTTAAGTCTTCATATGTTGCATTTTGCCAAGCCAATTGGTTCTGTGTGTTTAACCGTGGTGTCGTTAGACTTTAGTCTAGTCCCCTGTCTTTCTATGGTTCTATGGCGATGAGATGGTGTGAGAGCCGGATGTGATAGACATGAAACAAACTACTGCAGCTTGGAGTCGTCCTCAGCTGACCAACGGATAGCAGCTACTGTAGTAGGCAACTGCTGGTCATGAAAACGCACTATTGGCTTTGAGACAACAATTGGTTGAAGGTGATCAAATTGCTTATTATTATTCTTCTGAACAACAATTGGTTGAAGGTGATCAAATTGGTTATTATTATTCTTCTGAACAACAATTGGTTGAAGGTGATCAAATTGCTTATTATTATTCTTCTGAACAGCAATTGGTTGAAGGTGATCAAATTGCTTATTATTATTCTTCTGAACAGCAATTGGTTGAAGGTGATCAAATTGCTTATTATTATTCTTCTGAACAGCAATTGGTTGAAGGTGATCAAATTGCTTATTATTATTCTTCTGAACAGCAATTCCCATCTCAATATGCGATTTCAATAGAGGCCAACGTAGACGGAAATACTATTTATTGCATTGAATTACATTATAAGTGATCCGTCAAGTGTTTGACAAGTTTGCGGTAAACTGTTTCCAGTGTAAAAAAATGCCTCATTGTTCTCCTCCATCCACCTCACAATTCCAGGTCAGATGTATTACAGTCTCGTCTCCGCTACGTTACACTGTGTACAGCATTACAAATGACATCAGCGTAACTTTGGCACCATCTGGTCAAGGCGGGTTCCCGTTTGGTTGAAACAACTCCCCAGGTCTCCGCCGTTCAACTTTCATTCCGAGGCATAAACATTTGTCTGAACCCAGCGCTGGGACTTCATTTCTCACGTACGGAGTGGACAGTTGTCCTACGGGTTAATGGCCCACCGAAGACCTGAATCGGGCCCAGATGAAAGGAATCTAAAGGGCCCTCGTTTTCCCCCCATTAATCATCCTTGTTTTCTTTACAGTGATCTTTTCACCCTGTTTTAAGTACCTGTCTGTTTTCTGGGGGCTCGTCCGAGGTGCGCGCGGCCAACTGAAAGCCTATCGTAGCCTAGCACCCTGGTCACACGGAGTCTCTGGGGCCCAGAATCGGGCCCCGGGTTTAATGGCTTTTGTAATGGCAAATTATAAGGGGCTACAAGGGGAAGATTAATCGAAGGGTGGTCTCGAACTTGCCAGAGCTCAAGCTTCAATGTAACCTGAGATTTTTTTACGTCACACTAAAAAACGTAGACGACTGCCCTCGGGCGACCACAGACACGGGAACTCTTTACAGCACAGTGTTTTACCAGCCTGGATATTTCTGCTGCCTGGGGCCTTATGACGCAAAAATCATTATCATTTTTTAAATGAACAAATTGTTTTGTCAGGATTTCCAGCGCCATCATCATTCCTGTGCTAATAGAAGTGACTCAGCGGTCATTTCATTCTCTCACGTTACGGCGCTGCAGACCCGAGCCAAGAACTTTCTTCAGAAGCTGAAAACCGCTGGTCATGATGAACGACGGTGTAGATAAAAAATCGAAGGTGATCTAAACCAAAACAGAAAACACTTTAACAAAGATTCCAGATTTCCCTGATACGAAACAGCTCTTAAACGTAGTACTTAATTTCAATTCTTGCATGTGTTTTCTCTTTGTTCCGTTATGCCTTACATGTATTTGTTTAGGTAAGAACATGCCTTATGCGTGTGTGTGTGTGTGTGTGCATGTGTGTGTAGGCATTGCATCATTACATCATTATGGTAGAGAGCCTGGCCTTAAGTACATGTATTTGTTTAGGTAAGAACATGCCTTATGCGTGTGTGTGTGCATGTGTGTGTAGGCATTGCATCATTACATCATTATGGTAGAGAGCCTGGCCTTAAGTACATGTATTTGTTTAGGTAAGAACATGTCTAATGCGTGTGTGTGTGTGTGCATGTGTGTGTAGGTATTGCATCATTACATCATTATGGTAAAGAGTCTGGCCTTAAGTACATGTATTTGTTTAGGTAAGAACATGCCTTATGTGTGTGTGTGTGTGTGCATGTGTGTGTAGGCATTGCATCATTACATCATTAGGGTAGAGACCCAGGCCATTACTACATTTATTTGAAATAGATCCTGTAGGAGCCTACCTTGCGATGACAGCATAATCACCTATTCCATGTATCTCATGTATCTCAAATCTAAACGATTATTTTTGTTATCCGATAAAAAATGAAAGGACAACTTCCTGAATAAAAAACCCTCAACCAATAGGAGCGTTCCCTCACAGAGAACGTAAAGAATGCCTCGCCGCACGAACGCAGCCGAAACAGTACGCATTTAACTTTTTAATGGAAGTTCGCAGCTCCTAAAGCAGTCATGCCAAGCGTGATATTAGAGCAACTAAGGAAAATTCAGGGACCACTTTATTGCGTTGACAGTTATCTGTTAAGTCATATCTAATTGGTTGCACTTTTGCTTTGCTTTTCATATGAACGACATTTAATACGAGTTTGCGTTCGCCTCAGAACAGCACTTGACCCCATCCTAAGAATGCAAGAAATAAATAAAATGCAAAACGAAATGGGAGGCCCAAATTCCCCACTCATATCTCATCTCCATTAACTGGTTTACGGGGAACCCAGGGGTCCTCGTAAACGTTTACACAGAGGTTTCAGTTAAAGTTCCCCTTAAAAGAACGAAAGAAATCGCTTAGTTTATGGTTAGCCTTCAGAATTTTACGGCATGTTTTACTAAAGTTCTCATTTTTACAGACCCTGGTTCCAATTAGCCAGCCAGTGGTGAAGGGTCCAACCTGAGGTTCCCTTAAAAAAGATGGTTGCTTAATTGACTGTTGATCTTCAAGGACACACACAGGTCAAGCCAGAACGCTCAAAGTCAGGTTCGAGAACAGCGTTAGCTTAGATATGCGGCCAATAAGAATTAAGTGAAGTATGACTGCTTTGAAAGTACATGGCATTACCTACACCAGTTGAATTGCCATGTCTGGGAAATCACATTCCGTTTTTGGTTGTAAGAGGCGACATTAGCACTGAATACTGTATGTAAGTATACAAATCACAATGCTTGCGAGTTCGACTGTCCAAAATTTCTCTGTCGCACTGAGATCATCGCAGAACCTTTGGTCCTTATCTCACCATACAAAACCTACCTTCGATTAACAAATGAACACTACCCCACCCCACCCCCTAAACAATCCTTCAAGCAAGCAGTCAGCTGAATGACTACGTTAGTACTGTATCATTTTGGTAATAATAATATGTAATGCTATAATAATACATACAATTATAATGATAAACTACAGCCGAAGTACTTCTTCTTGTTACGTTATGGTTTCCAACGCTTAAGCTGACTGGGACTTCCTGTGTAATTATCTCTGTTAGATTGTTTGCTTCCTGAGGCTATACTCATTTAGAAGGCAATTTGTGCTCTGAATCTTCACTTATTTTCGTTTTTCAAACTTGGATAATTGCATGCTGTCAGGCAATGCTGAGCAAGCGAGCTACAGTATATATCTGTATTACATGAATATGAATATGCTTTATATATATATGAATATGAATGCTGCATATATGAAAATAAATGCTATATGTATGAATGCTGTATATATGAAAATAAGTGCTATATATATGAATGCTGTATATATGAAAATAAGTGCTATATATATGAATGCTGTATATATGAAAATAAGTGCTATATATGAATGCTGTATATATGAAAATAAGTGCTATATATTTGAATGCTGTATATATGAAAATAAGTGCTATATATAAATAGGAATGCTATAATATGAATATGAATGCTAGCTTGCGAACGGGTTGCTAATGCTACATAGAAGCTTAACTGCCCATTTACATTTTTTTTATTATTTTAAGGTGATTTTGTTGTTTCAGCGGTAACGTTTGTCCCCCTTCTCACCGGTTTTCCCCATGTCCAATCAGCATGTCTGTTAACGGCTCGGCTAGACTAAACAGACGAGCAAACAAATATGGTTAAAATTAATTAAAAGTATATAATTTTTTTTAACGCAGTCCAATTACTTCTGCAAAAAAACAAAAAAACAAACATAACACAACCCATAACAAGGCTTTGTTTTAATTATGCCCAGTCAGTCAACTGAGAAGGAACGAAAAACAACTCTGGGAAAACCTTCAGCAATGTCGTACAACGTTCCAGAGCAGGGCAACGAAGGTAAAGTGCCCCAGGCAGCAGGCACTCAATATAGCTGCCACCACCACAACGGCTCATTCATAATTCCACAGACAGACAGGGATCCTGTCAGCCAAAACAAACACCCCACCAGCAGTGACATCAGATCAACAGTCAATGTTGTTTTGATAGCAGAATAAATTAGTTAGCCAGCTAGTCAATTCGTTTGTTTATCAGCGAGGGAGTTAGTGAAAAGGAAAAAGCAATGTTATAACAAGAATACATTTTAAATTAAACTATTGCCCCTATAGTTTACAGCAGTTTTGATTGGCTATATCGCAGAGATGTCTAGATTCATCAGCTCCCACGGCCTAAATTATTTATTTATTATTTGATGCTGGCCAGTTACAAGATGCACAAACAATGCAAAATGCTGGTTTGTGTCGCATTTATGATAGATGAGAAGCAGTGAAGCTTTTCTCTGAAGGGTCACAGGAAATCCAGTGTCAGGACACATGTACACTTCCTGCCTGTCTCCTGTGCGTCTGTCATTAAGGTAGCTTGGATAATAACTCAGTGGTAGCTTCCTGTTAAGGAACTGGCTGGTGTGAAAGCCTATTGGTCGAGAACACTGGGGCCAAGAACCAATATGGTTGCTGGAATGAACTCCTAAGCAAAATAGTTACTGTAATAAAATAATTTGTTGTTTAAACCTAATTGCTCCCCAAGTACCCAATTAGTTGGTCCCCAACATCGTCATTAAAAAAGGTTGTTTGGAGCGGAGATACTATATTTTATTGAATTTATCTTCGCTGCAGTTGCTGACTAAAATAATTAAATTTTTCATATATACTGCTGTATCTTTATTATTTCATCATCGCGTGAGTTTAAGAGCTTTTTGGCCATATCAATTACAATATTGTTTTGTTGATGTAGCGTGTGTTGATACTGATGAAAGAGTGTAGATATAAAACTGGATCCAATCCTTATAAGACCACATATTCAGTCCGAACGGGGCAAAGGTGCATTGTGTGTTTTTGTGTGTATGTGTTTGTTAACATGTGTTGTTTGTGACCGTTTCACGCGTGTGTCTTACACTGTCTTACACGTGTGCATTTCGCTTGACATTATGCGTTGTCAATCCCTTCGTCGTGAATGTCTTGTCACGGCCTGTCTCGGACTCCTGGTCTTCAGGTCCATGTTCTGGCCAGCAGCTCCTCATCCACAGGTGGAAGGCAACGGCGCCGACCGGACCTTTGCCTAACGTCAGAGTCCAATAGCTGCAGGGCCTCTGCGTTTATGATCTGCTCAAAACTGTAATCCAGAGAGCGAGGCAATTCAAACCGTATGGTGGTACGGTGGGAGCGACCGGCTGGGTGAACTCACGGCGTTTCAGCTTTCTCCTGAAAGAACCGTGGAGGTTAACACTTACAGAAGGTTATTAGACATTAGCCTGGTCCAGAGTGATGGCTAGGTGATGTTCTTGTGCCCCTAAGACAGGACAGAGAGAAGTGGTGACACACTAATTGCGGTTCTCTGTGTTTCATCTAGTTCGTGGTTGGACCTGTGCTATATTTACATCAGCACCATGACAGACGCCTTCTCTGATTCCCTCCCACTCGTTCCCGTCTGCCTGGAAGTCTCTGCCAAATACCCTGGCGTGGCTCTAAACCGGGTAACAGATCTCTGGCTTTGCCACACACTCCTTGGCGAGGCCCATGTTATTATTATTATATTATACCAGGAACAATTACAGACAGAAATAAGTGCCCAAGCAGATCTTTTCAGGAATCATCAACTGATTGCCATTGTCATTAGACAGTATCACATTTTCGGTATTATAAGTGTGATATATGATAACCTTGGACAATATGATATATTGATATACCATAATGATCAGCCAATCAGCATTAAGCCATGAAACTTCTCAGTTCATGATGTAGCAAGATGACACTGTAGGCTGGGATTAGTTGTGACCAGTTCTCAGATGTCTTTATGCAATGATAAATCTTGTTCGTAAAGCTCTATGACTATAACTATATTGGTGTTACAACGATTGCCATTACGCCATTTCACAGAGGTGCTTTAAGACACCGTCACCGTTATCTTGTAAAATAGACATTGAAGTTGTGCACCTCATATCAGTGCCACACCACATTCAGTATATTTACGAGTCTCAGAGCAGTATATGAAATATAAGGTCCCGAGAAGGGGAAAAATTGCTCCGGCAAAGTGAATGAGTCAAAGGGGACCTGGCGAATGAGACAGTGGGAGTAAAAGAGGAGAGACAGCCACGGGAGAGGAAAGAAGAGAGCGAAAGATTAAGAAAAAAGAAGGGAACTGAGGCCTGCCTTTATTATGGTCTAATATGCCTCCCGTACGCAGCCAGCGAGCAGAGGAGTGCCGACACATAATTATACCCCTCCCCGGGCCGTCCTCCTGTATTAGCGTCTCCTCTAGTTCACTGACTGCGACAGAGACAAATGAGAGAGTTTTTCCAGCGGATCATTCTCATCCGTTACTGCCAGTTCCGTATGATAGATCGTCGGAGTTAAAGCGGGCAATAGATCACGTCGTAAAAGAGACTCGCTGGCGTACCCCAGTGGAGCGGCTTTACAGATCACCGGTCGCCTAATGCACATGTGGGTAAGAGTCAAATCCTGTTAGCCAGGTTTTCCACCCCGATTAAGCCAGAATAAATGGTTGCCTCCACCTCAGCGACCACGGCACACAAAATGGCCGTGTAGGTATATATGTAGATATTTTACAGTGAAAATCGAGTTCACTGAAATCACAAGTAAACCGCTGTCGTTTTGGCAACGCAGCAGATTTTTTCCAATTAAAATGCGCAGCTTCGTAGACGTTATTGTCCGTGTTTGCACTCGTTAAATGTTAATTGGTTATTCCTGTGCAAGAAGAGGGAGGGAGGCCATCGAAGAACCCATTTGGTTTAAAATAAAAATAGGTTACGATCAAAGGCCACGTTATTCCACTGAAACTTATTTCATTTCTGACGTTGTGCGCCAACAAAGTTGCTACGAAATGTATCGCTCCATTATATTTCAAACGTGTTTTGATAAAAATTTAAGACAGATAATTAATAAAAATATAATTTGGACGCCGTATTTTGACCACATGTGCGCTAGATTGCACCCTCACTCTAACTGTGTATAGTAAATCTATATTAAGATATGATCGATAACAGATATGTACTGATATATACGCAATCAGAGCAATGATGTACCACAATGCAACTGGGCAACATGACTGCAGGCCAATTGGTTGTTAAGTTGCAGATTGGCCTCACTACCAACCGGGCAGACAATTAAGTCTCTCCATGCTATTGTCGACGTTTTCTCGTAATCTTTAGCACGGTGACGGTCCTAAAAAACAAGCTCCTGCTTTATATGCCGTTGTTAACTCTGTGAATTAGCGCTGCTGCACAACACTGTGGATTTCAATTAATTCTGATCCACACAGATGTTGGATCTCTCTCTTGTGGGGGACAGACTCATTTTTATGTAAATTTGAGCTGGCCGACAGAGAGAATGTGGTGTAAACAGTGCTGACGGAATAGCAGGTGTAGCCGCACGAACACCATGCGCATAGACGAGTCACACAAACAGCTGAACTGCTTATTGTTCATGTTCAGGAGAAAATACACAAATAAACAGCCGCTTGGACGCCTCCAGCACCGTGTCTTTTAGTCCCTGACCTTTAGAGCCTCTGACAGTCTTGACAGATCAAATCCGCACTTATAAAAACTGAAACGGGGGGACGCGTTTTCACCTCTGACGCCCCCGAGTTCTCCCACAGTATCTACAAAATAGCTTTTGGATGGTGTTCCTTCCTGTGCGTCGCGGCAACTAAACAAACCAATAAATACCTGCCGTAATCAAATGGGAGGATGTGGCAGGGGTGGGGGGAGGAAGGGGAGGTGATAAATGGGCACAGCCACTACATCAACAGGGTTTCTGACGGGAGCCGTACCAGCATTAAAGGTGCCGCCTCCCACCTCCCCAACCTCTCACATCTACAACCTCCACCACCTCCCCGAACTACACCACCTCCCCCACCTTCCCAACCTCCCACATCTACAACCTACACCACCTCCCCAACCTACCCACCACCTCCCCAACCTACCCACCATCACAACCACCACCACCCCCAACCTCCCACCTCCTCAACCTCTCACCTGCCCAACCTCCACCACCAACTTTATCCTTTACCCAGGACACGGTTATAGAAGTGGGATGGTGATAGCACCGTGTGGATCCGGGGTTTCCCTTTCATTTGATGTTTAGTGGACCACCGTTTTTTTTTTGGGAGGGGGGATTTCTGTCTGGGAACCAAGGTTACAAGAAGAAAAGCCAACCGAGTGTTCGTTTGTGATGTCACCTCCTCCCCACTTATTGTTTATATAGCTGTATTGTACCTTGATGGGTTATTGTTGGTTTGGACCAGTCCCAGCTTTGCTTCCGTTTGACCTCGGCACATGAAAGGGTTAGGGAGGGGTTGTTAACGTTTGAGTTATCACTCATCCTTGGTGTCAGTTGGAGACAGTTTTATTTATTTTAAAATGTTCTGTAGTTCACTCCCTTTTGTGTAGATGATTTAAAGGTGTGACATTGCACTAAAGTATGTATAAAGAATATATTCAACACAGTACCCAGAAAAGCAAAATTGGTTTGGTTAAATATTTCAGAGTGCGCCAAAAGGTTATAGATATTATGGTGATAATGGATAAAAAGTGTTTTAACCACACTATATTGTGTATATATACTAAAATGTGAACATAAAATGAAGCGACTTCTAAAGCAACACCGGTACACGAACAAAACACTTGCCGGCAGGAAGGAAGTAACAAGCCACAATGACACACAACACGAGGGCGCAGGTGAGAGACACTTAAACACTTACTAATGGATGATTGGGAGCAGGAGTGAATGATTGAACCACACGTGACAATGACAGAGTCCGGGGATGAGTTAACGAAGGAAAGGAAACCGGAAAACACCAGAGTGAAGACCTGAAGGCTTCACCTTACCGTGACAGACGCGCTCAATGGTCGTTTTTGTTCCTCTTCGTGACCTAACTGTTCTTCTTTTTTCACTGGGATTCCTGACATACAGGTCCTGCTAATACCTTGACTATGTCGCCAGATCTAGATCAACAGGTAGACGAGGCAATGGAAGGTCAAAGCTTTAGACTGGCAACAAAAAAAAGAGCACAAGGAATTATACAGGATATTAACTCTTATTTATGCCATCTGCCAGAAAAACCTGACAAGTCAATGTAAAAAAACTACAAAGTAAATGTGTGGAAAAGGTTTCCCCGTCAATGAGTTGATTCGATACTGCCCAATCCTTGGCACATATCTTTTTGGTTAGATCTATGGTAAAAATATAGTCCTCCGTGACAACTGGGTCAAGCTGGAGTATCAGTTTAGAATTTTTCATAGCACTGGTCAGCATGATTTATAGTTGCAATTTAATCTGTAACCCAGTGAAGTTCACCGACACAATTCCCCTGTGAACAACCTTTTCTTGGGGATTTAGGTGACAGCCGAATGATCATAGGTTTTACCTTCTTTTGTTACAGACCATGATTGTGTTCAAACATATAATAAAATCATAAACCTGACTTCTTATAACTTAATAGTGTTCAGATTTAGCGTGAAGAAAAAGTTGAACCAAAAACAACTTAGTCCCCAAAGGATCAGATACTGGGGACCTCCATACCTGTATCTGTAGAACCTGGAGACCTCCACTCCATATCCATACCTGTATCTGTAAAACCTGGAGAAATCCATACCATATCCATACCTGTATCTGTAGAACCTGGAGACCTCCATACCATATCCATACCTGTATCTGTAAAACCTGGAGAAATCCATACCATATCCATACCTGTATCTGTAGAACCTGGAGACCTCCACTCCATATCCATACCTGTATCTGTAAAACCTGGAGAAATCCATACCATATCCATACCTGTATCTGTAGAACCTGGAGACCTCCATACCATATCCATACCTGTATCTGTAAAACCTGGAGAAATCCATACCATATCCATACCTGTATCTGTAGAACCTGGAGACCTCCACTCCATATCCATACCTGTATCTGTAAAACCTGGAGAAATCCATACCATATCCATACCTGTATCTGTAGAACCTGGAGACCTCCATACCATGTCCATACCCGTATCTGTAAAACCTGGAGAAATCCATACCATATCCATACCTGTATCTGTAGAACATGGAGACCTCCACTCCATATCCATACCTGTATCTGTAAAACTTGGAGAAATCCATACCATATCCATACCTGTATCTGTAGAACCTGGAGACCTCCATACCATGTCCATACCTGTATCTGTAGAACCTGGAGACCTCCATACCATATCCATACCTGTATCTGTAAAACCTGGAGAAATCCATACCATATCCATACCTGTATCTGTAGAACCTGGAGACATCCATACCATGTCCATACCTGTATCTGTAGAACCTGGAGACCTCCATACCATGTCCATACCTGTATCTGTAGAACCTGGAGACCTCCATACCATGTCCATACCTGTATCTGTAGAACCTGGAGACCTCCATACCATGTCCATACCTGTATCTGTAGAACCTGGAGACCTCCATACCATGTCCATACCTGTATCTGTAGAACCTGGAGACCTCCGTACCATGTCCATACCTGTATCTGTAGAACCTGGAGACCTCCATACCATGTCCATACCTGTATCTGTAGAACCTGGAGACCTCCATACCATGTCCATACCTGTATCTGTAGAACCTGGAGACCTCCATACCATGTCCATACCTGTATCTGTAGAACCTGGAGACCTCCATACCATGTCCATACCTGTATCTGTAGAACCTGGAGACCTCCGTACCATGTCCATACCTGTATCTGTAGAACCTGGAGACCTCCATACCATGTCCATACCTGTATCTGTAGAACCTGGAGACCTCCACTCCATGTCCATACCTGTATCTGTAGAACCTGGAGACCTCCATACCATGTCCATACCTGTATCTGTAGAACCTGGAGACCTCCATACCATGTCCACACCCGTATCTGCAGGTTTTTTGGGATCTTCAACCTAAGTTTAGATTTCTTAGAAAAATAGATTTTGCGAGCCCACTGATTTCTTTAATGCTTTCTACATTATGATGCTGACAGGATGAATCTGAGCCCTATTGATCAATCTTTGTTGAGGCCAGGTGGTGATAGGTTACTGGGGGTGTTCATTAGTATTTGTAGTATTCATTGGTATTTCTAGTTGTAGTATGGTATTTGTGGAATATATATCAGCATTTGTAGTAGTAGTATGGTATTTGTAGTATATATCGGTATTTATAGTAGGAGTACGGTATTTGTAGTATATATCAGTATTTGTGGCAGTGGTATGTTTTTTGCAGTATTTCTAGTAAGTAGTATGGTATTTGTAGTATTTATCAGTATTTGTAGTAAGCAGTATGGCATTTGTAGTATTTATCTGTATTTGCAGTAATTAGTAGTGTATTTGTAGTATTTATCTGTATTTGTAGTTGTTAGATGGTATTTGTAGTATTTATCTGTATTTGTAGCTGTTAGATGGTATTTGTAGTATTTATCTGTATTTGTAGTTGTTAGATGGTATTTGTAGTATTTATCTGTATTTGTAGTTGTTAGATGGTATTTGAACGTGCATTAGGATTTGCCTATATGTATTTCTGGTGAATGTATCTGTGAAGACCAATCATCTCTGCCTGTCTGTTTTCGCAGAAGTGAGGACAGTTCCAGTCTAATGGAAGGACAAAATGTTGTCCTGTTTCACTCCGTGTGTCCTCACAAGACTGAGAGAGAGGCTACCGATATCTGCCGGGGGCTCAAAGAGGTAGAGACCCGAACAAATCCTGAGAAGTGAAATAGCTTGGCGGCTAAAACAGACCTCCAACAACAGTGACATTGAAAGATTCATTTGCACAGTATCTGCCAACCCAGTCAGCCACTCTCCCCTCCAGCGGTCTTCCACAACCCCCCGGTGGTGAGGGTGATGCAAAAAGAACCAGCCAACCAGCATCTCCGAGGGAGCTGTCATCGTCACCCCTCTCCCCAACCCCCTCCTGTCCCCATAACAGTGGCATACGGCTGTCAGCTCCCAAAACGAGATGTCGTGTCAACGCGGGAAAATTACACAATAACGAGGTCCACTTGAGATTAGGCTAATGAGAAAATCAAAACACAATTTAATTCTTGTCAGCGGCAAAGCGTCTTTAAATTACCTCTCGTAGCATGCTGATTGAGAGAAGTCTGCCAGTAGGCCTGCTCTCTGCTATAAATAGCCCCGGGGTTTTCTGGACCAGGGCTCACTTTGTTGCAGCCACCAAACACCCGAAAGCCACACACACACACTCAGACACACACACACACACACACACACACACACCAACACAGACACACAGACGCTCTTTGAGTCTCTTGATCGGACTAAATATTTGCTTTTGTTTGTAACAAACGCTCCTGGGTTTACGACTGCTTGGCATGGTCGACTGTGTTTTTAAGATGTTATACGATCAAACGTACTGCAGTCATGATTCTCCATGCAGGCAATATTTTCCATGCATTTCTTTGGCTCATTATAATACACCTGTGTATTATTTTCTTTATGCATATCAGCAAGCGTCCAGAAATGTTTCAGGTTTGTTTGTTACCAACTCAGATTCACTAGTCAGTTACTAAACCCTCATATTCCTTCCACCAATGGTAGTACATGATCTTCTCAGCTCGGTGATGTTGTTTTGTCTCGAAGGGGCACGTCTCCACTCGTCCTGGTCTTGGCATCTGCAGACGCTCCCCAAATATGCATGTCACCATGGTAATTAACTGGCAAAATGTGAGCTGCAGGGAGTGGCTATGAGGCAGGATGATAGCTATTCCCAAACAACCTGCAAGCATATGGTACCAAACGTTTTTTTCTAACAGCTCATGAGAGTAGCCTTGTTGCCACTGAGATGAATAGGGAAGCTGTGTTGAAACGACGACAGCAGTACGCATCTTTATATCACCCCAGATATACTTTCACGCTTCATAACGACAGTCATTTCTAACTATGCCTGCATATAATACACATTGCACTTGAAAGCACTGAAATAATATGCTCATTTTGTCTTCTAATTGACTTTTCAAAAATGCTATTCTGATTTGACGATTGAGCTTTGATTGCCAACGTTGGTCAGTCAACCGGCAAACGATATTTCCACGACTTTCCACACTCCACTGCTCTCCTACGGAGGACCTACTGAGACATATGGCTGCAGGACAGACTCCTAATTTTTCCAGATAACTTCTCAAGTGAGAGGACAGGGATGGAGCTGTGGACCTCTACCACCCACCCTCACAGAGACACGCCGTGAAAACGGAACTACTGCCTGTATAATGTTATGGCTCGCATGTGACCAGCAAAACAGTTCAACTCACAATTACTTCAGAGCAAAATTCATCGGAGCATTTTTATTTGACACCCGACTGACTTGGGAAACATCACTTCATGAGGGAGGCTGATCCATGCAACAGTTTGCAATCAGTCTCCTAATGTCCACTCTGAGAAAACGCATAATCCGTATCAGGCGACCACGGTCAGTCCGTGCCGAACTGTTTGTTAGTATTAATCCAACAAATCCTCCTAAAGTCATATATTGCTCTGGTACATTAGTACATGACTGTAAATATTTATGTCAAATAAATGTACGTGATACACTCAATGTTGATATAATATGTGTTTTTGTTACCTCCTGTCGCAGGAAGTGATGTCACGGAGAACCTTCATAAGTGTTTTCTGCTTGGGATTTCAATGCGTGTTGAAGACCAAACGGTACGTACCATCTTCAATATAATAACCTCCGTCGGGGCCATAGATGGGACCCAAACTGTGCCAGTGAATGGCTGATGTTGGTAATGCCTGACAGCACCATCTGACACCCGCGCAGCGCATGACAGATGACGGAAGAGGTGGAGTGACGATGATGACGATGATGAAGATACGGTGTCTACAGGACACCCGCTCAGCCAGTAGAACACGCGTGCGCGTACACACACACACACACACACACACACATTCCTCCGAGGTATCATCCTATCTATCTGACACAGTAATTACAGCACACACTGATTCCATGATGGATGACGTCCCGGTATGGGATAAACCGCTGTTTTCACCCCTCTCTCTCTCTCTCTCTCTCTCTCTCTCTCATTCTGTATCTCTTTTTCTCCTCTCTCTCTCTCTCTCTGTCTATTTCTCTCTCATCTGCCTCCCAGGTTCGTGTTGCCCGTAGCTTTTCAGTCCTCTCAGATAGTCTTACTTATCAACACAAACAATAGCTGTCTGAGGGAGGGAGTCGTGCTGCTGTGCTAAACTCCATCCAACCAATAGGCTCCCTCCGTCCACCTCCACCCCCCTTCCCCCCCGAAGACAGAGTAAACCAAGGGACAGTTGTCACCTTGAAGAATGTTAGGAGTGATTATTCTGTCAAAGACTACAGCGTATCCGTGCGCTGGCAGGCTCACGAGCTAGCACCAAGCAGCGAGAGAGCGAGCGAGCGAGCGAGCGAGAGTGTGGGGTGTTTCCCTTCGCCGGCTAGGTGGCAGATGCTGGCTGGGGTTTAATTGAGTTGTTAATGCAGCACAAAGAAGAGGCCCGATTCAATTTGGTTGCTCGCGCCTCGTCCCACTGCCCTTTACGTTTAACCACGGAGGAGGCAGAACACCTGGTGAGGAGCCTCTGGGACAAGGAGCGAGGCAAGGTGACGGCCGCCACGCGACGTGTGACAAGGATGGCAGGACGGCAAGGGTGCAGGGGGAGACGGGGGTGGGGGGAGACGGGGAGGAAGGTGGGAGACAGGAAGGAGGGGGGGTAGGAGGAAACGGGGGTGGGTGGAGACAGGGGAGGGATGTAGACAGGGAGGAGGGGTGGGTGGAGACAGGGAGGAGGGTGGGAGACGGGGGTGGGGGGAGACGGGGCGGGATGTAGACAGGGAGGAGGGGTGGAGACAGGGAGGAAGGTGGGAGACAGGGAGGGGGGAAACAGGAAGGAGGGGGGGTAGGTGGAAACGGGGGGTGGGTGGAGACAGGGAGGAGGGGAGAGACGGGGGACAAGGCAGACATGGGGGAGACAGAGACAAGGGGACTTTGGTACGTCGCCTCCAGCGCAGAGAGCGGCGTGCTTTGGTGAGCCAAAAAAAGGCTCATCCCATCCTGGCTGCCCCCTCCTTGTACCTTGGTGACGGAGCCGATGGCCCCTGACGCTTCAGGAGTTGTCAGGGGAAGAGGGAGCAAGAGCAGAGAGGAGTAGGGAGGCGTCGAGCCACTGTCAGCCTGGCGTCTGACCTTCTCAACGCCTGCTTATGCCTTTTTCATTAGGTGCCAGAAGGAGGGCGTTCCTCTCTGGTCGGCTGCACCAGCAAATCTGCTCCGAATGCCGGCAATCGGGTTAATGTCACTGTGGTAAATAAAGGCGTGTGCCTTAACACTCTGATTCGGGATGGCCGAACGACGGGGAATTATTCCACGCACATTTCTCATGTAAATGCCTCGCAGGGATTGTTTCATTATGGAAAATGGACAATTAAGTAATCGCACACTAGGATGTTTGACATTTCTTAATGTTCGATTGGAACAACCAGGGTTACAGGACGTGTTTGGCAAAACTACAGGGTGTAACACAAATATCGGATGAAAGGGATATTTCGACCTCCCTCTTTAGTTCTTCTGAGCCACTTCCATTCAGGAACAAAGCGAAGAAACAACGACTACTGGTCGTTTAGCAGAAGTCTACAGGGATTAGTCCTAAGGCCCAGAAGCCAGGAACGGTTCACACAGGTTTGCACGGACTGAGAACCCACAATTGTTTTTGCCGTCCGTCACGCAGCGGTCCCGTTTCCGCCATCGAAATGTTGCCGTTTTGCTGAAAAGCGGAAGACATTTGGGAAGGTGCCATTTCCAGGACGGACGTGGGGTTTTGGGATGTGTGGGCAGCGTGGTGGCCTTGGGTCTCTCCCACGCCATCTCATCTGCCATGCACGTTTCCTGTTCCCCATGGCATTGGGACCTATCGGGGACCAAGCAGTTGTGACATGCTGCACATTCAGGGGACTGTAAGGCGTCCCTCCCTGACGTCAGTTACACGGTGGCTTCCTATGATGTGTTGATGGCTGACGAGGCCAACGTCACTATGGCCCTGTTCTTCTGTGGGACTCGGCCGAGGCTGTTTAGGGAGGTTCGTGAAACAGTTTAGCCTGTCACTTTCTCTCCAGAAAAACACGCAGGAACGCAATGTCGAGAACACATTCGGTGGCCGGGCTGTTTGTAGTCTCGTGTCGCGACAGACGAAGATAATGTATGAAGCCACTGTGGGGGCAGAGTTAGAGGTTTTAATCTACCATGAAGGCTGATGCCACAGTGAAACATGGCACCACATAGCCTGGTTTGTCAGAATGTCATAAGCCTTTAAAGAAAGGCCGGCGCATCTATTGAGAGTTCCACACTAATGTTCCACACTGACGTTCCACACTGACGTTCCACACTGACGTTCCACACTAACGTTCCACACTAACGTTCAGTGTTGTAATCATCAATCTTATCAAAGTATATGTATTTACAAGCGAGTTGTTGTGTAATGTCCACGCTATCTCCAAAGTGTTGTAGATGACACAAGCTGCCACCCCCCCCAACCTCACACACACACCTTCTTCAAGTGTGTCAAATGACTTCTCTCGCTCTTCCAATCCATCATCCTGTGGCATTAAACTGAGCGGAGATCGAATTAGCTCTGGGATCTACAGATTTCCTGTGGCACCATTGACTGTTACACATGAACACAGATGCTAGCCAATCTCCGTGTAAGACGAATAGAAAGGCAATTCATAAATTGTCGTATGATTTTGCTTTATGTCTTCGCTGCAGAAATGTACAATACTTTTTTACACTCACATTTGCAGTAATGTCAACATTGCATGAATATGGGTACAGCAACTGTCATCACCTCAAGAGAGGAAGGCATTTTCTTGTCTGTATCCTTGTCATTTTGTACCGTGGCATGACCCTCCATTGTTAAACAGGACAGAATGGGGCTCTTTGATGCGATAAGTGATTTAGAGAACAGGAGCATAAACGACAGACTTGAGCAGGAAAATGAAGCCACTTCAAACGGGAGCATTTGAAAACAATCGCCCGATACCGATTTCTCAGCTGTCACATTTTTCTGCAACTGTGCGTCCGCAAGGTCACAAGTAAAAATGGCACAATGGAACATTGGAAAAGGATTAATTGTTTCTCCGTGAAGACATTCGTATGAGGAGTGAGCACTGTGATATGTCAGTTATGTGATTAAAACCCCTACTAATTTCTCCTTCCATGATGTTGGTCATTCCTTCACACATAACAGTTACATTCACACCGGATACCGTTTACTAGGGAATCTAATGTGACTTCTACAGTTAGTTGAACTTATATGTAAATGCATCGCTTTAAAGGATAGGTCTCAGATGAAGCATCTCAATGAAGCATGTACGCATAAGTGCACGATATCTAAGGAATATATATGAGTGTGTGTCTAGATGCAAGTCTGTCTCTTTCCTCTCTCCCTCCTCTGTCTTCTACTAATTCACTTTCTCTGTCAATTCGTTTGTCAGGTGTTTGCTACAGAAACCATTAGACTCTCATCAGACCCCCAGTGGCACATTTACAGAGCTGCATTGATATGTATAACATACATATAACCTCATCCACCACCATGGCTGCTTCCTGTGAACACCCACCACCATGGCTGCTTCCTGTGAACACCCACCACCATAACCCCTTATTGTGAACATCCACCACCATGGCAGCTTCCAAGGAACACCCACCACCATGGCCCCTTCCTGTGAACACCCACCACCATGGCTGCTTCCTGTGAACATCCACCACCATGGCCCCTTCCTGTGAACATCCACCACCATGGCCCCTTCCTGTGAACACCCACCACCATGGCAGCTTCCTGTGAACATCCACCACCATGGCTCCTTCCTGTGAACACCCACCACCATGGCTGCTTCCTGTGAACACCCACCACCATGGCCCCTTCCTGTGAACATCCACCACCATGGCCCCTTCCTGTGAACACCCACCACCATGGCCCCTTCCTGTGAACACCCACCACCATAACCCCTTCCTTTGAACACCCACCACCAACACCCCTTCCTGTGAACACCCACCACCATGGCTCCTTCCTGTGAACACCCACCACCATGGCTCCTTCCTGTGAACACCCACCACCATGGCTTCTTCCTGTGAACACCCACCACCATGGCTGCTTCCTGTGAACACCCACCACCATGGCCCCTTCCTGTGAACACCCACCACCATGGCTCCTTCCTGTGAACACCCACCACCATGGCTCCTTCCTGTGAACACCCACCACCATGGCTCCTTCCTGTGAACACCCACCACCATGGCTTCTTCCTGTGAACACCCACCACCATGGCTGCTTCCTGTGAACACCCACCACCATGGCCCCTTCCTGTGAACACCCACCACCATGGCTCCTTCCTGTGAACACCCACCACCATGGCTCTTTCCTGTGAACACCCACCACCATGCTCCTTCCTGTGAACATCTACCACCATGGCAGCTTCCTGTGAACACTATTGGATAGAGTGGGGTTGCTTCACCCAGTATTGCTTCATTGCGTTGAAGCTGGAGCTCATACGTCACAAATGTCCTCACATCACATTACAGCATTATTAATGGCCGTGCACACCCTGATACTCACCTATTATATCCTCGTGCGGTGGCGACCCTGGTGGCGACCCTGGTGGGACCCTGGTGGGATCCTGAGGTGAAGGGCTCTGGCCTCTGGACCGCCGTCCCGCTGTGTTACAAAGTGAGTAATAATCATTCATTAACCTCTGACCCGGAAGGGGTTTGGATCGACGCACCGTTGGGATATGACCATTGTCTCCTGCCGGTGCAGCTGGGTCAAGCCCATTGACAATGCACATAATGATCTTAAATGGATTAACTGGCCGAACACGCCCTGGAGTTTCCTTTTCAATTACGGAGAGAATCATTTAAATGAAGCTGAGCGCCCACACCAAACCTATATTATACATCCTTGGGGAATACGGTGTGTGTGTGTGCATGTGTGTGTGGGGTTCAGCCTTCACAATGACAGGTCAATTTGAAGGGTGTCCTTTGTGTGTGTACTCATATTTGTACTTGAGTGCGTGTGTGTGCGTTTTCTCCCCTGTGTCTTTGACATGTAGTCTCACAATATGTTCCCCTGAGGTATGGATTTATAGTTTATTGTCATCAGTCTCAAGCTGACAGACAAGTTAATCAATCTGGCTGCCTAGAGCCCAGCCTGTCTGGTCCTGGTTGTTGCTTCAATACATGGCAATGATCCAGCTTTATTTACTCCAGATACAGGCCAGTGTGCACAGAACACGGATCATAATGACCTACAAATAATACTAGTTACGTGGTTAACAGTGCTAATGCTAGGTGTAACAACAAATACTACTACTGCAATATTACTATAGGACTGCAATAACCACTACTATTAAATCCATTATTACTACTGCTATGTTATTATAGCACTACTATAACCACTACTCTTACATCTAGTATTACTACTGCTATGTTATTATAATGCTAAATTGTGCTCAAACAAAACTGCTCTATTGGACACACACCTGAGGTCACTGATGGATGTGATTACTTTGATAATGATGACATATCATGGCGTTTTGTGCACATGTAAGCATGTCTGTCTCACCAGGTCTGCAGGAGTGAGATCAGGTCACAGCGTAAACGGGTTAACTTGGTTGATAGAGACATGATACAAAAGGGGATGGCCTGAGAGGAAGGACAGGAATGAATGAACCTGTAAAACGTGGTAAGTTACCGTGACTGTATTGGAGGTCATTTGCTTGGCGTGGGCCCAGCAAACAGAAGACATGGGATGTTTGCTTATATTTCAAAACATATGTTAGTCTTTTTAATATATTAAAGTATAGGATATCCTCTCAGAGCATCTGACCATTAACATAAATTATGTTTAGTCAAGATGGGAAAATCGGTGGTTTTGTCTTTGAGCGGCAACAATACCATTAAATGATCTCGTCAGTTGCCCTGGATCTCTAAAACATAAATGTAGAGTGTAATAAACAGAAGAAAAAAAGACACCCAGATAAATATATTTCTGAAGAGATTTTAAAGGCAGTGTTTTAGTTTCCTGTAATATTGAGTTATTAATTTCCACACTATATCGCTCTGGGTAGAAATATGTACTACATGAATATTAACCATATATATGATGTTTATTTTTGACAAACTCTTAGAGCACACACTCACAGGATGAGAAAAAACATTCTACATTCCAAACGTTCATATATATTACATTTCTGGTGTTGAAAACATTGAAGCTTTATTTTTTAACAACCGTCATAAAAAACATAATACGTGCGGAATTCTGGAGTAGGTTAATCACTTGCCAGTCCGGAGCGTGCCGAATTGCAATTTGAACAGGCCAGCCGCTAGATCAGCATCTAAACTGTGGGTTCCTCTCTGTAAAATACAAACACGGGGGAAATTCAATAGCACTTAGGGCTGGACACTGAGCAATCCTTCTGAGTGTCAACTGGAACTTGAACCTTTAAGCCCTTGGATCTGAAAATCCCCACAGTTGCAGATTCCTTATCCTTTACATTAATCTCGGGAAATTCATGCCACGCCACTTAGTCACAGGCTCCATGCTTCACGACGGAAAAGACATAAGCCAACAACTATTTCACTTCGGTGAATCTGTTCCAGTCAAACAGCCACAGAGCGATTGTAAAATAGTTCACTATATCTCGACACGCCCATCTAGTTTCTTTGATGTTTATGTGACTTGTAATGCTCAGAATGCGACACGCAAAAAACTGCAAACTAATACTTATTTATACTAGGACGTGTGTAATATGATACACTTTTTGAGATGAGGACTGACAATATTATTATAGGGACGTCAGCTGTTTTTACAGAGCCAGTCAAAAATGCGTACACGGTTGAATGTAATGTGTGTGTGTGTGTGTGTGTGTCCAAACTTCTGATTTGTACTGTGTAAATGTGTATATCATTAAAACGTTTGGTGTCGCTTAGCAATGTTAGTGTTATCACTAAGACATACCTGAAATTCATTTTAATGGGATTGGGCTTCTGTACGCCTATGTAGATATTCCATAAAAAAATTGCCGTTTACAGCTACAATAGTCGTTCACAACATTAATAATGTCTACGCTGTATTTCTGATCAATTGTTTGCAATTCTTTCATATAACAAAGACATTTCAAACCAGAGGTGGGACAAAGTCATTGTTATGCAAGTCACAAGTAAGTCTCAAGTCTTTGCCCTCGAGTCCCGAGTCGAGTCACAAGTCAAAGCCAACAAGTCTCAAGTCGAGTCCAAAGTCCTACCATTTTAGTTTCGAGTCATTTCAAGTCATCTTACCACAGAAATAAAATGTATACAAATCATGTATGACTGTAAGATTTGTATTTATTTAAACCTCTTTTTATACAATGACATTAATCAAATACAGTAAAAAACAGAACATTTACTTTCACAAAAAATGCTTGTATTTCAACAGCATATTGCACTAGAACAATGCACAGCAACTTCAGTCCTGTATTGTATTGACCTTAGGGCTGGACGATATGGCAAAATTTTATATCACGATATATTTCTTAATTTCGGTCGATACGATATAATTCCGATATCGATATGAACAATATAAAAGCCTCAGAAAAAATGCCATGAACACCCACAACGGATGTCTGTATACAATCTTCTGAAAAATACATTTGCCAAGTCTTTTGAGCCTCCTATAAAACTAAATAATATTTTAGAAATAAAACGGTACAAATAAATTAAAGTTGACCTTTTATTTGATTTTAACCTTTATACAAACAAGAAAAGTCAAATAAACAATTGGACTCTGAGACTGACCTTATTAATATATTTAACTTTAAACAATAACATAGGCTGATTATATTATTCTTTACACAAAACTTCTTGCAACAAAACTTGTTCTTATAAACATATCGTTTAAAGTTAGTGAACATGTTAGACAATGAAGAGGTGAGTTCATGAGTTCGCTACGTGACCGTGGATTTAAGAGACACGACAGAGAAGCTCATGAACGCGCATGTTGCAACATGCGCGGAGAATGAGAGTGCTCAAAAGCGCATGTCCATCATGACGTCATGGGCCAGTCAACGCGGAATATCCAAGCTCCTATGTTGGCTTTATGCGCTTTTGAGCCTCTCATTCTCCGACACATTTAGCATCACGCTGAACCCTGAAGTTTATCAGATCTCAGAAAGCTGAACCACTTCCCTACCACTGAATTAGTCTTTCCTCTCATATCAACTGTCTGCTTTCTCCTCACTTATGGAAGCTCGTTCAGTCACGTTTGAATTGCGGTCATGGGCGCTCATTTTGTAGCTTAAACTTGCCGTGTTGGAGATCAGCAAAAATATTGAAATATCGAAAATGTGTTTAGAAATCATATCACCGTTATTGATTTTTTTTACCGCAATATATATTGATATTGAATTATTGTCCAGCCCTAACCTCATATTGCAAAACAGTTTAACTTTCAAATAGACATGGGTCCGTTTAGCCTGAACTTTTTTAAACATGTCATTAATAAAATCCTCACTCCTCAAAATTATCTTGATAATATAATTGGAATGACTCCATAGAGACGTGTGCGCGTGCGCAGCTCCGTCTGTAATCTTCGACCCACATGTTTTGCAAACTGGCGCGTTGTTGCTTGCGCTTCATTAGTTGTCTTGCAATGTATGTGCCTGCTTAGATGCTGTCCAATCAAAACAATGTGGGACTACAGTGATTGGATGTCGAATCAAAACAACGTGGGACTACAGTGATTGGATGTCCAATCAAAACAATGTGGGACTACAGTGATTGGATGTCGAATCAAAACAACGTGGGACTACAGTGATTGGATGTCGTGCAGGCAGCGCGCGTGCTCTCTGCATGCATTTTTTTCACAGATGCAGAAAAACTGAGAGCGGCGCGCCCGTGTGAACATTTTCTTCCCCAGTTTTCATGGGAAGTAGCAAGTCTTCTCGAGTCAAAAGGCGCAAGTCCAAGTGAAGTCACGAGTCATTGATGTTCAAGTCCAAGTCGAGTTGCAAGTCTTTGTACATTTTGTCGAGTCGAGTCTGTAGTCATTAAATTCATGACTCGAGTCTGACTCGAGTCCAAGTCACATGACTCGAGTCCACACCTCTGTTTCAAACTGACCCTTAACTTTTAAATGGTAGTTTGTATACAGATTGTGACGGCTAGTATGACTAGTCATCCTCTTTTCGTACTTTTTGTGTTCTCACCTTTTACTTCAGGTTGGTTTGAGTTAATTATCCACACCTGGTTTGAGTTTGATAATTAGGAGGTGTATGTAAGTCACTGGGTGTGGTTGCACTCTGCTTCTCTTTATTTCAATTTCATGTCAGTGTTTAGCTGAGAGTCTGGTGTTAGCTGTGTTGGGGTATTTTTGTAAGTCGCCGTCAATGCGCAATTTGATTTCATGCACAGTTTTAAGTTTTCTGTTGGTTATCGTGTTTGTAAAACTGTCAATAAAACAAGTCAGTCCGATTGAAGGATGTCAATGTGAACATTCATTATCTCTTATAGACCAATCTCAATGAACAGCTGGTAATTAGCTTCACAACTGCAATTCCCTCATTCTTAACATGAAGCTAGCCACTTCCTACTCCAATTATTAGATCATCAACTAGAAATAGTACGTTTCAAATAACCTTTTGTACATACGAAAATTAGTGAGAGTAGAAATCTAACCTGGTTGTTGGATACTATTCATCAAGGTAGTTCTAATCACCACGGCAACTGTAGGATGATAGATTGTTTCCACGGTTATTTTCCAACCCCAGAAGTCAGACTGTTAATTTCATACTGTTTTCATACTGCCAACATCCCAAAAAATGATATGTTGTAAGGTTGCTGTTAAATTATTGCTAAAAATACACTGGCTTAATGTAACGTTAGCAAATATTGTGTTTAAAAAAGCTTAATAGGTTTGTGGTGCATAACATTCGAATATTGTGGACTATAGTGCATATATTAACATTGTAAGTAGCTAGGTAATTGGTAGTGAACCAACCTACTGAGAGAAAATGCCATCTGAAACGAAACACCTTAACACAATGGTGTTCTTATATAATATATTATTATATGATTCTAAATATTAGTTATTAAAATCCCCGATCTGACAAGGTAATAAAGGTTATTGCAACCTTGCGCAAATGGAACTAAACCCTCATTTAACAACAGAGAACACGATTAGCGGTGTGGGAATTTAAAAAAAATGTGTAATTGAGTTGTAGACATTGTCAGCCAATAAGACGTGTAGCTCTGTTACACACACAAACGGTTTTATTACCTGATAATGCATTCCTAGCTTGAACACAATATTCAGAGCCAGGGCTGTTGACAGCTATCGTTTGAGCCTAAAGGGGCTGATGTCCCAGATTAGCTGAGCCGTATAGCTGTAGCTGTGTATTTGCTAATGGTGTGTATGTGGTCTGCATGAGTTCTCTATCTTTGCAGGTATTGGCTGCCATCAAAAACAGCACAGTACACGGTATCCAGAGTCAGTTAATTTCAATTCTCTAAAGGACACCAACGCAGCATGTTACATGGACATAATCTCTAATGCTCTCTTACTGCCGCCAACTAGAAGTCACGACAATAACGTAAACTAAAGGAATTTAATTTAATTTGCAACGTTTGTCAGTGATGATATTGTGCATTCCTTAAACAAATTGTAATCAGCATTGCCACACTGGACTTAAGCCATTTGAATGCAATACTCATTGTTAGCATTCTGCATTCTTACAGGCTACACGAGGTAGCTTCATAAAATGTCCCCATGTGCGTCAGTGACTTTGACCATGAAATATAATGGGTATCACTGTACGGCCGGGTCCTCCACAGTTTATATTTAGAACCTGCCAGGATTGTGCTTCGGTCCGCATGGAAACTGGTCCGAATTTAGAAACTCATAGGGGAAGATAACAAGGATCAAATGCGTTTATAGCATTTATCAATGTGATTGACTGAGGACGGATGTGAGATCTTGGACGGAACAAGAGTGTTATTAGAAGTGATTTGGAAGGTTATGGTGGTCATTTAAGAATCACGTTTAAACTTAGATGTAGAGCAGGCTTTAAACACAAAGCAGCGGGGTCTCAAGTGATTCGCTTTCAAACAGAGATATAGCATGTAGGTATGATAGAACCAGGACAGAGTTGGGAACTTAAAACCACAGACGACAGGGGAGGCCATTTTTAAATCCAAGATGGATAGAGTCCTGTTGGCGTCAGCATACATGGCTATAAGTTTGTCTGGTTAGATAAATCTTTAATGGTCCAATATATTTTTTGCAAACTTGATTTACTAAAATATATGTACCGTTTCTTTCAAACATGAGGAATACATTTTTTACAGTGATTAATATGGAATATAGTATCTGCAGGTAATAAAAACAGTTACGTAGAAAATAATGCTTCAAATGTTAATGTTTTGTATGTACACACACACATTTATGTTTGTATATATTTGGCATTCGACACATTATTATACCCAAAGTCATGTGTAAGATAAAGGAAAACATTTTAGCTGTTAGACGAGTAAGTCGGATTTTAACCAAAATAGCAGAAAAAAAATGTGCACTGAAGGCAGTGACTTAAACCACTAGTCCAATCAACAAGTCGTTGTATTCTATGTGTTGTTCAGTATACTGGCTTGCTTGCTTCATACTGCTGCGTGTTAGTGACTTTCAATGTTGACTTTAGTTTACGGGGATCATCCTTCATTATTAAGGCGTACGACAATGTCGGCCTCACCTCGTCTGTGAGTGTCCCGGGGCCTCAGGTAGAGCCTCGAAAAAACCATCGGCACACATGTTCCACATTACAGTGGGAAAGGCTTCAGGAAAATGGGAACGCCGGGAGTGGCACCCAATGATGACAGACACGTTCTGATTCCACATATGTTGAAATGTGAAAACCGTTACATGGCCTCTTTGATACGCAGTGATTTATTGGGCCTTGACACCAGTCACGAATGTCTTCAGAGAGGGCAGACGGTCTGCTCTGTGAAAGTCGATAGTGTCTGTCGAATCGCTGTTCAGTCACACGACAAATGCACAGCCTCTCAACATAGTGGTCATACTTCATACTTAATGACATTGCCCCCCGCTAGTTTGTTTTTTGTTTGTTGTATGTTATGTGTTTTTAATAAAACAAATACAAAAATACTAACATGTATGGCAATAGCCTTGTATACACAAGCAGTTCAGTGGTGAAAAACCTCTTAATGCTGTATTGTTGTGATTTTGGTTTGGTCTTATAAAGAACGGAAGAACACGTCACCAAGTCTTCTTGGCAAATCCGTTTTATTTTAAAAAATCTATTTCCAATTGTGTTAAAAAATAAGAATTGGATGAGTATAAAAAATCTGGATTGAATGTTTGTTTTGTTGCCGCAAGTCAGACCACTTTGCATTACAAAACAAGGTTCACTGGGGTCGTTGTCCTGCATGGGATAATTAGATCGTAAACTAAACATCTCACTCCCACTAACACAAAATAAACAAACTCTGATCTTCAACACTTCTCAAGTACTAAACCAACAAACCACAGGTAACTGAATTAGCTAATGTAATGAGGCTAACCCTAAAACGGGATTGGGTGAGGTGAGCCTAAAAAATGAATTACTAACTTATTGTGTTTCTGGCAGTCATCATCAAGTGCCACGGCTAATGCTATGGCCAATTCCGTTCTCATTAGTGTACTGGAATTACATTAGAAATGTCAGTCATCTGCTTGACAATGCACTTCCATAAGTTTGGCGTGAGCTTGTATGCCTGCAACAAAGCCTGGCCTGCAAATGAGCTCCTTAGCTACTCCTTCGGGGCTGAGGTAATTTCGTTTGGGAGGCATGTATGAATATTTCAACGCAAATACCTGGTCATTCTAAATAGACATACAGTGAGTGAGCTTGGCGAACGAGGCAATTAATAATGTACAGTTTCAACTGACAGCCCGTCCACCGCGGACGGGTATAATTGACGACGTCCATGCAAAGGGCTACTGTCAGTCTGCATCTCCGTTAAGCTGTCATTATTAAATAACACCTTAGACCTGTGCCAAAGTGACAACCAACTGTACCTCGTTGCCCTGGCGACACATGCAAGCCAGCTGTCATAGTAAGAAGCACTTCAGCTCAGAGGAGTCGAAGACAACTTTACCGGGGTCGCGCGCAGGCAGTTGTGGTACACAGGTATGCTATGGCAAGCGTGTGCTAGAAAGAGGAGCCGGAGAAACACAGAGGAATGTGAAGGGGCTAACGGGGTCGGATATAGTATTCGGATGAGACGGTGCATAGCAGATTCTTTACGCATTAACCCTTTTGGCATTCGCTGAAATCAACGTGTGATGCGTGAACATCTCTTGTCCTATTCTCGTTGATATCATCTGTTGTTTATTTCTATGTCTTCATTAAATGATTATTTAAAAAAGGCTGTAAAAATATTTTGATAATTATCACTTCATTTGTTAACTATCACATTGGAAATATACTATAATGTTCTGCCCTAATTGTAATAAATCAAAAATCAAGACTGAAGTGGATATAAAGAATCTTGGACCTTTGTGGAGTTGATCAGTCTCAGACATTGCTGTGGAGTAATTTTGGCCCACTCTTCATGACTGGTGCCCTCCAGATTCTGGCCAAAGGCTGACGGCCCGACTTATCTCTGGAACAGAGCAAAAATCATAGTTCATATTCCAGGTCTCTTTAGTGCAAATAATCATAAACATCACACTACCATCAAGGCGTTCAGTACTGCTATGTGTTCAATACTGTAAACTGCAGGGGTTAGCGTTAGTTGTTTATTTTTGCCAGACATGACAGCGCCCATATTTTGCAATTAGTAAAATCAAGAGATATGCAACTCTTTAAAGTTGCCAAAAAAAAACAGTATACAAAGTCCCACTACTTTGAACAGAAATGTGAACTTTAATAAGCTTTTCGCTGAAGCCATGCTTTTCATCTGAATTCTGGAACCCAAGCTAACTGCTCTACAACTCCAATAGCCCAAACACGTGCCCACGCCCCTCCACACGCCTCTCCTATACCCTTATCTAGACAGCCGATGTACAGAAAGAGTTGCCAAAGCTGGATCTGTGCAAATCAGTCGGTCTGGATAATCTGGACCCCTCTTTTTGAAGCGATCAGCTAATATAATTGTTGCCCCCATCACTAATTACTAAGCACTAATGGGGCCATCTTCCCAAAATACTCAAGTATCCCATTTAAGAATGTTTTTCCAGAATGCTCAGCCAGTCTAGGTGACCTGGTGAGCCGTCAAAGTAATCAAAGAACAACAGCAAGGTTCTGAACCAAACAGTCTCTTCCAGATTACATCAGCCTTTTCTCACAGCACCAGTGAACGCATAAAGAGGAACAAAACAAAAGCCTTCATAATCAAGCAATTAAAAAAGCATTACAACTTACCATAGCTCTACCCACCTGCTGTACCTGAGCTCTCTAGTCACCATAGCTCTACACACCTGCTGTACCTGAGCTCTCTAGTCACCATAGCTCTACCCACCCGCTGTATCTAAGCTCTCTAGTCACCATAGCTCTACCCACCTGCTGTACCTGAGCTCTCTAGTCACCATAGCTCTACCCACCTGCTGTACCTGAGCTCTCTAGTCACCATAGCTCTACCCACCTGCTGTACCTGAGCTCTCTAGTCACCATAGCTCTACCCACCCGCTGTATCTAAGCTCTCTAGTCACCATAGCTCTACCCACCCGCTGTATCTAAGCTCTCTAGTCACCATAGCTCTACCCATCCGCTGTATCTAAGCTCTCTAGTCACCATAGCTCTACCCGCCCGCTGTATCTAAGCTCTCTAGTCACCATAGCTCTACCCACCTGTTGTACCTAAGCTCTCTAGTCACCATAGCTCTACCCACCTGTTGTACCTAAGCTCTCTAGTCACCATAGCTCTACCCACCCGCTGTATCTAATCTCTCTAGTCACCATAGCTCTACCCACCCGCTGTATCTAAGCTCTCTAATCACCATAGCTCTACCCACCTTCTCTACGCTCAAGCAGGTATATTGCCTTGGTCCTCCCCGAAAGCCTGCACAACATTCGGCCGCCAATCCTTCCAGTTTTCAGCCACCAATGACTGGAACAAATTAAAAATAAAACTTGAAACCCTTATCTCACCATTTGCCTTTAAACTGTCTGAACACTTGTATCATCACTGTATGTGTTAACTGTCATCCAGCTCTCATCTCTCCCCTTCTTCTCACTTATGCCACGCCCATTTTGCAGAGTGGATCTTTCTCACCTGCACTGCTGTCATACTTGTTTACTTTCTTGAATTATTCTATTATTAGCTCAGGCATGCTAAAATGCTCTTTCTCCCAATACCACGGTCATATAATCTGTGCACACGAATGACCTACCTGCTAGATACACTTTAATCCGTTTACGTTCTGTATATAGACACATAAAGGTTAGATAGAAAATGAAATAAATAAAAAGTTTACCAAAGAGCCTGGAAAAACACCTTTAGTAAGACTCATGGGATAGAGACAAATCAGTCGGAAGTTGACGGACATGTGCTGTAATTGCTGGCAAACCCCAAGCACTCTGCAGGCATTCTGCACCACCACTAGTTGAATGAATGGGGCTTTTGACGGGGTGGCACTGGGTGTTGCAAACATTTGTTCAGTGAATAAATTGAAAATCTATACACATCTAGTTTAATTATTACTTAGGGCCACATACCATGTAGCTCGCCAAAAGACCTGAGTCATATTTCTGTTACAGTAGTTGCTTCCCTCTGCAGAAGGCAAATCAAACTGCAGGTTTGTAACGCGTGTAACTCCTCAAACTCACTCAGGTTAATGCTGAAGGTCCGGTTGGGGGAACACATCCCGGAGCTGTGAACACAATGTGTTCCTCAGTTTGGCAGGTTGATTGTTTACATGCGGCCCCGGATAATTAGCCCAGAAGTAATGGCCGCTCACCGATGACAGCCGCTGTAACCCGATCCCCGGCGTGACATGCTCTTCCCGTCACTCTACCCCCCCCCATCCATGCAACAACTGCACCGGTCTATTTTCTGCCCCGGCTGCCGAGGGCTTGTCTGGCGCCAGCCCCTGGGACGGGTGGAGCCAGCCGACGTTGCGGTTCGTCCCTTAACCCCCTGCGCAGGCAGGAGCACCGAAAGGCAAAGGAAGGAACCTAACACTAAGAACACTCTCAGGATTACGGGCACGCTCCTCGTGCCCGAAAAACAGGAACGGCTGATATGTTCAGGCATGTGTTTGTGGTCCCCCCGATTCCACTGGCTTGACTCGCGGGTTGAACAAGGTTGTTCTCGTGAACCACTATGTCAGCTGGCCAACTCCGGTAGGATCCTGGGAGTGTTGTCGGTACTGTAGGGTGGTGAGATGAGATCGATAGCTCCTTGAGGGAAATATCTGAGTGACAAATGCAATTTCAATGGTACTACCCCATTGTTAGATACGCCAGGTCACTAATGTTTTTTAGGATACACCGACGCAGCTTAGACAGCCACAGGCTTTATCTTCCACAAATCTAAAGCAAACAAGGGAAACACGACAGCCATGCCACCCTTCGGGATGAAGCTTTAGTGGGAAAACATTGTGTTTCGCTTAGCAGCTAGCAGAGCTTTACTGCCTGCCATGTGCAAAGGCCGTACAATCCGTGGTACACGAGCGTTGGCAAGTGCCCAGTATGAAACCAAAGTGCAGACGCAAGGCCGAAACTAAGACAGTATGAAGTGTCAAATGTTAACTGGACAAATTTCGATAACCATTACCTATCTCGGGTTGACTTGGAGGCCAAACAGACCCAATAGTTCTGTGTTTTTCTCATTCACGTTATTTTGGACGCCATGTCGTCAAGTGGGGCTTTATAGTTACATTTAATTTGTAGTTTCACCTACCTAGCAATATTTTTTACATCTACAAATGAATCTGCTAAATTGCACACTGCCAAAAAGCATTTGAACTTCTCAGTAGGAGGATGTATTATCGTTCTTAAAATCAATGTATCCCTCACGGCATAGCAAGCAGTCAAAACAGTCGGGTAAGCGGCGTCCAACTTGAATCTCTACTGCTCTCGAAGCGAGGTTTAGAGGTTACCTCGTGGCTCTTGACAGACAGACACACGGACACTAACATTTGAAAAGGCCTGAAGGACTGAGGAGCCTGCCACTTGTGACCTCCAAATGGTATTCATTCCTTGTCGGTCTTGTGTGTGAAACATTTCTGTTGACACCCGGCAATGCGGTGTTGATGAGTTAATCTAGCAGCTGAGCGTGCCCTTTAACTACTCCCAACCCCCTGCAGCTTTTCAGAGAAACACCCTTATCTTCATGGGAGAAGAAAAAATACAGAGGACCCGGGACCTGGCGGTAAATCCGCAGGATACTTTCGGAGACATGCCGAAACGTTGCCTCTCCATCATTTTCATTCGCTACGCCTTCTCCGAGATTCCCCCGTTTCGACTGGGTCAAGAGTTGAGCTAGTCGCCCCTGATAATCAGGTATCCAGTGTGACTGAGGACTGGGGGTGTGTGACTATAGACGAAGCAGGCCTAATGAGCAAGGATGGCCTGCAATACCACAACAGCCAAAAGCCGAAACAATGTAAGTTGGTTCAGTGTGGAACCTTCTCTTGAATTCGTGTTCACACTGCCAACACGGTTCGTTGAGAGGTTGGCAAACTTGGGAGAGTCCTAAATCAGGGTTGTCCCTCCCCCTATACATCTATAGTTCTATGCTCGAGGTCTCCTCTATTTGCAGTGGAACAACCATGGGCAGCATTAGAACCAAATAGTACCATTCTGGATCTTGTCCAGGGTCGACCGAGCCAGGACTGTAAAAATAGTCTTGAGAGTATGTTCCGCCATGAATGTGAAATCCACCCCAGTCGTGTTGCCTTATTGTACGAGAGAGTGCTGTGGCTATCTGTTACTTCTCAGAACCACCTCATGACTCATTCTTATTAGACACCTACCAAGGACATATGTTAGCGGGAGCAAGCAATTCATTACGAGTGACACGATTTTCTTTTATTTATATATTTGCGATTAACTCTTCGTGTCTACTGACGCACTACTCAAGACCAGAGCCATATCCCTCTAAATCCATGTCTCTGTTAGTGTCAATGTTTGTTATCATATCGTATCATACTCCCATCAGTTTAACATAGCAGTCTCTGACAATCAGTCCATTTTTTTATGACCCGAAGGAAGACATTAAGTCTCGCTGAATAAAGCTTTGACAAAAATGCTTCAACATAGCTAAGCTATTGTCCAAATACGCTGGAAATGTAGGTCTACAGAGTACAATAAGTTAAATAAAGTACATTTACGCACAATGTGCAGGATGTAGACGTTTCCAGCCGTTCCAGAGATAAGATTCCCTTAGCGTGGGAAAGTCCCACTCCTCCTTACCAGGGGAGCATGGCAGTTCGCATGCAAGCTCAATCTGAAGGTGGTAATGACTAGGTCTTCTCTAACACTGACAGCTACTCAGACAGCTCCGAATTTATCCCTTGCAGCGCGGGCTTAAGACTGCACACTGGCTGTCTTGTGGGTATAGCTCACTTATAGCCGGCAGAAACAGCTGTAGATCAGGGCTTGACTGGGAAAGAGACATTGTATTTGTTTATGGTTGACACCATGAGGGTAGAAAAATCTGCAACGGGACGTTTTTGTACAAAATTATTTACGACCTGGACCAAAGCATTTCGACCCCATTAATATTTTTCCCGGGACAGAAATGAAAGGCCTTCCTTGACTTACATTGAATCTTTGTTCACATGGTATTAAACGTTATAAGTAATGTTAAAGGTGCAGTCCTCCGGACACGTAACCATGCACCTGGTATCTATTTGCAGCTTTAATGTAACAGCAGGCGAACCAGTCATCGGTTTATTAGACAGAATATGAGTGACAACTACTTATAGCCTATTAAAAGCAACACCTGCCGCACACCTGAACATCATTTTGATTGTCATTGGTAAGGGGGGTTAGAAGTGCACTTTTATAATGTCCACCTCTGGTTTTATGTCTATATCGTTTTAATATTATATTTTGTTAGCCATCCTGACTGCGAGTGGAATAATTGTCCATAAGCAGATTTAATTGTGTGCATTAGTGACCAGGTATAAAACACTATTCAACATATGGTAGTATGTGTTGTTCTATAAAATACATAGCTGTCAAAGTTATCGCGTTAATGTCTTCAGTACTCCTTACACATAAATGTTTACACGTTTTTGTCCCAGGGATTGACTGTTTCCCTGCGCCTGAAAACTAAAAACCGAAGCCCTTAACAGACCACTGGAGCGCTGTCTCATTTTGTCTCGTCATCATTCGCACGTCGTAAACTCATGATGAAATGTTTTGACAGTGGTCAATTTGTTTGGAATTCCCTCTCTTTGGTTTCCGTCCTTGATGACTTTGTGGGCGAAGATCAATGCTGCAGGTTGTTAGTGTTTAGGATTAGGCTTGTTTCTCTATGGCCTATTGGAGTGTGGATATTGCCACCTCTGACTGATTAGGTTCCTGTCACCAGGCAGTTATAAATGAAGTGTCCTTCCTCACACCACCCTGCAGGTCTTCCCCTGTGGAAGAGGCCCTAGTCAGGTCACACCTCTTTAGTCAAGCTCCAGCAACTACAAGGAGGCAAAGTTGTTTCTCGCCAGTGGGCCGAAGTGCCTGTGGTTGGCAGTGATCAAGAGCAAGCAGAGGGCTGACCCCTGGTGACAGAAAATATTCCTGTATGAAGGGGCGGTGGTTCCCAGCATATTGACCAACTGACTGCATGCTTCTGATTCCACTTAATTTAGCTCTAAAAATAAGATCTCAAAATAAGCTTGTTAACCCTGTATGTCTATATGTTTATTCATCGAACAGAAATGGAATGGGTAAATATGTATTTTCGGATTTATGTTTGCTTATATGTACATTTTAGCAGTGGAAAAACATATACATATACATAATACAAGTACACATTATACAGAATAATATTAATTAAACACACACGAACAGTGCAAAACGAATTCAGTCCTATGACACCTCAACTTAAGGCACATAGTCAAGACAACGCGGAAGTGGCTTTGGGGCAAGTTGGTGAATGTCTATGAGCGACCCTCTGTGGTCTTCAAAAAATTGACAGAGCTTCAAAGCTTTCACCCATGCAAGGATGAATGGGAGAAACGTGTGCTGCATCACTCGCTAGTCTTTGTTTATGTGCTTTCAGAGGCTAATGTGAGTCAGACTCTTAAACGGATCAACACTAGCACGGCTGAGTGACTGGACGGTATTGCGAGAGACATCGCTGACCAAGCTGGCATCTTCAGAGTCATTTTCAAGGTGTGTTGCCATGGTGTCAAACAGTAAGATAAATCCTTGCTGACTGATTGGCCACCTGCCTTCACATGGACGAAACGAGTGCCAGTCTGGTCAGGAAAGAGGATCCTTCCAGAAGCTGTAAATGATATCCCTCCTCCCTACTGTGTCAAATTGCACGTGACAGTCGAGTCAAGTCAGATTTAGGGACAACATCACATGTCAAACAAGTATAATGTTTTTGGACAAGGAATGTTATATGTCAAATTATACGTAGTTTACGTGAGTTCACTCAACCATTGGGCCTGAATTATTGCATGTACTGTACATAGAGTTCCATAGGATTCTGATACACAGACCGTACACTGTACACTATGCAATCAAGATTTGCATTTCTGTAGAGAACCTGGGCAGTGGAAAAAAGGTGCTTTTATGAATTGTTCCCATGAAACATGCGTGAAGTACTAAATACAGTTTGCCTTCAGTCTACTTCAAGTTACACACAATGATCTTATAAAAATATCTGAGGCACATTTCAGAGTTTTTTTAATCCTGCTTGTTCCTCAGCATTCATTTTTAATATAAAATTGTCATTATTATTTCTGGTCATGTTCTTCAGTTTTTTAATTGAATTGACATTATTCTAAACAAACTGCCGTATTGTCCACATTGCAGAAATCCCTGGCTCAGAGAACAATGCCTAAGCTCAGAGGGAAGAGAGTTCCATGGTTTATCATCATGGTTTATCATCTGTCATCTCCGTAAAAATGATAATTAAGACCAAGGAATCTTAGGAGCTGACCAAGGGGAAACACATTGATGCTAAAAATTAAAGGGCCCAAGATTGATCCCTGAGGAACACCACATTTAACCATACCAACCTTTGACCTGCTGACGACATTCCGAGAGATAGGACTTTGTCAGTGACACCAAAAACAGTTTCTAGACATTGTGAGTAGGATGGAATTACATAGTGTGTCAAAAGTGTCACTGAGATAAAAAAAATAATCAGAATTGAAAGAATGCCAGTGTCTGAGGCCATTAACAAGGCATTAGTGATATTAGCTTATTACCACTCATCCCCCATTTTGATGTTATAGTAGTTTCCAAAGTTTTCTCGATACACAGTATTTTTTTATGTATTCACTTTTGGTCAGCGTTTAGCCTAACAGTATTACCATGACGTCCCTAAAGGGCAAACACAGCTCCAAGACAAATGCAACATTCAAGCTGATGATATTTGATCTGGGCCAAATTGTTAGGGTTAATTTGGCTCAACATTGGGAGTTGATAGTGGCTTGATCTCCCGCCAACTGGCGTTATGCAGACTTTACCGGAGGTTGGCACTTCGCCATAACCTTACTTCCCTTGAACTGGTAATGCCCGTGTCTATATATAGAGCTGAAGCAAATGGGCCTAGCGGTTTTTACACTGTAACAGTAACACGCAGAGATTTCAAACAATGCCAACATGGACTCATTGTTTGGCAGGAACCTATGGGATGTTTGCGATGGCTGCCCTGCGTTGAAATCCTCCCATTTCCTAAACGTGTAGAACAAGATGGTCTTTTCGGCGTTGTATTTTCCTAGATGCCCATGCACACTTGGCCAGGCGTAGACCCCCCACACCTGTCGGAGCTTCAGTGAATGTCGGACCACCTTCGGTCTTCGTCGCAGATTTTCCCTGTTGTATTGCGACGGGTACATTTGACCACGGCTGTAGCGGGACATCTGGTCTTACAGTGGCTGCCACCTGTTTCTGAGGGCCGACATAGAACTGGGATCTGGAGTATGCCCATTTGTCCGTTGCATTAGTTGCAGCGCGTCATATGATGTGACAGTCTAAGCCGTCGACTCAGTAGTATCTCAGATTTCCTATTAAAACATGAACAGACTGGGTTCATGTGTGTGGGTGTTGTGTGATGGGAAAGTGCCTCTCTCCGTGAAGGAGATGTCTAAAACGGCGAGTCAATTGCATTTCTACCTCCCTGATAATGTATTCTACAGCAATCCGTAAATGGGCAGCAAGTTTGGGAGCTAATATACATGCACTGAAGTAGCAAAACCCCGATGTAAGATCAGAAAAGGTACAGAGCGAAACTGCTTGTTGCTCCTTTATGAAGACACATAGAGAACCGAAAATGTTTCAGAAGCCGTGTTTGTTGGCACATTCCTGGTTATGTCCATCTGGCGTAACAGTGTCTTGGATCAACATTTACTTCTTAAGACGTAAACAGAACTTCCCAAGTTAGACAGTGACTATGCTAAATGAATGGCTTCTGGCCAACTTTCCCCCAGATACAGTGACTAAATATGCCTCTTCGGAATACCAAGTGGGCTAACGAGGTGCCAAGACAAAACTGGAGACAGTCGACGTGACCCAAATTACGCCTATTACCATCGGATTCTCAGCCAGAGATGACTGCTCATCCTGTTTGTGTGCAACACACACACACACTCCCACACCCACACACACACACACACACACACACACACACACACACACACATACACAACACACTCCCACACACACACACACATGTGCGTGTGTCTGCCTGCAGGGGCAGGAAGTGGACCAGGCAGCATAGAGACAAAGCACCTGCTGGATATGTTGGAGGCATCTTGTTGTCCCTCAGAACGAATGACTGGCTCCTACAGGATGTTGAATAATGTCCATATGTTAACAAATCAAACGCGTAGACATATCTGTACAACAGGGTTGCGGTATGAATGTAGCCAGGTTCAATGTGATTGGCCACTTTGTCAAAAATGTAACAAACAACTGTATGAACAGAGGAACACTAATACAGAGCTACAGGGAATTTCATTTTGAGTTTCATATTGTACTGTATTTTCTTTAGAGGCGTGTGTAATTGTATTACATTTGTTAGATCAAATGCCTCAAAACTCATTGGACAGCATTTCAAAAGTGAATCAATGTCAATTCCTGATCTAATCCTGATCTTGTTGCCATCGGCAACCAAAAATACCTGAATACAACATGTATTTTTAACACAAACACTGCCAGAAGGCCTTGTCCAACTATGTTTTAAAAAATCTCGGGGTGAACCCACCAACCCCTTGCACGGAGCCAATGAGATTCACTCCAATCTTCTGTAAGTTCAAATGTTGGCAGCCCTGATAAAGTATTACATCCCATTTCTATTTTCAAACGGAATATAGTGATCGTATCCGAGATGTGCGGCAGAATGTCTCAGAGGCAGAGGACTCCAATAGATTCAGATGCCTGGCAGAGAAATCCTGTTCCGATTTTGGGAGGACTGGATGCACTAAGATTATTTTCTGGCATCCTTCTATTTCCAAATTCTTAAGAGGTACAATATATTTATATCCAATATCTTTTAAACATACCCTAAATTAAAGCTGACAGGGTGCACTTCAACCCAATCGTTTGTCTTTTTATCTTTTCAAACTCAAATTACCAAAGTACAAAACCAAAATATCAAAAAGATGGCGGCTGTCCCTTCAATTATGGAGCTCACTGTGTATATACGTAATAGTATACATATATTTTACATCTAGAAGAAACATGTAAGTGTTGCATAAATGCCACTTAACCAGAAACAACATTTCCCAGGGGTGTTGGTATTCTGGGTTGTCGCTGCTTAAACAGAGTTGCTCACTCTCACGGGAGGGGAAATGCCACAGGCTGACAATTATGCATATTTCACATATTGGTATCTGAATGAGTCCTGTGGACATCCCAAGTGTTGCAGAAGTTGTCTCAACCACTCCTAAACCCTCTCTGTGATTCTCTCATTGTTCCTGGCAGGACAGCTGTGCTGAGATTTAGATATCATTATTCAAACAGGCATAGAGGACATCAAGAGGTTTTCTCTAGGGAGAATGGAGAGCACGAAAGCCTGAATGTGAGATGTGTTTGTCAGTCACAATTTGATAAAGAGTCCATATCTTAGTGACAGGGGAATGTCTCCCAAATGAGCCTAGTGCTTACTTGCTCCCCTGTCACGGTGAATTACAGTTTGGACGCTAGACTTATTTTTCTTTTCTATTCTCTTGTTTCACTCAGCATTTGGACACAAAAGGTCAACATTTGTAAAATATCTTAAGGCAACTTAAATGTGTGGATGGCCTGCAGTATTCAATAGAACATTTGAAAATGATTGATTATTTACCAAATGGATGGATGGACCTCTGCTGGATTGCATTTGCAGCATTCGATTAAATATCATAATGTATTTAAATGCTACCGTTATCTTGTCACGCTAGTCAAGTAAAAACAAATTCGTATTTTCATTAACAATGATATTGGGCCTGCAATCCCAGATGATTTTTTACTGCAGCTTACCAAAGAATGAAGGACATTAAAGGGTTGCAGTCAAATCAAGCTTTTAGTGATGGAGGATACATTGAAGTCATCTAAATTTAGCATCTAACGTAAGCATCTAGCGTTATCACTTGAAGTTAGTGGAATGTAGTGCATCTTGGGATATGCATGAAGATTTCCTGTTCAATAGTTGCCACAAGTAGAATGGGCGGCAGTGGCTCAGGGGGTTGGTTGTCTGTCAATCGGAAGGTTGGTGGTTCGATCCCCGGTTCCTCCTGGGAAATTGTCGAGGTGTCCAAGCCACCTAACCCCAGCTGCTCCTGGCGAGCCTGCAGTCGCCTTGCATGGTAGATGTGGTCGTCAGTGAATGAATGGGTGAATGTGAGGCAGGATCAGTAAAGTGCTTTGGATAAAAGCGCACCATTTATAATCAGCCAGAAAATTATGAAAATTCAAATCAGGTCTTGAACTATTCATTTGATTAAACGGTGTGACGTTCAGGTGACTGACAGGGCAACAGGGCCTAATGCCCAGATTCTCGAAACGCCTCCCATTTTGGAACGATCACGCCCATCCGGTAGTCTCTCAAGCCCTAGTCATCCATCACCAGGAGTGACGTTTCCATGTAGACATATCGGAAAAGGAATTTGACTGTCGGAATTTGTCTTTAATCTTCTGATGGGAACGCGTGCTTGGTCATTGTTATCATCAACAGTTACTGTATTTCTCATGTTATCGGGGGTGGGGTCACTGTTCAATCTAGTTCTGCCAAATACATGTATGGTTAATATCAAGTATACCCATGTGTTTCTGCTGCATAGGACAATTAAAGTACATTCCACTGTAGACCTGATCCGGGTTTTAAACGTCTCAATATTTCCGTTTTATCGAGGAAACAATGTGGATTATTAACATGTGTATCCACTTAATCTGGCCAACTGAGGAAACAGAGTTTGTTCGTCTTTGATATCGTGCCCTTATAAATTACAGTATTTGTCGAAAAACACATTCCAACAAAAAAATTGTGTTTTGTGTCAATTGTTCTGGCATATGCTTTGGCACACTTTGCAACCAATCAGTTTATTTTCTTTTGCTCACATTTTCTTGCACATTTTTTGATTTAATGAATACTTGAAAACAATACATGCTTATGGATATGTGATTAAAGGAAGTTTGTAGACACTACATGTTTATCAATGGATGATTGATTTTTAAATTATGCAGACAATATATAAGAAAACAGTGAGTTTGTGTACTTCAATTGAGACATCAAGAACATTAGTAGTTTTTAAATGTTTCATATCCAGTTGACATCATAATTCTGCATTTAGGTAAGAATTTTGTTTTGTGCCCTCATTTCTCTATACATTCAAATCAGGACGCTTGTGGTATTTTTCTGTAAAACATAATATGTTGTTATTTTAAAATTAATTGCTTATTTCTAGATATATAAGCATCATCAGTTGTACATAAGTGTGCACACCCTCTTACAACTGGGGATGTGGCTGCAATCAGAATTAACCAATCACATTCAAACTCATGTAAAGTAGAATTTATTACACACCTACCATCATTTAAAGTGACTATCATTGATCACAAATAAAGGTCAGCAGTTCCAGTAGGATTTTCTAAGTTGCATCTCAGAGCAAAAGCCATGGTCTGCAGAGAGCTTCCATCAGAGAGATCTCACTGTTGAAAGATATCAGTCAGGAGAAGTGTACAAAAGAATTTCCATAGCATTACCAAGAACTGGACGTCCCACCAACCTTGGTGAAATAACAATGATAAAACTGAATCTCTGGCAAGTACGGGCTGTGTGCTACATGTGACAACAATCTCCCGTATTCTTCATATGTATGGGCTATGGGGTAAGGTGGCAAGACAGAAGCCTTTTTTACGGAGAAAAACATCCATCTCCCAAAAGCATGTGTGTAAATGTGTTAGCATGAGGGTGGCAGCATCATGCTTTGGGGCTATTTTTCTTCAGCTGGAACCGGGGCCTTAGTCAGGGTGGATGGAATAATAAACAATTCCAAATACCAGGCAATTTTTCCACAAAACCTTCAGGCTTCCATTAGAAGGCTGAAGATAAAGTACATTTATCGACATCAACGACCAAAGGCACACATCCAAATCCACCAAAGCAGGGGTGTGTAGACTTTTTATATCCACTGTATGTAGCCAAAGTTGTAAACCCGGTAGATGTGGGAATGCATTCAGTAAGTGGGTTTAGATCTGGTTTATTGTCACAGTCAGTCAAATGTGTAGACCTGGTTTGAAGATGTTCTGGAACTGAGATGCAGAGGTAGACATGGTTTGTAAAAGTTCAGTATCTAAGGTACATAGGTTGAACCAGTATGCAGGCGAGTAGTATTCAGCCCATTTAGACAAAGCTTAGTTGAATTGTTTAAGCACACTGAAGGATAGTATGAATATTGGGTGGGAAATGCAGAAGGCCAACATGTTTCTATGATTGTCAAGGCTTTGGCACTTGGTAGACAATCCTACTATAAACATTCCTATGCACGTATGTGGCTTATGAGAGTAAAAGGACACACAGCTTATATGCGTTATGGGTCTGGATGGACATCTTTTGCCCATTCATTTCCTTTCTGGCTAGAGGTTTGTGGTAGGAAAAAGTGCACAGTGCTGGGACATCTGTCATACCGCTGCAATATGAGTTTGTCCATGAATATATTAGCATATGCATGTCAGAGGTCACAGCACTAAAATATGCAAATAACAGGGTTGCGGTGTGCAGCAAATAGCCAGATATACTGTATATACAGAGGACAGTTTATAAAGTTTCACAATTTCTACATAAGAGACAAAAAGCAAACCACACAATACGATTCTCACTTACAGGCTCTTGCTCAACGACACTAGAAAAAACAATAAAATATACATAAAAAAACAAAATAGATCGTATTAGTAGTAGATCATTTGACTATTTTAAAAAAGTGGTCATGTGTTACACATGTTTGCATGTGAACGACATGGAAGCTCAACACAATTTCGACACAGTCAAACTTCAAAAGGGCGTTAAATACTTGAATGCTAACCTTTTCTAGCTGTGTTGCTGCGTGAGCCTTTTGTATTAGTTATGTATAAAATATTATCTATTCTTTTTTGGGGGGTGGAGGGTTACTGTCTTGGGTACAGTCGCCAACAGCCTAATGGGTGGGCTGCAAGTGATGTTGCCAGGGAAATGCTAGGTTGCTAGGTACATGGATGTATACAAACCTTTCCCTCTCTCCTACGTCTCCCCATCTCACCCCCCGTCTACCCCTCTCTACCCCATCTCCTCCTCTCTCCCACGTCTCCCCCACGTCTCCCTTCTCTCCCACATCTCCCCCTCTCTCCCCTGTCTCCCCTCTTTCCTCTGTCTCCCCCTCTCCCACGTCTCCCCTCTTTCCTCTGTCTCCCCTCTTTCCTCTGTCTCCCCCTCTCTCCCACATCTCCCCTCTTTCCTCTGTCTCCCCCTCTCTCCCCCGTCTCCCCCTGTCTCCCCCTCTCTCCCCCGTCTCCCCTCTCTCCCACGTCTCCCCCCTCTCCCACATCTCCCCCTCTCTCCCCCTCTACCCCGTCTCCCCCTCTTTCCTCTGTCTCCCTCTCTCTACCCCGTCTCCCCCTCTCTCCCACGTCTCCCCTCTTTCCTCTGTCTCCCTCTCTCCCCCGTCTCTGCCCCTTAATTATAAGCAATCCGATTCAAGGCTATGATCCCACGCATAGCTTCAGTGTGCCGTCATGCCTGTTGACTTCAGGGGGCTCTGATGTCACAGCACAGGGGGTTTGGGCTTTGATATCGCCCTGAGAATTTCATGCTGTTTATCTTTCAAACATAGTAAGACGTTCAGCTGGCAGGTACAGTAGAAACCAGAGTTTTATTGCCACTCGGCTGGGGATTAACAGCCACTGGCCATGGCAGAGTTACAGCCAGACCTGCTCCTCAGGCCCCAGGAACCATCCGGGCACATTTCTTACACCGTGTTATCCACTGGCACGGATGCAATTCCCCTAATCTATGCAAGCACAATAGGATCTGGGGTTGAATACCATTAAGGTAGAAATTAAAACAAATAGTTAATAGATCCATCTGCAAGTGCCGAGCATATGTCAGAGATCACAGATTAATTTGGAAGAACATGTTTACAATGTTTTGATAAATATGTCATTAACAGGCTGGATTCATTTACATCAAAACAAAAATATATGAGGGTCATTGATTACTGTTGGACATTATCATTGCAGTTTGACAGTGGCGGTTACAACACACTATATTAATAAACAAAGAAATTACATTTTAGTTGAGCATGATTAATTGGTCTCCAGTAAGAGAACAACCGAACAGCATAAGTACGCTCGATTCACCATCGTATATCTTATTATACCCCAATATCTTTCAGCACACAGCTGTGACTTAATCTAGTAGCTATTTGTGCAGGGCTCCTAACTTAAGAATCAAACATTATAAACAAGTGGCTAGTGTGCACTCATGTTGCCTCTAAAACATTATAAACAAGTGGCTAGTGTGCACTCATGTTGCCTCTAAAACATTATAAACAAGTGGCTAGTGTGCACTCATGTTGCCTCTAAAACATTATAAACAAGTGGCTAGTGTGCACTCAAGTTGCCTCTAAAACATTATCAACAAGTGGCTAGTGTGCACTCATGTTGCCTCTAAAACATTATAAACAAGTGGCTAGTGTGCACTCATGTTGCCTCTAAAACATTATAAACAAGTGGCTAGTGTGCACTCATGTTGCCTCTAAAACATTATAAACAAGTGGCTAGTGTGCACTCAAGTTGCCTCTAAAACATTATCAACAAGTGGCTAGTGTGCACTCATGTTGCCTCTAAAACATTATCAACAAGTGGCTAGTGTGCACTCATGTTGCCTCTAAAACATTATAAACAAGTGGCTAGTGTGCACTCAAGTTGCCTCTAAAACATTATCAACAAGTGGCTAGTGTGCACTCATGTTGCCTCACGTTGCCTTTAAATGAAGTGATTGTCGTTTACAATAATGGCCGGATGGGTCATGAGATTTGGTACCTCAAATCAAAACGATTTGTGCATTTTTATTGAACATATTGCTGTCCTATTATTTTAGAAGTTCTTGCAGGAACGTTTTAATTAAACCAAACCCTGCAATTGTGAGCGTGATGGCCGTATTTCCTACAACAACGCAACAGATCATATGTTAAACCATGAAGAACCGTCTCACGGCAAAAGAATGAACATTAAACCCTTTTTGAGAGGAACCTAACTCCTACTGTAGTTCAATATCTGCCTCTGCATATATCTTTATTATATCAAATAGGCCATTTGATGTCAGAAGAATGGCTGAAACAAAGGCTAAGTTATTTCCGGTTCCACCATAACGATGTAACGTTCTGGGAGTAACAATCAATTGGAATATATGTCATTCCCGCGTTATTCCAGGGGGGAATTTTTACTCACAGCCCCACTTGACAGGTGTACAAATGTATCATTTGCCTAACAATATCCCCAGATCAGTTCAAAATTCCTCACAGTATAAGAGAGGGAGAAATAGACACATGTGAAGCGTCTGTTATGCCGTGGCCTCCCAACGGAACAGACATTTCCGGGGGAGGACAGGGCTACAGCGGGACCATGCTTTTTTAATAAAGAGTCCTCCAGGGGCAACAGTTGGCTCATACCTTTTTGACCTCGAAAACCGAAATGCTGCGCTTAGGTGTGGTTTTACAACGGCTATTTTTCACCGCGTGAGCTCTTAGAGCCAGAGGTCCTTTAAGCTCTTTGCCAGCGCAGCACAGCTACTGCACACATTCAAAATTGCGTTCTTTCAGATAATTAATCGCAAAGATATATGTGCATTTTGTTTAATTTTGCATTTTATGGTTGGTATGCTGGTTAGTATGCTGGTTGGTATGCTGGATTGTATTATGGTTGTATTATGGTTGGTATGCTGGTTAGTATGCTGGTTGGTATGCTGGTTAGTATGCTGGTTGGTATGCTGGTTAGTATGCTGGTTGGTATGCTGGTTGGTATGCTGGTTGGTATGCTGATTGGTATGCTGGTTGGTATGCTGGTTGGTATGCTGGTTAGTATGCTAGTTAGTATGTTGGTTGGTATGCTGGTTAGTATGCTGGTTGGTATGCTGGTTAGTATGCTGGTTGGTATGCTGGTTGGTATGCTGGTTAGTATGCTAGTTAGTATGTTGGTTGGTATGCTGGTTATAGTATGCTAGTTGGTATGCTGGTTGTTATGCTGGTTGGTATGCTAGTTAGTATGTTGGTTGGTATGCTGATTAGCATGCTAGTTGGTATGCTGGTTGGTATGCTAGTTAGTATGCTGGTTGGTATGCTAGTTAGTATGCTGGTTGGTATGCTAGTTAATATGCTGGTTGGTATGCTAGTTAGTATTCTGGTTGGTATGCTAGTTAGTATGCTGATTAGTATGCTAGTTAGTATGCTGATTAGTATGCTAGTTGGTATGCTGGTTGGTATGCTAGTTAGTATGCTGGTTGGTATGCTAGTTAGTATGCTGATTAGTATGCTAGTTAGTATGCTGATTAGTATGCTAGTTGGTATGCTAGTTAGTATGCTGGTTGGTATGCTAGTTAGTATGCTGGTTGGTATTCTGGTTGGTATTCTGGTTGGTATTCTGGTTGGTGTTCTGTGGACTATAGAACATGCGACTAGAGGAATGCTTTTTATTTCATGCATTTTATTTCCTGATTCTACATTAATTATGCTTTAAAACAATACTGTTCGTTCAGAATAAAGTGCTGTTCACCCAGTTCTGTGTATAAATATGGGATATTTGAAGAAAAAAAATCTAATACAGCTAAATGCAATTTTTATCCTCTGAGCCATAAATATGTTAACTGATGGATATGTCTCCTGGGATTCAAGCCCTATCCAGGCAATTATAGACTCTCTTCCCCAAGTGATTCCTAAACCCGGTGTCGGGTGACAATATTTTTTGCCAAGACTGGAGTTGGGAAGGAGAAATTACAGGAAAGTATTAGACGATGCAGCCTCATAGAACTCATCATACAAGGTCTGACAAGCTATGACAGATTTATTAAGAATCGTTTCTTCGAGGGATTTCTAAAGGCCACTGGAGACTGTGACATTAAGATACTCCGATTTATTTTGTGTGATTCTCTTAGTTTTCTTAAACGAATATTGGAAGACAACTCATATATGATTGTAATTTATGATATTCTACTCGTTGGTTTAATGCTTCGTTGTTTCAGATTGTGTAGGATATACCCAATACCATTCATTTCACTGTTTCACACGCGTCCATTCTTTCTGCATTACCTCAAAGTTACACAACATCCTGCACCACTTGGTATGGCGACTGCACCACAGCTACCCAAATAAAATACTATTTCCTATACACCTCAGGTATCCAAGTAAAATACTATTTTCTACACCTCAGCTACCCAAGTAAAATACTATATTCTCCACTACCAGCAACCCAAGTAATATACAATTTTCTACATTACCAGCCACAAGTTATAGACTATTTTCTACACTTGTCATGAGTGGTGAATAAGGTCACACAAGGTGAACGCTAGGTTCTAACTCAGTGTAGTTAATGGAGTGCACTTCCTGTTTTCCGGTGGTTTGTATAGAAGCACAAACACCAGGTCATAGTTAGCAATTAGCGGGGATATTTAAGTCACTGGGGAATGTCACCACTTTGCTGGATATAGTTTCTATGTCACTGTATTAGAAGTGAGTGTGTAATTGTTTCATAGCTGTTTTTAATGTTTTTTGGTAAGTTGCTCTATAGCACAATTTGATTTCAACAGAGTGTATGTTTTTTTTGTTTGTACTTTTATCAGTTTTCTATATGCTAATAAATACCATGAACTTGACATCCAGGCTCTGCGTATGGCTTTATCCTGCATCACACTAAGCTAGTCGTGACCAGCCACACAAGTCATCGACAATTCTACATATTACAAGCCACACAAGTATACATTCTGTACTACTCCATTATTACAAAAACACTGATTACACTGCTGTTACTAAGTGCTCTGAATCCAGTTGCCTTTATCCTTGCTTTGTTCAGTACTCTTTATCTATGCAGAAACACATTTTTTTAAACCTGTTTTCATGGAATTCTGTCCATTTTCCTTTCATTCATACATTTTCCAGTTTTTGAACTTATTTTTATTGTCCATTTAACTCTGCATTAAAATGAATATTCTATACCCGTGGTTTATTTTGGTATGTGACAAATAACATGATAAGATTTTGATTTGCAAGCTATCTTGAATGAGTTCTGAAGTCTCATTCTGAAAGGATTGTGAAACCATTGCAAACCCAGAGCAATGTTTGCTCCAGCACACATAAAACATACCTAAATAAAGGCTGAAACCTTGATACGGGCGTGAACCGGCTTTGGCGTGTGGAAATTAACATTTGCATATCCTGTAGCGTTTATACAAATGCCGTGAGAGCCATATCACGAAGGAGGATGCAAATCTAACGAAGGAAAATAGTAACTGATCCTAAACAGATGCTTTGGTAGGACAGCACACAACCACAGCAATTTCAAATATTTTTTATTACCAGGAAATGTGCATTCCAATTAGCTGTCACCAGACGCTGGGCTGATAGGAGATTTGCAAAACACTTAAGACCAATATTTACTTCTGGATTCTGGCTTGGAAAAGGCGTATCCCGGCAACCACCTCATTGGGTCACACATTGATGTGGTGAGTCACTGAGGTTTGACAGATTTGACATACAAAATGAAGGGGTTCTAGTTGAGTGTGATTTAATTTATTTGTCCATTTTTGGAGGGCGAGAACCGAAAAAGTCTTGTGTCTGATTCCCAGTATATTTTGAAGGTAAAAGAAAAAGCCAAGGGTCACCTACGCTTTAGCGGTATGTTAGTGCATTTATATGCTATATATGTTAATGCATGCATAATCCACATCCGGTCTATCTTAAGTTTCTTAAAATATATATAGAATATATATATAGAACCATCTAATACTTATTGACTAGTCATTATTTACTAACTAAATAAAAAATGATCCAAAATCTTCGTAGAGGTATACATAAGTTCATTTCCAGGCATTCACATGTCACCTGTCAAATGAAGGGCAATTTGCATTTGCTTCAACTTCACATAGGAGCCCAAATCGAAAAGCGACTGGCCTCGAGATCAAAGAGGACCGCTGGCTCTTGAATCTGATGAATCTCTGCTCAGTGTTTTTGTGAACTTCCACCAGACCAGAGTCCATATCCGATTGAGAGCACTCCCAACAAGGTGTCCTGACAAGGAACCAGAGCAGGTGGTGAAAGAGAGGTATCACGCTCCGGCCTCGGGTATCACGCTCTGGCCTCGCTGGTCTCCAACGGGCCATCCCCTCGATTCATTTACTCTAACATTAACTGCCGGGAACTAGTCTAATTTGCCCTGAAACGAATTAATGCAGAGCAGTTGTACTTCAACAGATCCCGTGTTTCACAATCACAGACTTCACTTCTGGCTGTAGATCTATCAAAAAAATTGCTCGAAAGAATTGTATGTTCCCTGCTCCATCATTCTTATTTCTTCCTCTCTGGATGTTATGAAATGAGCCTGCGTATGTCATTAGGAGTCCACGTTTGAGCATGTATGTCTTGGTTTAATGAGAAAGAATTATGTGATGGGCCAGTTGATAGAACGGATACTTTAAGAGCAATGTTTCTCTCAAAATACACAACCCACTCTCCTATATGCACATGAGGTGGCAAATTCTATCCCAAACCAAACCGTACGATTTCTCTCTCTGAACTTGTAAGTAAGTAAGTTTGCGTAAGTTTGAATAGTGTTGACAAATACCACACTAACTGCTCAACGTCGCTGAGTGATACTTGTACACTTCAAACAATCACCAGGAGATTGTTTCCGTTCCTCAACGTATCCATTGGCAGGCCTCTTTCAGCGGCTAGCGTGAGCCGAAAGTTCTAATAGCCAAGGAAAGACGGAGTGCTTAGGGAGGACCGTGTATTCTCTCCACTCTTCAGCATATATCACAATAGAGTTCACCTTGATAGGACCCATGTCTTTCTCCCCAGCTTCCATTAAACGTAATGGTTCATTGGAACAGAGTGCTGGCATGTGGCTTCCATTAGCCCGCTGATGACTTTATCAGGAGCAGATTGAGTCCAGTCGTCTGACTGAATAATTCTGAATTCCTTTGATGATAAAATCTCAATATACATTTTAATTTTGCATTTTTTGCAAGTTTGTTAGTCTCGTCGACAAATAAAGTGAAGTGCGCCGTCAGACCTACTTCTTTGTTTTGATAAAAAATGAGTGGCCTGTGTGGGTTATCAAGAAGTAAAGGAACTCTTTAAGGAACTCTGTAAACATGTGTGTTTGAACGTTATATAACTTCACTGAATGTAGTTACGCATAATATACACACGCATAACATCTCCAATCTATTCATACCCTCCTAGAAACATATAATTCCAAAAATGTTTCCCTATAATTTCCTTGTCCCATCCACCCATTAACAGGGTGTCAGTCCATATGGGTCTGTCAAGGTGATTCCTATATTTCATTACATTTTACCACAGCTCTAGTCCTGACCATGTACTGAGAGTGAACAGTACGATTCTGACATGTTAAGATACTGTAACTTTCTGTCACTGTTTGCTCGCTAGATGCAATCAGATTTAGCGTTAGCAGTTCCATCTGTGAACTATTGATTACTGTGCTAGCTTGCTGGTGTTTCTTAAATCATGATGCAAATCACCTTATTTAAAGCGATATTTGTAAAAAATTGAAAATGGTCTATAAGCTGTTACAGTGAACAACTATAATGACACTGACATTCCTTCCAGTTTTGTAAATTCAACATGAATATCCTTGCAGATTTTATTTGACAGTCAATAAGTAGCCTTTTTGAAGCTATCTATACTTCCTATAGAACATCTAGAGATGGAAATTGTAACCAAATACTGTTTATAGAAATATTCTCAGTGACATATAGGGATGATTGAACAGTCTGGAAAAAATAAGCCATCTTCCCATTTTTCTGGTATATGGTACTGATTCTGTTCAAACTGTGGTGAAGTTCTGAAGTTAAGTCCAGGAACGGCTGTTATGTTTTCATATCAGGGTCCAGTTGGAGTGTTTGGAGACCTGAAAGATCACAATAGGAAATATTACTACTGTAAGCTGTTAGGTACAGTGTTTCTTACTAGTAGAATTTCAGCAAAAACATTATAGACTAGAAAGCATAGACACTTGTAAGACACCATAGTGTGAGGGTGAAGCCACATCTTTAAGATAAATTGAGGGAATTTGCGTAATACATCAATATTATCTGTACATGTTTTATACAAATATCAAAGCTGATCTGTGCCATACTATTAATAATCAAGCAATAGAGCATTGTGGTCAATACCTTTAAATCAGCGAACTTCTTGACAATTTCCTACACAGGAAGTTAGTGAAGTGAGTCAATGGTGACATTTTCAAAGTGGAATGAAATCTGTGTTTTGTTTTGTCATTGAAGGAATTATTACTAGCAGACAGCATCTGTGGTCAATAGGCTGGTGTCATGGCAGTGTGCAGCATAGTGTATATTAACTGTCTGAAGCCACATCTGTTTGGGTTGTATTACCAATAAACGTTAGCAGTCACTTCATATAGCTGATTAGTGTGAAACAACAAATACATTCCTTACAAATGATTCTATTTGTTCAGGTGAGTTTACTGAGATTGCATTTACAGCAACAACCTGAGTGCAACTAGAGTAGCTACCTTGCTCAGTGACAGAACAACAAATAGTCGTTCCACCTTCCACACATGGGGATTTGATCCAGTAATATGAATCATCATTCTCGCTTCACCTTGGCTTTCATCTGAAACTATGTCATGTTCAACGTGTAGAGTTGAGACCAGCTGCTGTTGAGATTCAGCTGGGTCCATTCCTTCTGCTTCGTGGTGATCAGTTACCTCTGTTTTATAATATAGAGGAGCTACGTTTATTCCATTCTTTACCAAACTCTGTAAATCTCCCCTCCCCTAATGACTTAATTACAGCCAGTTATCTATATTTACGATGTTATTTCACATTGCAAGTATTATTTGAGGTATCTAAAGGATCAAAGCCTGTATTTTGACATCATATCAAAGGCATAGATGTACATTTTCTAGTGCGCTCGAAATAAGCACATCGAGGCTAATGGATTGACATGCTAGCTAGAGGTTAAGTAGGTCCACTCAATCTGTGTCCTCAAAGAATGCTTTAATGGCAGCCCGCAATAACAATAGTAATGCTGTCAGAGACGCTTTACTCTTTTACTGCCCAGTCCTCGGTCTCCGATTGGATTGACGCATCACCATAGCAACGCTGACCCACTGCAACCTGAGCCAAGTGGCAGATTTATGGGTGTTTTCAGCTTGTTACAGCAGATTTATTCGCACAATAAAAAAGAACAACAATCTGCAGAAGCCATTAGTGTGAGAGCGAGCCCGGCTCACGTTCTTCACGTTGACATGAGAAAGTATTGAGGACACATAGAGACACATGCAAATGTTCTGACTCTTTTGATTGTATCCCGACTCAGGTCTCGTGATCTGAGAGGTTTTCTGTGTGATAGCATAGTGTCTAGGCACTGTTGTTCAGGCAAAAGTAATGCCAAATGCAAATACAACAAATATCAACCCTCCATGTGTCCTGGGATGATTTAAAACGTTCATTTGGACAAACTTTGGCGAACATTGTCTTACTGAATCATACTCGTCTCTCATTGGGCAATGCTGAAGTGGAGATATTCAAAACCAAGAAATGACCCAGAACAACACACGATGCTACTCCCCCGCCATACTTCTCTAGACATCTCCACAATGTTTGTGGGAATCTTCGCCCGACCAACGTAGGGTGTCGTCAGCACTAAGACGGATGACACCGGCCTTGCTGGCCGGGGAACGGCGGCGGCGATGAGGAACTGGAAGGGGAGACGGGGCAGCCGGCGCGGAACTAGGCAGCCTCTGGTATTTTAAGCGAGACATCTTCATTCCCTCTCGCCGACGTGAGCGATCCTGCCTCCATTGGCCACGGTCAGGAGGTTGACCCGTTGGGGGGGGCTGACCGGTCGACTGGCTCATCTCCAGGGTAGGACGCCGGTGCATCCCTAAGCAGGCTTGACCGACCCTGAGTCACACACAGCGCGGTCAGGCCCTGGGCAGGGGGATTTGAGGTGTGACAGCGTAATCAATTTTCGTGATTCATGATCGGGCCAAACGACGGAGCAGCTGAAAGAGGAGAGGGAGGTGAGGGTATTGGGAATGCTGACATCAGAGTTGGGTCGGCAGCCAGACAAAGTGAAGAAGACACGGCGCCGTCTTACTCGCTCGGTTTTCTCATGCCTCAATATTCAGGAATTCAAATTGGAGATTAGTTATTCAATCACAATGACAAAGGTCAAAGGTCGGTGTAATTTATGGACCATTTTAAACAACGCTGACTCATTAGTCATCGCATGGCTCATTAAAGGGTCGGTAAATATCTGGAAATATCATTTACAGTTAGTACATACGTTTTCAAATAACTGTGGACTGTCACACATCCGTAATTGTTTGAATTACACATTACTAGTGGTTTGAATTACACATTACTAGTGGTTTGAAGTACACATTACTAATGGTTTGAATTACACATTACTAATGGTTTGAAGTACACATTACTAATGGTTTGAAGTACACATTACTAATGGTTTGAAGTACACATTACTAATGGTTTGAAGCACACATTACTAATGGTTTGAAGTACACATTACTAATGGTTTGAAGTACACATTACTAATGGTTTGAAGTACACATTACTAATGGTTTGAAGAACACATTACTAATGGTTTGAAGTACACATTACTAATGGTTTGAAGTACACATTACTAATGGTTTGAAGTACACATTACTAATGGTTTAAAGTACACATTACTAATGGTTTGAAGAACACATTACTAATGGTTTGAAGTACACATTACTAATGGTTTGAAGAACACACTACTAATGGTTTGAAGTACACATAACTAATGGTTTGAAGAACACATTACTAATCGTTTGAAGTACACATTACTAATGGTTTGAAGTACACATTACTCAATGAAGACACACTCACCAATTTTGCTGCGGAAAGAACTAAGAAAGTAAATATGAATGTGATTAAAATAAATTGTACCACAATAATCCTATTTGATAATGTTAATCAAAAACGATTTGTTATTGAGCGTGTTTTTTTAATCAAACTTGGCTGAGCATCTTAAAAGACAATGTAGACAAGATTTTCTCACGTCACACTAGTAACATTTGTATGTTTAAAAATATGTTTCTATATCTGATTTGAAAAAAACCACACCAATCTAGCAAATATGGTTGCAAAAGAGTCGGGTGTTGCCTACAGACATCATAAGATTTTCCTAAAATACGCATAATGTTTTTTTTTAAATGGAGATATCTAATTTTCGGGACAATGTGTTCGGGGATTGGGCAAGTTTGTAATATGATTAGGGAACTTTTTTCTACACGTTTCATTTTGTGTTTTGGGGAAAGTTAGGTCCAAAACCACAGACTTTACATGTTCACCCTTAGAGTACATGTTCACCCACATTAGAGTAAGATAATTCCTGTGGTTTATGCTATGAGTGTGAATGGAGGATGGGCAGGTGCGTAGTAACCAGGCAACAGTGGGAGTTGCTTCTACTCTGATAACGGTAACCAAGACTTACAATGTACATCGCTGCTGGGATTACAGGCTGTTCCCATGACAACTATATTCACGCCAATGTCATCAACATATCACCATTCAAAATCTCTGAACTGAAAGCAGTTCAAGAAGATGGGGATTCGTTGAGAAAAGAAGTGCTAACTGGGTGCTTGCTAAAGAAGGTGAGAAAAGTGTCTTTCAGTCAAATCAGGCCAGGTTTTTATTTCACATGTGGTAAAGCTGGGCATCTGAGTAAAGGACAAGATGTGCTGTGAACCATGTGATCCTTGTAAAACCCAGAGGTTATATTATTGCTGTAGGAAAATGTTCGATACATGAAAACGAGCAGACATCTTGCAAGAGAAAAAAAATGTGGTAGACTGAAAAATCGAATAAGGAGGTGGGCACTCGTTGACAGTTAAGTTGACATTTCCACTCTACTTTTAACCCTGCCACAGAGAAAATTTAATGTTTCTAAACAATTTTCTATCTTTCTGAAATGTCAGGATTTTAGAAAGCAACTTTGACACAGCATTTCACCACATTAGTAAAAAAAGAAGTAAAAAACATCAGCCCCACATTGGGCACAGTGTAGATATAGAAATAGTTGAACGATAGCGCTCCGAAGTAAAAACTTAAATTATATTAGTTGGTGTCCATATTCAATCGAACAAGCGTCAGTGGTCTTCTTTTGTCATGCCAAAATGAAACTAAATCATACATTTTTTGTTTCTCAGAATTTTCCAGAAACTCTACACTTCATATGAATATCAATTAGCTCTGATTTAGCCTTCTTGAGTGCTTTGTACTTCTAGAACATAATGGATGATTAAACGAAATTCAAATTGATTTAACTAAAACCAAAATAAACATTCTTTAAAAAATGCTTCAGTGTGGCACTATTTCATGTGTATACTGTTATAACTGTTTGCATTATTTTGCACTTAAACTTCAGTTCCTAAACTTTTTCATCATCACAAATTTGGTTTGATGGCTAAGATGACAACTTTGGAAATCTCTGACAACAGGAGGTGTTAACTTTCCTCTCCTGTGGAAAAGTTTTTGTGATAAAATATTCCCTGTCTTCAGGACTGACTTTCCTAATCCTCAGGGTCTCTTACCTTTCCACCAGTGGATATTCATGTCCACATCCTTGTCAAAGGCTCTAGCAGCTGAGAATCTGCACAGATGTGGGACCTTCCCTGTCGCTACGCTATAATGTCACAGACTCGTAAACGCTCTCGAGCCGAGGAAACATAATACGCTTTCTCACTGACCTCGAAACGGCGATCCACAGAATTCTCCATGACAACAAATGCGTAGTTGTTTTCAAAGAGAGAAACGATTCGATTGAGTAATCTGTTTCTGACGAAGTTGTTCCGCTTAGTATTTTAAAGATATCATACACTTTCGTTCGTGTCATTCAAACATCTTAACATGTAAAAAAGTTTGACCTGTGGCTTATTTGCAACCTTTGTGTACAACGTTGGTGTATAGTTTCACCAAACATTTTCCAGACGCCTATCGGAAAGGTTGCTGAGTTTTCTTTAGGTATGTTTGTCCACTTCTCATGGTCACGGACCCTGTCCTTTTAGTGAGTCATTGTTGTTAAACATTTTGTGGGTTTGGGGGGTTGGGTGGGCGGTAGCTGAGAGGTCACCCCAGCCAGACGATGACCTCCGAGGGTTTGGGGTAGCATAGAGTTGCTGCCTGCTAACATTTCAGCCCCTTTGAGTGATTGGCCATATGGGCGTCAGACTGACAGTACACCCCCCCCCCCCTCCAGAGTCCCTGCCGTGGAAGGCGTGAGGCGGGTGACGTGTCGGGGTTGAAACACGGCCGCAACAAAGAAAGTAGCAACCCCCCAACACCCATCCGCCTTCCTGCAGGTTCGCCCACTGATTGGTTGATCCTGGATGACTTCCTGTTTTCCTAACTTTTACTGTGTTAACGGTTTTCTCAGTGGGGGAGAAATGAATTTGTTTGGCATGGCTGGGAGGTAAGTATTGTCTATCATTCTTCATTTGAGATCCCTGGAGAGTCGTGTTGTTACAAGTGATCGTTTTTTATAGCAGCTGGAGTTTGAAGGCTAACACAACACATGCCCTTTTTTACATGAGACTTTACCCTCTTTCTGTGGTAAATACATTTTGAAGTACAATGATCTTTACTTACTTCACTAAACATCAGGCCTGCGCTCTTTAGAAATATCTTTTGGTACAACATTCCCAATCCCATGTGGTCAGGACATTCTGGAGCCTGTTCAAGAATATTGCAATGCTGTCACATTCGACTCCGTCAGAAAAGATCAAGTTCAGGTCCAGAAACAAATTGAGGGATAAAGAAGAGCCCCAGAAAACATTGCAGCCAGGCCTAAAAGCCGCACAAATCCGAACGATGAAATATGTTGGCCTCTCCTTAGTGAGAGTTTTATTGATTTATTTAGTCCTGATAACAAGAGTTGTAAAGCCATTTCAAGGAATCCTCTTTTCCCCCCTGTCTGGAGCTGTCAGAACCTCAGATCCAGAGCTTTACGCCTGCTGCTGGTTAAGAGGCACTGGAAAGGCCTTGCCAGAGACGTAAATCTCTTGTCCACATATTTTCTTTGATTTTAGTTTTTGTCTCTTTGCCAACTGCTTTTAATTTTTTCAGCACAACCCATTCAAAGACAAATCAAGTAGAGAGCACTTGATTGCATCATTAGTGGTGGAAATAAGTGTGTATTTCTAGATTTGGGTGTTCCAATTAAAGGCAGGGTATCCCTATTAGAATATAGTGTTTTCTGGGAGTGAGCTTTGCTCAACACTCTCTATACGTTCCACCTCACCATGCGATATTGGTTTTAAGGGACATTTTCTCTTGAACACTGTGGTTTCTACATGTCATGTAGGCTATGCCTTTGCTGTTATCCCACCGCAGTTGGTAGAAACACACATCGTTATGCACATTAACGGAGGGGAATATAATTTTTTCGCATTTCAATTTTATTGATGATGATGCTAACTACATATCTTAATAGTTACTTTAGCTACTTAACAGCCAATACCCATGTATGCCAACCCACCTGCTACAGCGTTTTAGCAAAAAAAGAAAAAAAATATATTTGCCATTTTGTTCATGATAAAACTGTCCATTTTCAATAAGTAGCCTAAATATATTTTTGAATCTGTGTAACGATAATCAGTAGAAATATTCAAAATAAAAAATAAAAATAAACATTTAGGTAGTGGAACCCAGTTAGTCGACAAAGTGTTGTTGTTGTTTAGAAAATCTTGCTTTATAATTTAGTTTAACGTGGATACTTCGAGAAATGAAACAAACATGAATGTAATTATTTTTTCGATCTTGCTTGCCGTTCAGTCCATAATGTGACGTATTTGTGTGAATTGTTTGGTGGGGAAAACCCAATAATGTGTGAAATAAATGTTACTGACCTCTCAAACATATTTTTTAACACACTTACAGATTGTGCTAGATGTTAAATTAACACTAATATTGCCAGTGACAGTTTAAAATACCATGGCAACGTACGAGGACATTTTCACATATTACATATTTTGAACATATGTTTTAAATAAATCAAACAAACAACTTGTATGAACAAAGTTTTTTGTTTATTTTTCCCGAAAAAAATGACATCTTACACTAAACCCGTGAAAAAAAATACAAACGTTGTCTAAATCAGCCTCTGTGAAACCTTTATTTCTTTTTTTTTTACTTGATTCAAAGGCCAATTCTTTTTCAAGGTGGATTCAACATGGTCACCTCAAGGCTCAAGATCTCCATTTATGACTGACGTTCTGAGGGCGGAAAAGCAAGCCACAGCGCTGTTTTCACAAGGCCTGGGGAACACGTGAGACCCCAGTATGCACAGCCAACTGCACCCCTTACCAGGGTAACTGTAACATGAATCACTTAACAGCAGCTTGACAAAGGTCATCAATGGACCAAGGTGTTGAACAGGTGCTTGGGGGAGAGGGGTTGGGGGGGTGGGTGGAGAGGGGTGCAGGACAGCGGAGCATGAGGAGGGAAGGGGAGAGGGAGAAGGCTTTATGGGGTTCACCAGGCATACTTCGACCTCTCACTCCCAGCAGGACGGTGTTGTAATAAATTGCCAGTCGTTAAGGCTCCGGACACCTCTTGGCATCCACTTCAAAAGTGCCTGGAGGTTCTGCCGGTTCGGTCTGGAGTTAGCATGGCAGACGGGTCGGGTTATGGTCCAATTGCGGTTCCAAGCCTCCACATCTGGCTGGCAGCACCTTGTGCCCGAAATTGAGACTTTGTGTCTCCTGATGTGTTCTTGTGACATCTTTATCAACCCATTTGCCCTCACCCGTCCCGACAACCAGAGGTGCTTAGTCACATCCCCCCCGTCGACACCTTAATGTGAAACACTTGCTGCGTCTTCCAATCCCAGATATTCTGTCTATAGGTGGAATCTAGCCTGCATTGTCAGGCAGTCATGCCCATCCATCGAGAATCGCTGTGTAAGAGCCATTGTTGAGGCGGCAGGCACACCTTGACCATATTAACACAGCCGAGGCCTTTTATGTTACGGCTATCGATGAATCTGTATCGTCTGCAGTAAGTGGTCATCGCAGATTTACTGGTTGACCTGGAAGTGCTCCCTCCACAGCCTGGGCCCTCCCCTTTCCCCACAACTCATGTGGAAAATAAGTGGAAGTAGAACAGGGGGGGAAATACTTTTTTAAAAGCTGACCTACATAGTCAGTCCCTGGCCCGAGTCACCTTCTCTCTGAACACAGCGGTCCTGGCATGGACACGATACTTATTGCAGGTCCTGAGCAGGTGCAGAGGCAATCCCATAGAACTAGACGAGGTACATAAATTACACGGCAGGCCAAATCTCACAGCTCTGAAGCCACGATCATCCGCACAGAGCTTTGAAGGCAGGACAAAGAATTATGTATTCACCGTGGCAACGGTTTCAAATAACTGACAACTAGAAAAAGATGTTCCAACTATTGTTTAAACGTTATGTGAAGTCGCCCTAATCACTATAATAACGGTATTACCCAATCACCAAGTATTTCAGAATCAGGTTTATTTGCCAAGTCTGTTTACACACACCACTAGTTTTTCCGACCACTAGCTGCAGCATTTAGAACACACATTTTAAGGCATTTAAAGACGTACACAAAACAGTACAAAAAGACCAAAAAAACACAACAAGAACAGTCAATAGACCCTGCCTTGAAGACATATGAACTGGGTAAATAAAAGCAAATGTAGTGTGTATCTGAATTGTGCAATGGAGCCGTGTCTGGATGTGTGAGCAGATTGCAGAAAAAGAAAGAGCAATGGCCAGGTTCAATTGACAAATCGTACAAAGGAGCAATATTTAGTTAGATATACAGTTGAGCAAAAGAAGGGCAATGTCCAGTTAAAGTACAGGATGTCCACTGTGGACGAGGCATATTCCTTAGACTCACCGCCGTGGGGAAGAAGCTGTTTATATGATGGGATGTTTTGGTCTTGATAGACCGTAGCCGAGTTCTGCATAGTCCGTTACCCGGATGGGAGGGGTCTGCCTCAAGCTTTCTTACCCGCCTCAGTGACCTGGTTTTGAACAGGCGAGATAAGTGATGTTCAGGTCCCACTTGAGGTCCTGGGTGATTTGTGGAAAGCTCCAGGACAATGGGATGAAGGTCTGCTGGGCTTAAAGTCCACTCTCATCTCCACTGTCTTTAGAGCATTGAGCTCCAAGTTATTGAGACTGCACCAGGACACCAGCGAGTTCCCCCCCGAGGCGGCCTCATCCCCATCAGAGATTAGACCGATGAGGTTGGTGTCATCTGCAAACTTCAGAAGTTTGACAGAGTGGTGACTGGAGGTGCAGTGGTTGGTATACAGAGAAAAGAGCAGGGAGGACAGGACACAACCTTGAGGAGCGCCAGTGCTGATGGTCAGAGGGTCCGACAGGTGTTTCCCAAACCTCACATGCTGCCTCCTGTTGGACAGGAAGTCTGTGATCCATTTGCATGTTGACAAGGGCAGTCTAATTGTGGAGAGCTTATCCTTACATGTAGGTAATCATGCAAATACGTGTTTTGGTTTGTTATGGGCTCTATAATCACACAATAAAAAGAAGAGAGGTTTTATTTTTTCTCCAATATCATTATATATTCACAATGACCCGAATAAAATACTCATGGTTTGATGGCCTTGATTTCCTATTTGATCGCCTCATGCGGTTGTAACTGGATGCACGTTACACGCAAATTACATGGGCTTGAATTATTACATTTTCCCATTTTTTAAATCGCTAAATCTGAGAAATTCCCTCAATATTGCTGGAGACAAACCACGACCTCATTACGTTTGACAGTGACAGTGCACATGAATAAACGTCTGTCAGTCTACCTCAAATAGCCGTAGGGCTCGTTTTCATCTGTAGTATGTTGGATTTTCATCCAAATCCTCCCAACAACAGCGCGGGCAGGATGTGGCAGGCAGGATGTGGCAGAGACACGGGCGACTGCGTTTGGCCTCGGCGATGGCGGCCAGCCGGCCGACTGACAGGTGACAGACAGCACATTGTGGGACAGGGTTGCGATGGGAGTCATGGTGAATAGGAGCTGCTCACCACAGGCCTGTCACAGAACGGGGACAATGCCACAGTCTCTTTGCCCCGGGGCAGCAGCTCATACTCAGAACTGGAGTCCTTGGGACCATTGTGTCCTCTCAGATGCCAGAATCAAAACCAGTACCACCATTGATTCTTACAGTAAATTGACACACACAGAGAATATTACCTGGTGTAAAATCTACACAATGCTGACATAACTTCTATGCCGTGGGTGGTGCGTGAATGGGATAACAAGATGTAGGCATTGAGTGTTTCCTAGAAATGACTGCTCATCGACGGAAAAAAACAAACAGACAGACTCGTTACACATGCTGTTATTCTCTGTCCAGTGATAGAGGCACAGAAAAAGAGAGAGAGAGATTGGAGAGAGAGACTGGGGGGAGGGACTGGAGATAGAGACTGGAGAGAGAGACTCGAGAGAGAGACTGGAGAGAGGGACTGGAGAGAGGGACTGGAGAGCGAGACTGGAGAGAGAGACTGGAGAGAGAGACTGGAGAGAGAGACTGGAGAGAGGGACTGGAGAGAGAGACTGGAGAGAGAGACTGGAGAGAGAGACTGGAGAGAGAGACTGGAGAGAGAGACTGGAGAGTGGGACTGGAGAGAGAGACTGGAGAGAGAGACTGGAGAGAGGGACTGGAGAGAGAGACTGGAGAGAGAGACTGGAGAGAGAGACTGGAGAGAGAGACTGGAGAGAGAGACTGGAGAGAGGGACTGGAGAGAGAGACTGGAGAGAGAGACTGGAGAGAGAGACTGGAGAGAGGGACTGGAGAGAGAGACTGGAGAGAGAGACTGGAGAGAGAGACTGGAGGGAGGGATGGGGCATTCACTCTGGCTTTGGCAGGAGATATAAATCATCACAATTATGGACCAGCCCCGGTAAATGGGGACAGGCCACCCTTATCATACGCAGGGTCAAGGTGTTTCTTGGTCAGCCGTGCCGGACGGGTCAGCCGGGGAGTTGTACCCAGCGGACTGGACCCGAATGTGCAGCCGGCTGTGTAATAGAGGATCTGAATGAGGATCTGAATGAGCACAACCCGAATGGAGGCCGTTTTATGCCTTTATTCCGGTGGTCTCACGGTGTCACGGTGATCGTTCCGACCTGAGAGGAAGTCGAAGTCTCAGCGACGTAACCAATAGGTTAGGCTGAACATATACAGGTGCGGCCCAATGTGGTTTCTGCATCGTTTGGATCAACGAATGAATTCAACATATAAACACAACACCAGGCGGGAATCGAACCGACGAACGGAGACGGCGTGCGTAATTACACCGTCTAAGGTGTCTGCCTAAGGGCCGCTGCACCAAAAAACAGACCGTATACAATATTTATTATGATTATAACATTGTTCCTCTCCTTCCTCTTTTCTTTCTCTGAAGCGGCCTGACTTATTCTGTTCTTTTCATTCTCTTTTTCTTTTGTGTGCGGGTGTGTGCGTGTGTGTGCGTGTGTGTGTGTTCTGGGAGAGCCGGACGGGGGGAAATTGGTGTAATGAATTTAGGACGCCCAAGCTTGCTGAGGCGAACCCCTCGGCAGCTCGCGGCCATTAATCTTCCGCACTCTGTCAGAGCAAAATGTGCCCAAAACAGGCAAAGGGGGAGCTCAAATTGACTACCAATCACGCGGCTGTGAATAAAGGATACGGGGAAGGTGGGGGGGGGTTATATGGTCCAGCGCTAATGTTTATTTTAACCCTGTGAGGGTGTGGAGTGTGAAACACTTCATGGATCGGGGCGCCTCGATGAGGCTGGTTCGTTTAGCCTATCCGGGAGCCAGCGGACCGGTGATGGTTCACGTCACCATGGGGTAAACTGGGCGGTGGGAGATGGATTTTACGGCACTCGCTATCTCGCTCCCCAGGGACCGGCTGAGGTGCTACAAAGTGCTTGAAGTACTCTGTGTAATTTTACAATGTTTGTTTTGATGCGGCCTTCGTTTCGGTTGTCGTCGTGGTTTTTCATCCGTTCTATTGGGTATCGGCACAAGAAAAGCCGCAGGATCTCTGGATGTGACAGGAAAACATCAGGCACCAGACACGGAATGTGAAAACAAACGTGAAAACGACCAGTCTGCACTTGTCATTGACGGTTAACTTGGTATATGTACGCACAGCGCTTCAAATCAAAATTCTAACCTGCTCGTTTTTATCACTTACTTACTTTTTCAAAAACTGAGAATGGCATGAGAGGACGTTTTCGTTGTGTAATCAAAACGGGAGTCCAGTCATGAACGGCCTTTGCTATTGGAAAGGCTGTGTGTTCCTCAGAATCCCCTCCCAGTTAATAAGCCCGCTACACGAAGGTGCACCCACAACGTCAGCACAGAATAAGTCAGATGTCCTAATGAAGTTTGACTCTCAGGCGTTGATGCCTTAAATCTGAGCCGTTCGTAAGTTATGCAGAGTTTGTGATTCCCCGGTAAACCGTCACAGCTAAAACAACACTCCCCGAAGATGTTTATTGTTGGACTGTGTGCTCTCAGCATTTCGGACCAGCGTGCAACACATTCTGATCATGTGATCCCAGGAATGCGCCTCTTTTTTTCACTGTGGTCGTAGTGTTGTATTTCTGAAAGTGTGAAGAAATGTTGGATACATTTGTGATTTCTGGATGATTGGAGAGAGGCCACAGACGAGGGTGTTTAGTATGAGGAACATGGTCTGTTCTGCCGACAGTGGAAGTGGACGTGTGGCACGACTGAGTCACTAATATGCAGCAGTCTATGTGAGCCTAGATAAATAGTCTGGGTTCTCTGGGGCCACACCACACACGCTCAGGGATAAACTTTAATCTGAACGAGTCCACTTTCTTCTGTACAGGTCAATATTAAACAGGTGTTTTGTGAACCATTTTGCTGAGGTTCTGTGATCGGAGCGTCTTGAACGGAAGTGCACGATGAAGCGGTGGTTCGAAACGTTCGGGAACCGTCGCTCATGACCTCCGTGTCGATTTAAAATGCACATGATGGCATTTGCTCAGGAACTCAGTAGCGTGGCGACAAGGACGGCCTGGGCTGTCTGTCCGGCCCTGTCAGGTGACAGATGGACGACGTTGGGTTGGTATGGATGAAAGAGGGGCATCATGGGATGTGGAGAGATTAGTTAACCAATTGGTCAGGGTCACCCAGGGGGTTGCGGTCATCCGTTATAATTCCTGTTTGAAATAGTAAGGAAGACAGGAGTCCATTGGAACAAACAGTGGGAATGTGGTCGACCACTCGTACATTACCCCGAGCCACCCCCCGCCCCCCACGACACCCCTCCACCTCAGAATCAACACACAGGCATGAAGGATGAAAGTTGTTGACCTAGTTTCCATCCTGTTGACGCTCTTTGGGGTTTCTGGCCGGGCGTTAGTGACAACTGCTGATGTGAAACGTTTTGTCCCAGAGTTAATATGATCGAGTGATCCCGCTCAAAACATTCAGACAGCAAGTCGGTTCAGCCTCTTTTCGCACGTTTCCGTTTTACTCTCCCTTATTGAGTCAACACACCGCATCACAACATGGAAATGTAGTAAATATAGTAAATGTTCACATAGCGGTCCCGTCACCATAACCACATCTGCTGAATAGGGAGGGCTCTTATTATGGCCAGAGGAGGCAGCCGTCATAATGGCTAAACTCCCAGTGTGCTTTATGGCTTAGACTCGTTTAAACAAACCACAGCAATGTTCAGAAAGGGTCTCAATTTATAATATTATGTTCTCAGACTCAGAAAACACAGGCCATGTTAGTAGTAATCGTAGCAGTGTATAAATACCGGTAGCAGTAGCAGTAGTACTATTAGTGATGCTAGTGGTAGTATTACTAGTATGTTTTATCTAGTACTCATGATGGACCTGTGAATTTGAATAAACTGAGTGCTTAAAAGTTACAACATCCGAGCAAGAAATGTGCGACAAGAATGTATAAGTATCCGCCTCAGAACGCATCATATTTCTTCCGAATCTCTTGCCAACACGTGGAACTATCCCCAGCTGTGAATCAATCAGGGCGTCAGAGGGAAGTCAAGTCACCAGGTTAGCCCTTCTGGTGTACCCCCAGACCCACACCAAGGTTTGAAAGGCGAGTGGTTATCTGAACACTTGGGGCATGTCGCCCTCGCACAGCAACACGTTCCAGGAGAAAGCCGGTCCTGAGCCAGGCCCTCACACCAACAGGGCCCGTCAATCTAAAAGGGTCCGTGTGATGGCCGACAGAGCCCGACCAGGGGTGTCTATTGTGGCCAGGGGAGGAGACGAGGCCCACAGCCCCTTGGCCACGCCACAAAGGCCCATCCCCGGGTCGTGCTGGGCCCCTGACAGCCGACCAGATGGCGGCAGCATTAACCCGACAAAGGCAATCTAATTAGGGGGACAATAGAGGCCGGCCGTGGGTTGGGTGGGGGGGCTCGGTTGACGTCCGCCATGATGGAAGGACAGCAAGTGAACGACGGTGCCAGGCGGGCCACCCGAGACCCCGTAGAGCCAATACACCCCTCCCCCCCGTTCCTCTCCCCCACGTGTGTACATCTCCACCCCCCCCCCAACCCCCCACACACACCTCCTGGCGGTAATATAGGGCCTATGACTTTATTACCCCTCATTAACACAAATTAGACCACTTGAGCCCCCCTGAATGGAGATGACAAATTGAATTAAGTGCCTGGAAACAAGTCAATCTCCACCCCAAGCCAGCCTGACACCATATTGCGGTGACATTCACGGGGGAAGCCATAAAAACCGCACTGCTGCCTGCTTTTATTTCAGGTTTCTTTGAGAAGCTGTGAATGGTCGAATTCCATTGAAAGTGATCGGACCCTCTCTCGCTGGCTGAGTTTTGCTCGGTGTGTTAAGTGAGGATTAATAGTGAGTGTAACAGATGGTTTGGTCTTAAAATACTTCTGTGCCCTCATTGTGTCTTTGAGGTTTTCCTGCGGGGGTTTCCTATTCTGGGGGAAATATCTAATGTCCTGAAAAATTTGTAAAAACTATGAATTACATTACATCAAGTAGAAAGCAAGGTTATGTTGGATAACGCAATGCTATAAACTGATATATATATTTTAAGTATGACCCCCCCCAAAAAAAGCAAGCAAATTTATTATCCTCAAATAATGATGACTAATGTTTCAGTTATTGTATTTCACTATGTATGCAAGAAAAAGAAACGTCTGGATAATAAGCGAACAAAAGTTAAAATCAACAAAATTTGGGTACTATTTTAGTTAATCACTGAATGTCCAATTTTTTTCTGTGAGTCTTCTAGTCCTTGTACTTTCCATTTAAACGTATACCATATCTTGTTACATTTCTGCAGTAATTGAGGGTTCGTTGATATAGTACCCTTCCAATTCATTTTTGTGTAATAACGCTGGGAGGAAATCTGTGTGAAAACGCTGCATCTCTGTTTGCAATGCTAGCGTTACAGTACAAACTAGTAGTGTCAGAATTGACCAATGAGAACCATTGTCCTGTCGTGAAAACTTAGGTGGCACTTTGTCAAAAACTCCTCACAAGTACCTCACTCACGGACACAAATGCCTTTTATCCCCGTAAACTGCTCGCACGTGCATTACTAGATGATCACTGAACTGTAATAGGTGGTTATAGGTCATGAATAAACCTGAGCCAGGGGGGAATGTGTTGCAAATGGGTCTCACCTGTACTGCATCAGCCAGTACTGATTTGGCAGTCGGCTGCTGGCTTGTGATCAGTGGTAACTAATGAACTACTCTCAGGCAGCATTCGTTTTTCACTCAGGTCATTGTGAAGGAGCACTGCACAAGTAAAGAGTGCTGTTAGGCCTCCAGGGACTGCTGCTGTGTATAACGGCGCCATCTAGCGTTGGAAACAGGAAAGTACTATCCCTATGCTACTGATTGTATATCACTCAAGGACCGAGAAAAAATATTAAAAACTGCTTTAGCAGTTTTGTGACTTTTTAATATAGTGTAATTTCGCAGAGTTTCCTGTATGTTATGATGATGTCATAAACTGTGATATGTTTCCTTAATCAGTCATATGAACAAACTGTGTCGCATTAGGGTACGTTTAAGAGTAAAAATGTTGTTAAGTCTATTAATGCATTTTTTATATTTGACAACACAAATAGTATTTAATGAGCAGTACAATCTTAGCTGTACTCGTAAATAAGTGTTGCTCCACATTTCCCCAATAATGTGTTTCTCGTTATAAATCCTGTAGGGGCACTCTTGGACTGAAACACAGCCTAAAGCGTGATGCTTTTCCGTTGTTGTTAAACAGTGACATCTACTGGAACTTAATGTCATTACAGACGCGTTAATATAATGGCGCTGGTTATTAACAAACACCAGATGGCACTAAAGTTCAGTTTGATCAAATTTGATAATAAAACAATGTGAAAAAACGTGTCATGCATTTCCCTTTGGTGGTGTCCACGGGTTTTCGATCAACGTTGTTCTGCTTTATTATGTAACGGAGTCATTCATATTGAACACATGCCTCAAGCTATTAACCCCCAGTGGGATTATGGCTCATCAAATGCCATGATTGTTTCCACTTTGCACACTAAGTCCGTCTGACTGAACCAGAAGTTGAGGTAAGACAGATTTCTATTTTTCATTGTGCACCCTCATCAGTTAAACCAGACTGCATGATATATTTCAAAGCAAAGAATACTATAGTATTCTTATTAGTCATAAGTTAGGACTTTTGGCCATGTCATGATATTTGAACATTAAAACCCGTGTAAAGACCTGCAGTAGGGGGCGCTGTTTACAAACATTTCAGCATTGACATTTACAGCGTCAAGTCTTAAAGTTCCGGTAAACAGAACATCACATATAAAAGTAAAGTAAGTTCACTAAAAATATGGGGTGAGTCTCATCTTTATAGCCCACGAAAATGTATCCCTGTTATTGACCGGGAAAATGCATATTGTTTTTTAGCTTCAGAGCATCTTCAGACCGTTCAGCCGATGCCACAGGCGTGCATTTTATCCTTATCAATATGCATATCCCTTCGACATCACGGATGAACAATTTCACGGGCAACTATAAAAAAGTGAAGTGAATCCAGGTGTAATGCCACACCCAGCAGTCCTGTCCCAGGATCAGAGTTTAAGTACACTGACCTACTGTACCAGCTTTGAGATTTGTCACAACAACTTGCATGTACAATCAGGCTCTGGTGACCAGTTGTTGGGGTAGTTGGATGCAGACTTACTAACCTGGCTAAGATTGTTTTATGTGTTGGGGGACAAATGGCCGCCACACACTCAGCTCCTCGCTCATACATTTTCTGCATGGCAGGTCATTGCTCACAATGTTTGTAATCCCTTCCTGCCTGACTCCAGGGTTTTTGGGGAAACTGAGGAAAGTTGCTATAGGTTCTATAGGTGCTATATCTTCTATAAGTGCTATATGTTCTATAGGTGCTATATGTTCTAAAGGTGCTATATGTTCTATAGGTGCTATATGTTCTAAAGGTGCTATGTGTTCTATGGGTGCTATGTGTTCTATAGGTGCTATAGGTTCCATAGATTCTCTGCTGAACATAGATGTCAACTGAATTTGCAGCATTCTGCACACAGAGATCATTTGGACTGGGATAATAATTCAATGAGCAAAACAAATTAGTGAGCAAATCGGATCTACAAAGATAAGTGTATATTTTGATTCCACTGGACAAATCCCTGTAATGTAAGGGGTTGGGGGGTGGGGGTTGTTTTCTGAGGCAACATTTATCAAAATACCAATGCACATTCATAACACATTTTTGGCAAAGAATGTACCTTCCAAGTACTACGTAACAGATTTAGAAATAACTGCAGAATTAAGTTAACCGCCCCTTTAATATAAAAACCCTCTGTAGTGAAGCCTTCAGCCCCGCCAGTTGTCCACCTGGAAGTGGTACAAAAGCACAGTTGTGCCGGAAGCTTCTGCAATTTCCTTCTGCTTGCGTCACAAATGCATTACTGTGCATCTAAACCCAAACCACAACCACATGGGATCTATGTGGACATGTTCCACAAAACCCAGCAAGCCCACCAGGAAACTAGCAATTGTGTCTAAAGCTATTTAAACGTGTTTCCACAGCTACAACATATTAACAGCAAATGGCACTGTTAGATTTGATATAAATCACCTTATGAACTAGCCAGGAGAGAACTGGTCACCCCTAAGAGCCAGGTTCCTCTATGTTTCAGGGAGTTTTTCCTAGCCGCTGTGTATAAACTTGTTGATGCGTGCTCTGGTTCTGCTCGGGTTCAGGTATTTCTGGGTAGTTGTAATATGTGTTGGTGTTTTTGTGTTTTATATTCTGACAACTACACGCTAATGCTATTCATTCTATTAAGGCTTTCTTGGTGAATAGCAACCAACCTTTTCAGTGAGGTGTTAGTGTGGTTCTGAGTTGTTCCTTGTTGTGAAAAAATAACACAGTTCTTTTGCTTGATACTTCAAATCCAGGAAGCATCTGGGAAGATTTATCAAGACAATTGGATGTCCGTTGTGTCATTCGTTCCGTATCTCACTCAAATATAACAGGTCCAATGTCAGTCTCTAACAGAGAACACACCATGCTACTACTTTATCTGCATTAAAGAAACAAATCATTTAATATTAGTATTCATTTCTAACGTATGACAACAACAAGCTAAGGCCCAATGTGACTTTTTCTTTTCTGACTGACTGCAATTCTGTCTTTTTTTCAGGCAGTTAGTGTGTGTTATGAATTCAACTTCCAAATCAACTCCCATCAGAGTGTATTAGTGAGCTTCTACAGCTGAGTGGCAAGTGTATTGACTTTATTGGCACAGAGTTAGCATCCCCGTAGCTTGGCATGGTGCCAGAAAAGGCCAGGGTTGTGGGTTCCATTCCCACCAGGAGACCATCGCAAATATCTATCCACCCGACACCGTAAGCCCCTCTAAATGAGAGCTGATCTCCTGAATACATTTTCAACATGATCCTGTTTTCTTTTCAACGTCAACATCCACACGGTGTTAATGAAGATCCACCATTTAGGAACGTACCGCCATCATATGTGCATTCACTGTACTGAATTACACCGGCACACCGTACTGAATTACACCGACACACTGTACTGAATTACACCGGCACACCGTACTGAATTACACCGGCACACTGTACTGAATTACATCGGCACACCGTACTGAATTACACCGGCACACCGTACTGAATTACACCGACACACTGTACTGAATTACACCGACACACTGTACTGAATTACACCGACACACTGTACTGAATTACACCGGCACACTGTACTGAATTTTACCGGCACAGCGTATTCACTGTACTGAATTATACCGACACACTGTACTGAATTTCACCAGTACACCTTATTCACTGTACTGAATTACACCGACACACTGTACTGAATTTCACCGGCACACCTTATTCACTGTACTGAATTACACTGGCACACCTTATTCACTGTACTGAATTACACCGGCACACCTTATTCACTGTACTGAATTAGACCGCCACACCGTATTCACTGTACTGAATTACACCGGCACACCATATGTGCGTTCACTATACTGAATTACACCGGCACACTGTACTGAATTACACCGGCACACTGTATGTGTGTCCACTGTACTGAATTACACCGGCACACTGTACTGAATTACACCGGCACACCTTATTCACTGTACTGAAATACACTGGCACACCTTATTCACTGTACTGAATTACACCGGCACACCTTATTCACTGTACTGAATTACACCGACACACTGTACTGAATTTCACCGGCACACCTTATTCACTGTACTGAATTACACTGGCACACCTTATTCACTGTACTGAATTCCACCGGCACACCTTATTCACTGTACTGAATTAGACCGCCACACCGTATTCACTGTACTGAATTACACCGGCACACCATATGTGCGTTCACTATACTGAATTACACCGGCACACTGTACTGAATTACACCGGCACACTGTATGTGTGTCCACTGTACTGAATTACACCGGCACACTGTACTGAATTACACCGGCACACCTTATTCACTGTACTGAAATACACTGGCACACCTTATTCACTGTACTGAATTACACCGGCACACCTTATTCACTGTACTGAATTACACCGGCACACCTTATTCACTGTACTGAATTACACCGCCACACCGTATTCACTGTACTGAATTACACCGGCACACCATATGTGCGTTCACTATACTGAATTACACCGGCACACTGTACTGAATTACACCGGCACACCGTATGTGCGTTCATGTACTGAATTACACGGATCACCGTATGTGCATTGATTGTACTGAATCTCGTCTTTCATCCAAATGAGGCAAAGCTAGTGGGTGTGATGTGTCGAATGCACACTACACCTTCCCTTCATAAGGGAGGACATTTAATACTCCGTTATCTTTGTCCAGTTTGACTTTTTCCAAGGCACATTTTGACAAGAGTCAACGTCCCAAGGAACGGGTCGCTCCGAGGGGGGTATTGGGCCAAATATGTCCGGTGCCTCGACCTGTAAGGAATCGTTTGTCATCAGTACTGTTGTCATGTAGGAAATGTCAGCTGGTGGTACCCCACAGAGTTTTCAGTTTTGGCTAATTGATGACAGCTGAGCTGACATGACCCAGGCCAGCACTCTGCAAAAGTGACCCGTGTTTAAACAGCATTTGGTGACAGGGGTCAGGGGTCAGGACTTGAAAGGCATGTGAGGTCCAAAGAGTTACAGGTTCATTATCCAGGTCTGGTGTTCACGTCATCAAATGTGTTCAGCTGATTATTATTGTGTTCGGTAGTTGATTTTGGACATGTATATTGTTTTAATTTGGACATGCACAGTGTTTTAATTTGGACATGTACAGTGTTGTAAATTGGATATGTACAGTGTTTAAAATTGGACATGTACAGTGTTTAAAATTGGACATGTACAGTGTTTAAAATTGGACATGTACAGTGTTTTAAATTGGACATGTACAGTTTTTAAAATTGGACATGTACAGTGTTTAAAATTGGACATGTACAGTGTTTAAAATTGGACATGTACAGTGTTTTAAATTGGACATGTACTGTGTTTTAAATTGGACATGTACAGTGTTTAAAATTGGACATGTACAGTGTTTTAAATTGGACATGTACTGTGTTTTAAATTGGGCATGTATAGTATAAATAATTTGGACATGTATAGTATAAATAATTTGGACATGTATAGTATAAATAATTTGGACATGTAAAGTGTTTATAAATTGGACATGTTTAGTGTTTTAAATTGGACATGTTTAGTGTTTTAAATTGGATACGTATAGTGTAATTAATTTGGACATGTAAAGTGTTTTTAAATTGGACATGTACAGTTTTTTAAATCAGACATGTTGAGTGTTTTAAATTGCACATGTACATTGTTTTAAATTGGACCTGTAATGAAATTTTAAACGTACAGTTTTATTTAATTTTACACATACAGTTTTATAACATTTGACACGCCCAGTTTTATTAAATTGGACATGCACAGTTTTATTAAATACATACAGTGTGAACATTTTTCTCCAGTGGTCTATGCCGCAGGAGTTAAGGCAAACGACTGTAGACACAAAACAGAAAACCATCAACTCTATTCTCTCTCCTCACAGGACCATTTATACTGAGGATTTCCTGTCAGTTTTCTTATTTTCAATTACATTAGTCAACAAGTCAATATTAGTCTTCCAGCTAAGACTCGCCATCTGTGCAAATGTGCTGAAATGGCCTTTAAAAATACTTGGTACGTACGATTGAGTTTAGCACGGACCTATGAATGTTAAGACTATACGCTGCTAGGTAATATGGTGTATCCTATAGCCACCCAGTACAGACAACCTATAGAGACCCATAAGCCACACCCCTGACACACACAATCACCCCCACATACACAACAAACATCCTCTATGACCTCTACTACTGGGACCCACAGTTGGTGTCATTACGTCACATGACAAGACGTCACGCGATGCCGGTCGTTATCATTCCTCCAACTTTACACAAAGACAGTTATCACATGCATGTTATGGGCTTCCAGTGTGTCATCGACAGGCAGCCATTTCTCACCGTCCAACCGTGCCAGAGACGAGGCATCTCATGTATGGTGGAGCTACGCTGACTAGATTACCGACATCCAGTTTGCAGCAGAGCCAATGGGGTGTGGTGGCCGAGGCATACGTCCTGTTATGGCGGCCATGTTTGTGGGGAACGGTAACCTGCAGACTTTCCCCCACCACCGTTTTCCCAGATATCAATCCCTGTTGCACTTTGTATTCATACATTTTTAATGCAGCACCCGTGCCCGAGAAGGAGAGATTAGAATAGAGGGGAACAAATAAAGAGAACAAGGGAGGAGAGGGAGGGGGACGAGGGGGGAGTGAGAAGGGAGGCAGGGAGGGAGAGGGAAGTAAAAGTGGAGCTTTGGAAGGTGTGTATTGCTGTACCCAGGACCTCCAAACGATGCCTAACTGCTTGCTGTACGTTTGCCTTTTCCTCACTGTTGGGCCAAATGTTATGGCTAGCCGACTGGAGCAGCCACTCCGGATATGGTGAGGTGGAGAGGACAGTGGACCGTGATTCCATAGACCTTAGCGCGAACACGACCCGTGTTGATCTGATGAGCCAGAGGCTTAGACATTCCAGAGTGGACAGCCTTCATAAACAACGGGCAAGTGCTTAGGGCAACCAGGGGGCTTTGTTCGTCCAGCTGAGAATGGCTCTCGTGCCGCGAGGAGGAAGACAGCTCACCCTCCCCCATCTGTCAAAGTATGGACTTTAACATTGGGTGGGCAGAGATTATGGCTGAGGACCAAGAAGTTATTCTTAATCTATAATGAAATGGTCTTGCCAGCACTGAATGTATAATGGCCACGGGACAGATAATTATTTATGGATAAAGGAAACTGTTAAGTTGATCAATAACATGAAGGCATGAGTAGAAATATTTGATAAGCTGTTTATTTCTCTAGTGATATCATATTGTAGTACTCTGCACAGCAGCATACAGGGAAATTGTGCTAAAATATAAATAACAAAGTTCAACAGTGTTTCTTTTTCTCATTTCATTTAATCAAAAAACCTTTTGTTAAAAGTGGCAAATTGTCAACAGTTTTCAATATATTCCATTCTCTTGTGCCCTTCCCCCAACAAAGAACGAAACATTGAACAACTAAACTTAAAAAAGGGTATGGACACTATGTACAGACAATCACCATTTGGTGAACAATGCTTAGAGCTAATTGGAAATTCACTTTTGTCATGTTGAATGCAGGAAAAGGAAATGCAATTATGTTATACAAAGATCAAAAATACTATTAAAAACCCTTATTATAAATGGCAGCACTATATTAATTCACTGCTGTTGACAATTTAAATGTAAGTACAAAATCCTGTTGAGGTAGTGCCCTCTGAAGTCACTTGAAACGTTAAAATACTGAATAAACATCACTCAACTTTATATACAATACAGCAAGTCGCTTTTTCTTACACCACTTCATTCAAATGTAATAATCCTTTGGTAAACATAACTGTTAGAAATGTGCAGCTCTGGAAGTGACAACGTTTCCGTATTACATTCACAATACTTTTGCATTTTTTTGGATTCATACGGGGGAAATAATGCAAAAAGTGGCTAATACATAGTTTTTTAGAAAAGCTTGTTGAATGACATTCATTTACGCTAGCCCACTTTTTTGTGAAGGGAAGGGTTCTCCTGACTCCAGAACTGCAGAACCGACATTGAGTCCCCACGCGATGTCCTCGGTTGGCTACTTTTTCGGGGTAGGCCAAAAAGAAACGTGTCATTGTTCATAAAAGAAGGACTAGATGAAAGAGATACCTACAAGCTATTACTGTACTTCCAGTGTGTTACCTTCTCGTGGGAATGTAAACATCAAGGGTATCTCATATTTGGGTAATGATTATTCATAAGCCTGGCGATGAAACAAACTGTCTTTGTGATATGGGAGATTAAAGTAATAGGCTACAACAGACTCTTCATTGTTTTGTTGTGTGTGTGTGTGTGTGTTTCTCTTTACTGGATATTACATTTCAACTTCAGAGCAAGTTTGAAACAGTGTTGTGGAGCAGCCAGAGGAATGGCCCTCAAAGTGACATCATGTTTTACAGACATCTTGAATGGATACTGTTTTCATTCATGCACATTCGTATGCTTGGTTTAATGGCAAAACGTAACTTTGGTTTTCAAAAACAAAAAAGCAATAGCCGGCACGCTAATCTTACAGTAAAATGTACTGGCGACATAACAATTACACCGTGCGTGCGTTCTGCTATATTCACATTCCCCATAAAACACTCCTCATTCACTCCCACGTGTTTTGATTATGAAAATGCCATCGTAAATGAGCACTCGAATAGCTACACACTATAAGAAAATAAGTCAATGTATAATGGATAAAATAATCTATGAGAATAAAGCAACTATAAAAATATAAGATATTTTGGTAGAGAGAAAATAATAACTTTTTGTCGATTTTTTTGTTGTTGTTTTGCCACACCATGTAGGCTATAGCCCAGCAGTTATGACTGTGATATAGGCTATACAGCTGGTATCTAAACAGTGATCTGAAAATTGTTCAGTGCAATTCAATTCATTTTCTATATACTCGGGTGTAAAAAATGCTCTAGAATATTTTCATCCGCTTACCACCCACCGCCCTCCCTCCCTTTAATGGTCGCTGGGCTGGCTGGTCTTTGGAGAGCGGACAGTACTTAATAGTGTGCGCATTATCGCCGTTGGCACTGCACAGGGGACAGGTATACGCCCGCAGAATGGGGCAGACCACCCGCGCGTCCGGAGTCTTCAGGACGTGGGAGCCGTACACCTCCTCCGGGGCCCCGTTATTCCTGCAGAACACGCAGATTTTGGGCTCCTGTTTATTCCTCGGCGCCGGCTTATTGCGCATCTTCCGCTCCACTCCGAACAGGTCGAACCCCGTGAAGCCGGAGCCGAAGCCCGAGTCCCGGTCGTGCAGTGGGACGCCGCCGCCGATCTGGTTGTGGAACGGGCGCAGGATGGAAAAGCGCTCCTTCAGGTCCAGGATGGAGGCAGGCGGGGGGCTGGCGGAGGGACAACAGCAGTCCAGATGTCCGCCCCCCTCACCACCACCACCGCCCGAGATCACACACGCACACGCCGGGGAGTCGTCCAGACCCAGAGTGGCTTTCAGGGACTCGGTGATGGAGTTCGGACTGTGCGGCATCATGTGCGTGTGGTGGTTCTTCGTGACCAGTGTCGACAGACCCAAATAGTCGTTCCAGAAATTAAAAGTGTAGTCGTACGGGTTGCGCCCGCTCAAATAGTTTTGGTTGAGAAAATCCATTATCACTCTTTGTCTATTTTTTATGTAAAAGCACCAAGTAATCCGTCAAGTTCACGGCCAGAGTTGGTGTTCCAGAGTGATTGGTGAACTGTGGACTGGTCCAGGGTCCTCCTCATGTACGCGCTAGTGCCACACGTTTGCTGGTTATATGGAGACCAGGACGCATAAAAGGAGGGCGGGGCGCTTGATAGGAGGGCGGGGCTCTTGATAGGAGGGCGGGGCTCTCTGCTCAAACCAAGTTCGTTATCAGGTTGAATGGCACTCATTCTGCGCATGTGTGGGTTTGGGATCCGGACAGGCTGTTGTTTACAGGTCGGAAAACACCCTATAATTTCACATAGCGTAGACCACACGTAGACCGGTCGCAGTAGCCTATACGCACAGTATTAATTGCGTACATTGGTGAAAGGGAGTTAATTGAGGATGCCTACTGAAATGGCTTTTGACCATGTTTTTTGTGTACATTTAGTGTAAACTCCTTAACCCTTTGAACAGTCAGATATATGAGCCCTTTGTTTCCAGAGCCCTTTATTTTCAGTGATGTATTTCTTGCCCTGCACTTTTAATATAGGCCATGAGCTGGTTTACAGTAGTTATTCGAATAGTAGGCTAAAGACTTACACTCAAAATATCACTTAAACAGCTCATTGTCAATTGGCCCTGACTGTTGCAGTTACTTTGGTGGCATTATTAGATATGTTTACAGAGAAATCGAAAACATATTTACACTCATGTAGGCCTGTATGATGTCATATTGTGAAAAACCTTCCTCTGAGGCGATGAATTGTTCTACAATTTGAGGTCTGAATGAAGGCAAACCGTTTTTCCCCAGCTAATGTCTCCAACCCCCTCCTGAGTACAGAGCCCAGATGATGGCCAATGACTGGCAGCGTAGATTAAATCACTCACTTATACAGTACCGTGGCATAGACTTTATTTGCATATTACACTCCATTCAAGGGAAAAAAACGACAGGAGGACGCGGAGGCAGGAGCAAATACAGAGATGACAAGGTGCCTGCTGGGAAAGTGATGGATGCACAAGGCACACAAAAGCGTCAGAGTGGAATGTCATGCTTTATGGCGGCTTCTTAAAGGGGTAGTTTAGGGAGGTAAACAAAGGGCTTTATATCCTGTATCCCAGACTCAAATGAACCTGTAGATGCCAATGTTACGTATCTGCATTCAGTGGATAGGATGGTTTGGTTGGTATGCAACAGAAATATAGTGAATATCAATTCAAATGATTAGCTTAGCACAATGACTCGAAGTCAACAGGAATCGGTTCCAACAGACTTCTTCCGAGGTAAGTACTTTAAATGAAAGCGTGTTGTTTGTTTCCTTGACAATAAATAACAAGCAGGAAGGCTGTGCCAACACAAGTAGAGCTATTTGAGCAAATGCTGTATTGCCACATCCTTCAAACTGCATGCAGAGACAGACAAATGTGATCCACAACTTAATCTGACCCTGAGTTATAGACAAAGGACCACATCGGCAAAAGGCCAAACCATTTATTTAAGGGTTGACAATACGTTGAATAGAGTCAATAGGGAAGCAAATATTACCGTGAGGTGTAATGCAAGACATGGGATGACAGGATCTGTATTGGTTAGAGACTAACACCACGGTCCAGTGGTCTAGTATCAGCCTATTGAAAGTTTGGCTGCAATAACATCCCAGTGTAATGGCCCACCTTCTCCACTAGGGGACTGTGTGAGTCCAGTTCATCCTAATTAGGATGACATCATCAGGATTCAGTGCAGCGGCATCAGTGAACCGTAACCCCATGCGGTCATTCAATGATCCTAGAATGTTCTGTATTTACCGCAGAAGACCTATACGCTGATGCCCTACTGACCTGTCTCCTCCGTTTGAAGATATAACGGAACATCCTGCAGTGGGTATTGGAACGGTGACTAACACAGGTAGTTTACGCGGAACATAATTATTATTGGTTAAAACTCTGGATAGGTTAAAACAGGACTTGTTGGTTAAGTTGTTTTATCAATATGAAGGTTTGACAATATCACTAACACCAGCTATTGGTCAGCAGTTAGCCTGTAGTGGTTCCCAGAGCTGACAAGGTAAACATGCTGTTGTCTTGCCCTTGAGCAAGACATGTACCCAAATTGCAATTGTAAGCTGCTCTGGAGTGAATGGGTTTTCTAAAAAAATGTAAATGCATCACAAACCGTGTATTACCATTTTGTACACGTAAAATTTCACCCAGTTTACAGTCACAATTGAAACTTTTCCCAATCAAGCAAACCAGGGAACAATAGTGTACTGTAGTGTGATTTAGCCGCTCCCAACTTCACCAGTAATTAAATACCGGAGTCTGGAATGTCATAGCAGCTCTCTTTAAACAATTATAACATATGAGTGACTGCAGTTCTAATTAAAAGTGGAGGGGAGATTGTTGAAACGCATCCAGTTGGGAGGATTAAATCTATTTTAGGGGAACTCAAAAGAACTCCATACCTTGCTGTTGACTGAGCGCTAATGAAAACAGGAGCTAAAGCTGTGTGCCAAGGTTTTCCTCTGTCGTATTTCAGGAGAGGAACACCTTGATCTTGGATGATCTAATCCATACAATTTCTTACATTTGGGTTCCTATACTTCTTTACTTTTTCCCCGTTAAGCATGAATAATTCATATTATCCTACTCGTTTCCCAGAGTCCCCCTCGTCATCGTAGCAGCCCATTGGATGAAAGTGTTTCCGCGTCTCTGCAGTGTAACTAAAATATTAATGAGCCTGTTCTAACTTAATTTTGTTCTGACTGAGAAGGATTAATTCTCGCCCATTAACATAAAGCAAATTAGCTGGCTGCCTTGAGGAAATGTGTCAGACAAGGAAGCAACTGAATGATCTATAGCACCAGTATAGGGGCTGTGGCTATGAATTGTTTAGGGACTCCCAAAAAACAGGAAGTCATCACACAAAAATTTGTGCACCCTGTAAAACATTTGCTTCAGAATAAATATTATTTTCCCTGTTATATAGTTTGAGCGTTTTCTCCATTACCGTATGCGGATTTATGTTTCAAATCTCTGATTGTGGTGAAGATGAATTATGCAAACACATTTGTGCGTGGCTATCGCTGAAGTCGGCCATGTGTGATTTACATGATTTCTCGGAGTAAGCTTTCGTCGATTCCCAGAATGCATTTTGATGATTTATAATCGTATGCTGAATGTGTTGGATGGAAGTAATTTTAGTAAAAGCTTGTTAAATTACCGAACTGTAATGTAAATGTGTGATGTGGTATTCTATTTCCTGTTGACATTTTGAATTACACCTTGAACGGTACAATTAAAAAGAGATAACTGGGGCAAAACTTAGCCTACATCTTTATGGTTGTCCTGTATGGGATAATAAATCGGACTTTTGAGACCGGCTGTCCTACAAGATCGTTTCTGTGGATGATTGAGGCCTAAAATAAAAAGCTCAAAGGCCTATTCATTCATCTCGTTAGCTGTCACTGTAAAACTCATGTTGGACACCTTACAACTAAGATTTGGAGCGCACACAAAGGATTTAGCTGACACATATTGGCCTAGTCCTGTACTAAAACATTTCAATAGAAACAAACTCAGTGGAAATCTCCATTCAGATAGCTGTTCTCAGTCTGAATAGGTTTAGTCTGGTCCACATCCACTACAACCACCACCAGACTAAACCTAGTAGCAAAGAATGGCTACTTGGCTACGACGTTCACACAGGCTTACCCAATCTTTAAACAATCACATCTCATTTACAGTGGACCACCCCAGGCCACAAATGCTGAATTATCTCATACAAAAATGTCCCCTGTTCCACAGGCCTCAGTGTGGTCCAATAGCTGGTTGCCACTAGCTGTTTCATCTGGCTGTTTTTACTAGCTGTTTCTGCTGGCTGTTTTTACTAGCTGTTTCTGCTGGCTGTTTTTACTAGCTGGTTGCCACTAGCTGGTTGCCACTAGCTGGTTGCCACTAGCTGATTTCAGTAGCTGTTTGCTACTAGCTGTTTTCTCTGGCTGTTTTTACTAGCTGGTTGCCACTAGATTTTTCCTCTGGCTGTTTTTACTAGCTGGTTGCCACTAGCTGTTTTCTTGATTTTGACTGACTATTTTTAGTTCTCTGACCAGCAGATGTCTCATCATTAAAATCAATTTTCCTGTTTTTTTAAGACATGCAAATGAATGCAAATTCAGTCAATTCAATCCTTACAAATTAGATTTCGCTTGATAGATAGAAGGCGTTTGATCAAACATTGGATATTCAAAATTATGTTTCACAGTGGTCTGTCCTGTATGGGACACTGTTACACGCACGCACGCACACACACACACACACACACACACACACACACACACACACACACACACACACACACACACACACACACACACACACACACACACACACACACACACACACACACACACACACACACACACACACACACACACACCTTCACTTGACCACGGCCTTCACTCTGTGAATATTATTCCGTTTACAACCGACGTTGTCGTACAGGGAAAGGGGATTGGGCTTAAACCGTTTCCAGTAAGTAAAGCTGCTGTTCCTGCGTTTCTGTTTTTCACACACGGCAAGGAGCAAATATATGTACGTAGACATGCCTCTTTTGTTACTTCAGTGAATAACTGGGTTAATAGCGTTCCTCATAATTGCATATTAACTCCCCCGGCGCCTTTGTGTTCTACTCTTGCCTGTGTAGAGATATAACTGATGGTTTCATTCAAAGACGGTTACTCCGCCGTGCCGCATAAATGGGACCAATAAGCTACGCTAGTCGATAACTGAAGCTCTGGCTGCTTAGATACTAGCAGGCCAGGAGATGGAGAACAAACAATGTCCCCTTAGTGAATTCTAGCAAAGACAAAAGCCCCTCCTATTGACTTAATGGACCGAAACATTACTATGCCAACTCAAGCAAACAAAGAAATAAGGACTGTGGCTGTACTTTAACTCGTTAATTCCCAGTAAATTCATTTTGACCACAATGTCAACATATTTGCATATTTGCATGTATGTGTTACATGCAGGTATAATGGCACTAAATGGAACGGACACTATATTATACACTGATATAATTTGGCTACCTTTAACATTTTTCACATTGTTTATAAGGATGAACAAAAAAACTATAGAATAAATAATTAAAATAATGGCCTATACTCTATTTAAATAAATAATTGTATGATCTGTACTACAATTGCTGTCACGAAAACTCTTGGTTTGTGGTAGTGTAGTGCAGAAAAAAGTAAACTGCAGAGCTTGAAATAATGATGATGTTTGCTAACAGCAAAACAATCACTAGAAACAGTAAGTGCACCTAAAACTCACCACACTGGTACAAAACTCACCACACTGACAATTGCCCAGAAAAAAATACTTTGAATAGCTACAATCTTCTGTTGAAGATTCTGTTGATTCAGGTCTTATACCATCATTTTACATTAAACCAGCATTCCTGTCAGAGACTATAATATTCCCATATGCATGAGCTGGGAATGTGAATCCAAGATAAGTCAACAGATGAATGGATCGTGCTAAGTAAAGTAGGGTTGCAATAACAAAATAATCACTAATTTCAAATAACACGTGTAGTTATTATTTCAAAAGTTAAACTAAATAATTAATATCTCTCATATGGCTGCGATAACTTAGTTTGAAACATTTCTCTTCTTGTGAGCATTACATTTGAGTATTTTAGGAGGCACTCTGATCCAAATGACTTGCTATACAAAGCAAAGTGCTTACATTTTCATACTATTTTGCACTGCAACAAATGATAAAACGGTGCAATTTGTCATTACCTAGGGGCTTTCAGGCACCGTACGTCTTTTAGGAAGCGTATTCCTCCAGGCTCTGTAGCGTACCAGACACTGTTCCTGCTCAGATTACACCTGGGAAGATGCCGCCATGCACAATAAACATGACTCGCGAACAACAGTTTCTTTGTTATCTGAGTGTAGACGGTGGTTAGATGCCTACGTGTCTGATATTCGTTTCATCTCTGCCGGATCAAAATGAATCGCGGCTGACCTGCGAGTGCAGGCTGACATCCTCTCTGGGGAGTGAGCTTTAAAACGCCGGTCGGATGAGGTTGGACGAGCCATCTCATCCTCCTGTCACGTCTGGCTCACAGGCAGGTAGCAGGAAGCGGACACAGGCGCAGAGAATTCTATAATAAAGTCTTTATTTACCCAGACTAACACCGAAAACACTTCGGGTCTCACGAAAACAACAAACAGACGATCGTAACGATCAGAAACTCCGAACAGGAGAACACAGGAACGTACCTCTGTACGTACATCCAACACGTACAAACAATGATCCCACAATCACCAACAGAATGAGGCAGGGTTAAATACAGGGGCTAAATGCCCAACCAAACACAGGTGCGGAGAAGTCTCAGGTGCAGTGAATGTCCTTGATTGTCTCTCTGCTGACAGGGGGAAGTGCCAATACTGGCATAGAGAGGGACAGAGGGAGGGATAGACCTCAGGTCCTCACAGTACCCCCCCCTCTATGCGCTGCACCTGCAGCGCCAAACATCCCACGGGCAGGGCAGAGAGAACCGGTCGGGCAGAAACAGGTCTGGAGGTCGACTCGGCGGATGCAGGTCGGGAGGTCGCACCGGCGGATGCAGGTCGGGAGGTCGCACCGGCGGATGCAGGTCGGGAGGTCGCCCCGGCGGATGCAGGTCGGGAGATCGACCCGGCGGATGCAGGTCGGGAGGTCGCCCCGGCGGATGCAGGTCGGGAGGTCGCCCCGGCGGATGCAGGTCAGGAGGTCGACCCGGGGAAGACCTGGGCACAGTCTTAGGCTGGAAACCAGGCTCAGGCAGGATCATGGGCTCGGGGACTGGGGCAGACTCGGGGACTGGGACAGACACAGGCATGACAGTGGAACAGGGCATAGAGGCACGAACGGGAACAGAAGGAGAGACACGGACGGGAGCAGGACCAGAGACAAGGACGGGACCGGGATGAGAGACAAGGACGGGACCGGGATGAGAGACAAGGACGGGACCGGGAACGAAGACAAGGACGGGACGGGTGAAGGGACGAATGCGGGGCGGAGCTAAAGGCGGAGGTTGAGCGAGGGACGGAGGTCGGAGCATGGACGGGCGAGGCGACGGGTACAAGGACGGGATCGAAGAGGGGGACTAGGACGGGATCGAAGAGGGGGACTAGGACGGGATCGGGGACAGTGAGTGGGACGGGAACGACGACAGTGGAAAGGACGGGATCGGGGACAGTGACACTAGAGACGGGGACGGGCTCGGAGACGGGGAAGGGCTCGGAGACGGGGAAGGGCTCGGAGACGGGGAAGGGCTCGGAGACGGGGAAGGGCTCGGGAGACGGGAAAGGGCTCGGAGACGGGAAAGGGCTCGGAGACCGGCTCACAGGGGGCGGAGACAGGCTCACAGTGGGCGGAGACAGGCTCACAGGGGGCGGAGACAGGCTCACAGGGGCGGAGACAGGCTCACAGGGGGCGGAGACAGGCTCACAGGGGGCGGAGACAGGCTCACAGGGGGCGGAGACAGGCTCACAGGGGCGGAGACAGGCTCACAGGGGGCGGAGACAGGCTCACAGGGGGCGGAGACAGGCTCACAGGGGGCGGAGACAGGCTCACAGGGGGCGGAGACAGGCTCACAGGGGGCGGAGACAGGCTCACAGGGGCGGAGACAGGCTCACAGGGGGCGGAGACAGGCTCACAGGGGGCGGAGACAGGCCCACAGGGGGCGGAGACAGGCTCACAGGGGGCGGAGACAGGCTCACAGGGGGCGGAGACAGGCTCACAGGGGGCGGAGACAGGCTCACAGGAGGCGGAGACAGGCTCACAGGGGGCAGAGACAGGCTCACAGGGGGCGGAGACAGGCTCACAAGGGGCGGTGACAGGCTCACAGGGGGCGGAGACAGGCTCAGGGTACCGGTCAGAATACCGGTCAGGACACCGGTCAGGATACCGGTCAGGATACCGGTCAGGATACCGGTCAGGCTCAGGATACCGGTCAGGATACCGGTCAGGCTCAGGATACCGGTCAGGATACCGGTCAGGATACCGGTCAGGATACCGGTCAGGATACCGGTCAGGCTCAGGATACCGGTCAGGATACCGGTCAGGATACCGGTCAGGCTCAGGATACCGGTCAGGATACCGGTCAGGATACCGGTCAGGATACCGGTCAGGCTCGGGGTACGGTCAGGCTCAGGGTCGGCAGGAGACCCAGTTTCGGGAAGGACAGAAAGACCGAACAGGACCTCAATTCGGCCTCGGATCTGCGCCCCTCCCCCAAAAAAAATTCCGGGAATGTCCAGAAAAGGCAATGGCTCTACCTTCGAGCGGGGTGTGGGCAGGTGACGATCGGCAACTCGGCAGCCATCTTGGGCTGCGGGGTGTCAACCCTCCAGGGTTGTGGAGTGGCGGCCATCTTAGGTTGCCGGGTGTCCACCCTCCTGGGCTGTGGAGTGGCGGCCATCTTGGCCCGCGGGTTGCCAGGAAGAGCTCCGGGAGGTAATGCGGTGCTCAGCCGCCGGATGTAGGCATCCCAGCCGTACTCATCCTCCGACTCCTCCGACTCGTCCTCCCACTCCGACTCCGACTCCCACTCAGACTCCGACTCCCACTCAGACTCCGACTCAGGGCTGAGTGGCTCTCTCCCAGGCCGCATGGCTCTATAGTTCACCGGTACCCAGATGGGTGGTGGGGCGGATGGTCGTGGAGGAAGAGGTGGTCCAGGTCGAAACGCGCACCGGCGAAGATCAGCCGGTACCACGGCAGACTGTTCATCTCTCCCAGAACAGCCTTTCCTTCTCTGCTGCGTCCCTCTTGGTGGGATCATACTGTCACGTCTGGCTCACAGGCAGGTAGCAGGAAGCGGACACAGGCGCAGAGAATTCTATAATAAAGTCTTTATTTACCCAGACTAACACCGAAAACACTTCGGGTCTCACGAAAACAACAAACAGACGATCGTAACGATCAGAAACTCCGAACAGGAGAACACAGGAACGTACCTCTGTACGTACATCCAACACGTACAAACAATGATCCCACAATCACCAACAGAATGAGGCAGGGTTAAATACAGGGGCTAAATGCCCAACCAAACACAGGTGCGGAGAAGTCTCAGGTGCAGTGAATGTCCTTGATTGTCTCTCTGCTGACAGGGGGAAGTGCCAATACTGGCATAGAGAGGGACAGAGGGAGGGATAGACCTCAGGTCCTCACACCTCCGCTGATGTGGAAGGGGAATCACAGAGGGGCTAGCTGAGGGCTCATTTCCCTGGACGAACAGAAATGAGTTTTACCCGTTGTGGGCTAACACAGTGCTAGTACATGTATACACGCTAAATGCATCTCGCACATACCGGAGATATGGCCTATATCCTAGAAGAGGTTTGAGTTTTTCCAGCTCTTCGGCCTGCGCTGTGTTGTTTCCTTTTGTTCGATAGGTGATTCTGTCACAGTGTTTAGGTGAATACAATTGATTTTGCATTGTTCCAACTGATGCGTTTGTTGTGTTGTTTTGGACTACTCAATACGGCCAAATCCATAGCATAGATTCCCCATCCTTCTTGCTAATCGATATTTCCTGAGTGGCTGTGAGGGTTCTCTCAGTGGGGCTCTCTGGTATGTTTTCACTAATTAGCGTCATTATCCACCTCAGTGAGCACGTCACCGATTACGTTGGCCGTCCTTGGGAATCGTACGTGCACTAACCACCCTGGTGATTGGTTGATATATGCGCACACACTGTGTTTAGGTGTGTGTACGCTACATTGAAAGGCTGCAGCACTTTCCAGCAAATCAATGAGGACACGCACCCAAGGAGCATCACAGGTCTTCTCAAAAAGATAGTGTTAGAGAACTGGGCTAGTAAAAGTTATCACTACTGTGCCAGAGAATTTAAACAATTAGGCCCTTATACTCATGCGGTACACATTAGCTCAGGCATCTTTGCACAATGATTTAGTCTTTCCCGGGTAAACTCGGCACATTAGCATCCAAAAATGACTCATTTGGTTGAGAAGCAACCGGTGCACCTCTTTTCCAGAGAATCCAATGGCCCGGTTGACAAAGCAGACGTATCCGATTCTGACCCTAACCTGCCAGGAGGTGGAATTCGATGCACTGTGCTGTCAGAGGCACAGTTCTCAGAGCGTTGGTCGTGTGAAAACCAGCTGCATTTTCCAGTCGAGAGGATTTCAAAGGGACCGCTCCAAGCTCCCGGCTCGGCTGCTTCTCTGTCAGGGCCACCTGTCTGGCCCAAACAAAATCTCCAAACCAGAAATATGTTTGCCCGGGGAGCCATTTCACATTCAATTGGCCAATAAGGCGCTGACGAAGCTGCTCCGATGACAAGACTTGTTATGTACATTTCAGTCGTTGAGTTCATAAATAGTTTCTAATAGAAATGACATTGGGGCGAAGGTCAGAGCTTAGAGGGAGAAACGGGAGATTAGTCGTAAGTTGTGTTTTCAGAATCTATATGGGGTCTTTCATAAGGCCTGAAAGAATGTCTTGGTGTGGGAGAAGTACAAGTTTTACGTTACATGTGGTGAGAACGGACGGATGTCGTGTCACGTCAGAGTTCGGGTTAACATTTGATGTGATTGGCTCTCACCTGTGGACGGCCTGTCAGTGTGGATACCATGGTGACGAATACTGTAATAGGATATAGCATGACACCTCAGCCCTCAACCGAGTAGCAACGGAGGGAGAGCCGGGTGCTTCTGTAAATGGCTATTAACTATGTGTGTATAGATTATTTGCTCCAAAGTATTGTGAATCTCTTGGGCCACAGTATTAACAGCACAGGCACCTAAGATGAAATCTAGTACCTGAGTAAAAAGTTTGCAAGGTTAGTGGATAATAAAGAGTTAGTTAGTACAATTATGATCATCCAGTTAGCAGAGTTACATCGTAAAATCAATTATGTTGTTTTAGCAATGTCTTATTTAAATATTGCAACTTCCTTTTGTGAATAACATAACTCTTAGTGCCGGTTACTAATTGCCTAAAATAATTTTACTTTTGAAGTTCAAAAGTCTGTGTGTCCGCTTCCTGTTTTTTTAAAGCTTGCATGCCTTTCCAATGCCTCAGGCGTTCCTTCTGTAACCCTTTTAATGGTCACTGCCTCTGTGGTCAAGAGGTGGTTGATGAATGGACTAATTCTGTAGGATTAGTCCTCGCTGGTTTGATCCAGTCAGCCAAACAAACGTGACCTCAGAGCGCTGATCTACGTAGGTGAAACCATACAGTGCCCCCCATGGAGGGGTCGTTCAATGGATTAGCCGGGATCAGCCGTAGTCTTTTGAAATGTTTCTGACTTTGAGAGACACGCTGAACCAAACTCACAACACACTGGTGAAGGGGTGGGGGGTGAAGGGGTGGTAAACAGGGGGGTGGAGTGGTGTTTTTTTGGTATTGGCAGGAGACCATGTACGCGGTGGATGTTCCACGCAAAGGCCCCGCCAGCTCGAATGACATCGTGCAATGAGATGCCCGAGGCAACATTACGCTAACCCGGAATCCATGAATTCACCCGAATGACGGTTAGAAACAGAGAATACTTAGGGCCAATATAGATGAATAAGTCACGACGCTCGCTGAGAAAAGAGGTCTGCTTCCGCAAGGTTGCTGAACGCCGTGAAAACCCGCTACGGTTGAGGTTGCACTATTTTGATGCTACTTGACAACCTGTCCAAAATAGCAGAATAATGTATAGAAAAAAAACAGGAAATGAATGACACATCACATACTCAATGTCAGACTGGAGCCGACTCCCTCATCTCATCTCGTGCCTGCAGGAGTAACCCCCTTTGTGGGACTCGGAAAGCCTTTTTAAGACGCGCCGCTAGATTACTCCATTTTGATCTTCACCTCTTCCTGAATCCGGCGGGAGTTGCCGCAATGAGACAGGGCTGCAGATACAATATGATATGACGAAATTGGAGAAGGGAGACACAGGAGGGGGATATGGGCTGTATAGAAAATAAAATGATTACTCCACTTTTAGAAATGCGCCTCCGTTGTGCTCGCAGATGTTCTGTGCATGTTGTCAGGCTGCAGAGCAAATCAGTTGCTGATCGGATCTCACTGAAGATATAAGCCTGGTTGCTCCTATCTTCAGTCTGAACTTATCTGATCTTCTGGTTGCCTCACTTCGCCAATTTCCCTCCATCGCGTCTAACACAGATGCCGAAGGGGTCTGGTTCTCTGTGGCGGCAGAAAAAAACACAATAACACTCTTCTGAACAAAGCCGAACTCTGTGAAAGTTTTTTTCTCATGACAATGTAGCTCATGGCCTAAATATTTTTCCATTAGACCGTAGTTTGGTTGATCAGTGGTTCTTTTTAATGTCCAAGATCGCTAACACCATGCCGGCTCAGACAGACTTCCTTCCCAAGAGCTGCCTAGCACATTTTCATCGCAAGCTGATCTCCAAACACGTTACAATATTAGACAGGTGGTCAATTCCCGACACACGGCCAGTTTGAAGCCACCATTTTGCCACCCATGAAATAAACACAAATACACACAGATAATTCAAAAAGCGGTGCAATTAAACTGCAGTGATTAAACTGCCGCTCGGCTGCTACGTGTATCAGCTCATACATATGCATGGTACAGCTAAATAGTCTCCGCTGACACCCATTAGAGGGGCTGCACAGAGGAGGCCTGTTTTAGAAAATTTGCATGAGGACATTAGGAGATTAATCACAAGTGACAGCACAGGGAGCGTTCAGGGGCAGGAACCAGAAGAGCCAAGATGGACCCCAACCCACAGATATGGCAGCTAGCCGCTCAGGTTATTAGGCACCAGCCTGGCTAAAATGGTTCCATGTCGTAGAAAATACTGAGGTGCAAAAAAGCAGAAACTTGCTCCAAGAAAAATCTGAAACTTTTCCTGTTTTGACCCACAATACCCTGGGGGCAAATCTTAACGTGTGTTTTGTCTTCCATTAAAAAATGCTACAGGGATGTCACAGGCCTGTCACATGGATGTCACAGGCATGTCACAGGGATGTCACAGATTTTGTCACAGGGATGTCACATGGATGTCACAGGGATGTCACAGGGATGTCACATGGATGCTACAGGGATGTCACAGGCATGTCACAGGGATGTCACATGGATGTCACAGGCATGTCACAGATTTTGTTACAGGGATGTCACAGGGATGTCACATGGATGTCACAGGGATGTCACAAGGATGTCACATGGATGTCACATGGATGTCACAGGGATGTCACATGGATGTCACATGGATGTCACAGGGATGTCACATGGATGTCACATGGATAATACAGGGATGTCACAGGGATGTCACATGGATGTCACATGGATGTCACAGGGATGTCACATGGATGTTACAGGGATGTCACATGGATGTCACAGGGATGTCACATGGATGTTACAGGGATGTCACATGGATGTCACAAGGATGTCACATGGATGTCACAGGGATGTCACATGGATGTTACAGGGATGTCACAGGGATGTCACATGGATGTCACAGGGATGTCACATGGATGTTACAGGGATGTCACATGGATGTCACATGGATGTTACTCCACACAGGGCTTTTTCATGGAGTCAGCGTTTCAGCTGTGCCTCTTTAACGATTCGCCTCAAATCATTCTTGCCCAGGTATCGCAGAGCACCGGTGACAGAAATAACACTGAATGTCATCCGATCTTCAGCTTAATGTCAAACCGGATAATGAAATATAAAATGTTGACGTGACAAAAACTGTCATCTTTCCTCAGAATAAACTCCCTGTTTCCAATGCACTCTTATTTGTTGATGTTGACAAGTTTGACGTCTCAGCACAGACAGACAATCACACACAGTAAACTAGGTTACACTGCAATTTGCCCAGCTCATGTTGTTAATACAAGTTTTACACATTTTCTGAATCTATTACACTGCTCATATCCATAGCTGACAGGCAGAAATCATTTATTTTGCATCATTTGCGGATGTATTCCGGTTTTGGCATCCAATTTATCTTTTCCCATTGGAGTCCTCCGGTTAAAGAGCAGACAGGCGAAAATTAGCAGGGCCACATCGACTGGCAGGCTGTCAATCATCTACTACTGTCCTTTACAGAAGGGAGGATAGAAAGAGAGAGAGAGAAGGGTGGATGTTATGCTGGGTACACTTTCCCCAGTGCATGTATGCATTCAGTATTTAGTGTGTTTGCAGAATGTAGTATGCAGTATGTGTGCATAGGTGTATGCAGAATGTAGTATGCAGTATGTAGTATGTGTGCATAGGTGTATGCAGAATGTAGTATGCAGTATGTGTGCATAGGTGTATGCAGAATGTAGTATGCAGTATGTAGTATGTGTGCATAGGTGTATGCAGAATGTAGTAGGCAGTATGTAGTATGTGTGCATAGGTGTATGCAGAATGTAGTAGGCAGTATGTAGTATGTGTGCATAGGTGTATGCAGAATGTAGTAGGCAGTATGTAGTATGTGTGCATAGGTGTATGCAGAATGTAGTATGCAGTATGTGTGCATAGGTGTATGCAGAATGTAGTAGGCAGTATGTAGTATGTGTGCATAGGTGTATGCAGAATGTAGTATGCAGTATGTGTGCATAGGTGTATGCAGAATGTAGTAGGCAGTATGTAGTATGTGTGCATAGGTGTATGCAGAATGTAGTATGCAGTATGTGTGCATAGGTGTATGCAGAATGTAGTAGGCAGTATGTAGTATGTGTGCATAGGTGTATGCAGAATGTAGTATGCAGTATGTGTGCATAGGTGTATACAGAATGTAGTATGCAGTATGTGTGCATAGGTGTATGCAGAATGTAGTAGGCAGTATGTAGTATGTGTGCATAGGTGTATGCAGAATGTAGTATGCGTGCATAGTTGTATGCAGTGTGTAGTATGTGTGCATTGTTGTATGCAGTATGTAGTATGCAGTTTGTATGCATATATGTTTCAGTGTTGTATTCAAGCACTACAACAAACGATACAACAACTACAAGTGAATATATGCTTCAATTATTGGGTATCTTGATCCTTATTGGATCAACCATGTGGAACCATGTATTCTTACCTGTGTCTTACCTGTGTCTTCCCTGTATCTTCACTGTGTCTTTACTGTATCCTCCCTGTGTTTTCACTATGTCTTCTCTGTGTCTTCCTTGTATCTTCCCTGTATCTTTACTGTGTCCTCCGTGTTTTCCCTGTATCTTAACTGTGTCTTCCCTGTATCTTCCCTGTCTCTTTTCTGTCTCTTCCCAGCCATCTTCAGTTCCTGTTTGTATCTTCATAGCTACCCGTTTCAAATTGTGCATGTACAACAATTTCAGCTGTTTTTATTGATGCTTTCACTTTGGCAACGTCGACATGACATTAAAGCATAATGATTTTGAAAGAGAGGGGGACAGCAAAAACAGAGAGAGAGCGAGACTGCAGCATGAGTTATGTAGTAACCAGACCAGCCATGCAAGCAGCAGAGTAGTGATTTATAATACACATGAACAGAACGAACATCAGGTAGCATTTTCATTTTCAACAACAATCCTCGTCCGATCAATCTTGGCATAAAATAGGGATGTCTCAATACCACCGTTTTATGTACGATACTGATATTGATCTTGCTACCTTGAGTATCTGTCGATTGCCATACTAATCGGATGCCATTTCTAAATTTTAAACAACCAACCTATTAATAATACATGTATTTGGATGGTTGGATGGATTAGGCGGATTAGATGATTTGCATAACCTAACAACGTAATCTCACGTTCTAGCTATGTTCACCTGACACGTGTTGCTGGTCTCACGACACACCTCTCTTTACGGCATGTGGGTTGCTGGTCTCACGACACACCTCTCTTTACGTCATGTGGGTTGCTGGTCTCACGACACACCTCTCTTTACGTCATGTGGGTTGCTGGTCTCACGTCACACCTCTCTTTACGGCATGTGGGTTGCTGGTCTCACGACACACCTCTCTTTACGGCATGTGGGTTGCTGGTCTCAAGACACACCTCTCTTTACGGCATGTGTGTCGCTGGTCTCACGACACACCTCTCTTTACGGCATGTGGGTTGCTGGTCTCACAACACACCTCTCTTTACGTCATGTGGATTGCTGGTCTCACGGCACACCTCTCTTTACGGCATGTGGGTTGCTGGTCTCACGACACACGTCTCTCATTTACAGGCTAATCTGTATCAGATTTTTCTTATCCCGCCTGCTCATCTTGGGTTCTGTTGGTGCAAACTCTTACACAGCACTAACACGTGCAATCAGACCAACTAATAGGCTTTTATGACATACAGATCGACACAAACTATTGTACAAGCTGACCGTGTTTTACTGTGTGGTTAAACGCAGGTGGTCACTGCTATTCGACCACAGGGACACGGTGCTCTAGCTGAAAACCGTCGGGGGATTAAACTTCAAACATCGTCAGTCAGGCGGCCATGGATGACAGCACTGGAGAGAGAAACACTCTCTCTCTCTCTTTAAAAAGAGGGAAATGAAACGAGCTCCAGGGTAAACCCCAGCATGACAGCTCGTGTTACACATCTAATACTTCGCCCGAACACTGATTTGGACAGTCATGTAAATAGTTTCAACCTATTTAAATGGCTAGAGAGTTTCCACAACTCCAATTATATTTAATTTTTTATTTTAACCCTTATTTAACCAGGTAGGCCGATTGAAAACAAATTCTGTGGTTGAGTCCTCAATGCAGTTGAATTAGGCAGTGGTTTAAAATGAGTTCGGTCAATATGGAGAAATCAACCGTCCAGAGCTCTGACCACCCACTTTTGCCTTCCTGAGTAATTTGCAGGTGTGGGACAAACTTAAAGAACCAGCAGGACAATGAATCCAGGAGTTCCTTTACTAAAGCGTTAATTCCCACTAAGCTGGAGCCTTAACTTTCGGCAATGTACTTCATGAAAACCCTCGAGTGGTTCATTTCCATTGTTGTTCTGAGGTAAAGGGAAGACTAAACCTTTCCATTAAGTCTGATTTCCTGTCAGTCGTCTACAAAGGATGAATGACCAGCCTTAGGCTATTGAAGTCCCGGTTGCCTGTGGGGCTCCATTTTATCCTAGCAACACTAGGTCCGACCAAAGGAGCCCCGAATGTCAAGTTCAATGTTAGTTAGCGAGACCCGCTGGATGAAACCAACGTCAGGTCACTCTGGAAATGTAATCCTCCGTCTGAACGCTAATTTCCTGTTCCCCATCTCCGCCTGTGTGTTACTTCAAACAGAGACATGGTCTAGTGGTTTAGAAAATGCCTTGATATTTGGAGGGTTACATTCTTATATCCCATCTAAGGCATTAACGACTTGTACAAACGTATTGCTCCTGGTCAGTTCAAAATATAAAAAACGGCTAATCCTGAATAGTGAATATTTGTTGCTATTGGTGGTCTTTTGGTGAATATTCAACATGTATTGATTAGCATTACAGTGATCCATTTGCTTGTCAGATATTGATATAACTCCCCATCATGCATTTCACATGAGCGTCATCATGTCTCCACGGGTTATTCTATGACAGAGTAAATTAGCACACAGTTTGACAAGACTCATAACAATTGAACACGTGAAGGAGTCGTCCATGTAAAACAAACCCTTGGTCATACTGGCTAACAGGAAACACATGGAGTCCACAACTACTCAATCCTGCAACTTTGTGAGGTGAGGGTTTTAATCACGCTCTGCTTTGTGTGAATCTCAGAGATCCTCTACAGCATCAGGTAGCCCTTTGTGTTATCATGTTCCCCCCGCGTTCTGCCCCTTTTGTTTGCTTTCGGTGCAGTTGCTGTGGCGACCGAGCCCCGGGCCTCCAATCAGTGGGCCATACCATTTACAGGCAGAAGGGGTGTTTTGTGGAGAAGCCTCGAAGGAGGAGTTTGGTCAGACCAGCCCATTTCCCTGTCTTCAGGGCCTCAGTTATCCACTCGTATAATCCTCCCGTTTCTCCTCCACCATAAATCAAGCCGACGGAAATGTGTCGCGGACAGAGTGCCCTCATGATAACACAGGTCTGGTTCTTCAGGCATGTAACGACAGAGTACCGCAACCCAACGGTGGGTTCCATTCCGGTGAACTCTTTGTCTTACCCCGTCCCCGTGTTCCCTCACAAAAACAGATCCGTGGCGGAACCCGGAAAGCTTGAAATGTTAAGTACCACCTGCCATCCCATTCTGCTCTCGTTTACAGAAACAAATATTCACTGCTACAGTCCGTTCTGTTGATGCCCGCGGGCTACAGTTACAGCCAGCTCAAAGCAACGGCCCATCTGGATCTGTAATCAGTTGCTCGCGAAGTGCAGGGACGTACTTTAACTACGTTTGAACACAAGTGAATATGCACAAGCTGTTTGTGGACATTTTTTGCCACTTGACATGAAAGGCTCTGTCTGAGGTGCGGAACAGCCCGTATTGCGTAACATGACTCTGACCCCCGAGCCCTGTGACATACCGAACGACCGGCAGAATTGCTCAAAACAACAGACCGATTGACTCGATGAAATGCCTCCGACGTTTTTGTCAGGTTTTAATCGTTTGTGTTTTCCTTCGCCTCGTTTCCCGCAGCCCCACCCAGGAAAATGCTCGAGGTGCAGCTGTTGGAGGGACCTGCAATTTGTTTCAATAAAGCTGGTTGGAGAAGAGGGGGAGGTGGGTGTGTGGGTGTGTGGGGGTTTGTTTGGCTATCACTAGCTTGGTCTTCATCTTGCACAGGGGCTGACTGGAATACTGATGTGGTGTGACTCTCACCAGTACACCAAAGCCCAACCGTTCCACACTGAGCCCAGATGGATAAAATGTCCATCTGATTTGCACAGACCCACGACGAGTAGACGGGGAACCGGTGGGTCTGGCTCTGGACCACTCAGCATGGTTGCTAGCCTGATTGGTCCCTGAGGGATTTGAACCATTTAAATCTCATTTCACGTGTTGTGGGGTAATAATTAAATAGGTCGGTACAACCACCAGCACAACCTCAGCTCGTGGCCCAGTGATGAGATATACTGTATATACAGTATTTAATATATTTCATTTTTCAATTGTGTCGTATTTGAATGTAATTTCTGCAGGTGTTCATTATTTGATAACAATGCTTCTGCGATGTCTTGATTCAGGTATAGCCTACCAGCATTTCTGTATTTGACACTTTAAGTTAAATATTGTGACACTAAGCATTATCTTGTTTCAGCTGCCACTGCTGCCTTGAATGTATGGAGATTTATTTATTTATTTTGCCTGCCATATTATAGCAGTTCTTTGTTCTCGTCAGCTCTGTCACAAATTCTGTACTTCAATTCAGCCCTCACAGGCTCCACCCAAAACCCCATAATATTCACTCTGTAAAACCGTCAGTTTGAATTTCAGGTATCATTGTACTTCTATTCTGGAAAGAGGCTGCTTTGCTCATGAAATTGAGCTGACTTCACGTTAATTTAAAACGTGAACTCATATTATTCACCATATTTGTATTTGCTCGTTTTTCAATTCCCTGATCTCATATTTTCAGAGGGTTATCTAAATGCTAATGTCTCAATGCATTAAATTGAAGGCACAGTTGGTTTCACTGATAGACGGAGGAGAGACAGCCACTGACCCCTTTGTGACTTGGGGAAACAGACAAAAAACAACCAAGGATCTCATCAAGGGGATTCAGAAAATTAAATGGTCCCTGTCTGTTCCCTCCGTCTGAGGTGGACTAAACATGCAGCGCAATTGCAACAAAATACACACGGTTTTGATTCTAGATTGGATCAGTTTGTTTTTTCCGTAGCCCGGCGGAGGGTTGAAATGCTACATATATAGGTGGAGCCTCTCGTTACAGCCACGGTGCCATAGATAAGGACTCTGATAGGCTACACAAGATACATCCTGGATAACTTACTGAGAGTTGGGTCAGATCTACAATGGAACCAGATTAATGTGTGTGTGTGTGTGTCCTTGTCTTACTACAATTGTGATGGCCAAAAATCCTCACAAGGATTGTAAACTATTGGAGATTATACTTAATGGGAAATGAGGCTTAGGGATTGTAGGCTTAGGGGTTAGGCTTAGGGGTTAGGTTTAGGGGTTAGGTTTAGGGGTTAGGTTTAGGGGTTAGGTTTAGGGGTTAGGCTTAGGGGTTAGGTTTAGGGGTTAGGCTTAGGGGTTAGGTTTAGGTTTTAGGGGTTAGGTTTAGGGGTTAGGTTTAGGGGTTAGGCTTAGGGGTTAGGTTTAGGGGTTAGGCTTAGGGGTTAGGTTTAGGGTACAAGTTACAAATCGCGTCATGGTTAGAAAATAGGGTTCTGGGTTAGGATTAGGTTTAGGTTCAGGTTAGGGATTTAAGATAGGTTTGGGGATTAGTTGTTTGTTCTGTGCGCTAGGATAGTTAAACCTAACGCCTGTGTGTGTGTGTGTGTTTGTGTGTGTGTGTGTGTTTGTGTGTGTGTGGAACAAACACATAAAATATTCACTCTCCTTTGCCCTATGCAGCTATGGAAAAAAATGAAAACAACCTTCCATTCTCAGTAACATATGAATCCCAAGGTCCCCATATCCATTAAATATACTCCCTGACTGTTCAATTACCCATGCCTCACCTTCAACCACCCCACACACACACACACACACACACACACACACACACACACACACGTGCGCGCAAATGGGATCAGCAACACACACCACCAACACTTTAAATGAGCAGCCTACTGATAAAAGGTTACCTGTAATCTGTGGTGCATCTGATGTGAAGGAGGCAAGCAAGAGCCCTCCCCTTCATTCTCTCTCAGTCTCTGTCTCTCTCTCTCTCTCTCTCAGTCTCTGTCTCTCTCTATGTCTCTCTCATTCTCTCTCTCAGTCTCTGTCTCTCTCTATGTCTCTCTCATTCTCTCTCTCAGTCTCTGTCTCTCTCTCTCTCTCTCTCTCTCTCTCTCTCAGTCTCTGTCTCTCTCTCTGTCTCTCTCTCTCTGTCTCTCTCTCAGTCTCTCTCTCTCTCTCTGTCTCTCTGTCTCTCTCATTCTCTCACACAGTTTGACCTTCAGAGCACAGCAACAGACCAATTGTGTCCAGCGCTATCAGCAAGCGGCAGCAGAAATTGTCTTGAATACTTTTTTTCTTCTCTGCGCGCGGGCTGAGAAAAAGTAGGAAAAAAATGCCCTCAGACGTTTGTCATGGGAAAAGCTGCTAACTGTGATGATTCATGAGCTAGCCAATGAGAAGACATGTGCCCAGGCGCAGGCACGTTACAGTGTGATCAAACATTGCCACAAGGCCCGGACTACTATATTAACCACCGTGAGAAACGAGGGGAGAATAATGTAGAACGTAGCAGAGTGTGGCTAGCACAGCCTTATGTCGGCATTTATGTCAGTAACATTCACCAGACACCTACATCATACGTCATGTGATCAAAATCACTGTCACACATCATCAGGACCCCCTGCGGCCTCTACCTAGCCTGGGTGCTTTCTGCTAGACTAGTCGTTTTGTTCCAGCCTACATGCCAACCTGGGATGTTTTGTTTCACTCCTCAGCCTGCAGTTACGTACCATTTTACAGACCGTCTGACCAAATACGGGCTGTACAGAATGTGGTTCCTTGTGGTTCCACTTTACGATGACCGTCCTTCACCTACCACATATTGTTCAGCAGCATTTAGGGACCCTAACAACCCAACACATTGTTGCCATGTCAACCGCTCTTCTTGATGCCACATATACATACAAATGCATCTTGAGTTAGTTTGGATAAAAGAAATGGCAGGTTTGATCCACACAAAGACTTCTGAATGGCCAATGATCGTTCTATTGAAATGTTCCAAATACAGCCCAACCTTCCATACCTCGATATTATTGTTATTAAACATATAGTTATGATAGAGGCATATTGTACTGTAACAGGACAGATCCACGTAGAAAACAGATTTTATATTGTACTGTAACAGGACAGATCCACGTAGAAAACAGTTTTTATATTGTACTGTAACAGGACAGATCCACGTAGAAAACAGTTTTTATATTGTACTGTAACAGGACAGACCAGAAAACAGTTTTTATATTGTACTGTAACAGGACAGATCCACGTAGAAAACAGTTTTTATATTGTACTGTAACAGGACAGATCCACGTAGAAAACAGTTTTTATATTGTACTGTAACAGGACAGATCCACGTAGAAAACAGTTTTTATATTGTACTGTAACAGGACAGATCCACGTAGAAAACAGTTTTTATATTGTACTGTAACAGGACAGATCCACGTAGAAAACAGTTTTTATATTGTACTGTAACAGGACAGATCCACTGTAACAGGACAGAAAACAGTTTTTATATTGTACTGTAACAGGACAGATAGAAAACAGTTTTTATATTGTACTGTAACAGGACAGATCCACATAGAAAACAGTTTTTATATTGTACTGTAACAGGACAGATTAGAAAACAGTTTTTATATTGTACTGTAACAGGACAGATCCACGTAGAAAACAGTTTTTATATTGTACTGTAACAGGACAGATCCACGTAGAAAACAGTTTTTATATTGTACTGTAACAGGACAGATCCCATAGAAAACAGTTTTTATATTGTAGAAAACAGTTTTTATATTGTACTGTAACAGGACAGATCCACGTAGAAAACAGTTTTTATATTGTACTGTAACAGGACAGATAGAAAACAGTTTTTATATTGTACTGTAACAGGACAGATCCACGTAGAAAACAGTTTTTATATTGTACTGTAACAGGACAGATGTAGAAAACAGTTTTTATATTGTACTGTAACAGGACAGATCCACATAGAAAACAGTTTTTATATTGTACTGTAACAGGACAGATCCACGTAGAAAACAGTTTTTATATTGTACTGTAACAGGACAGATCCATAGAAAACAGTTTTTATATTGTACTGTAACAGGACAGATCCACGTAGAAAACAGTTTTTATATTGTACTGTAACAGGACAGATCCACGTAGAAAACAGTTTTTATATTGTACAGTTTTTATATTGTACTGTAACAGGACAGATCCACGTAGAAAACAGTTTTTATATTGTACTGTAACAGGACAGATCCACGTAGAAAACAGTTTTTATATTGTACTGTAACAGGACAGATCCACGTAGAAAACAGTTTTTATATTGTACTGTAACAGGACAGATCCACATAGAAAACAGTTTTTATATTGTACTGTAACAGGACAGATCCACGTAGAAAACAGTTTTTATATTGTACTGTAACAGGACAGATCCACGTAGAAAACAGTTTTTATATTGTACTGTAACAGGACAGATCCACGTAGAAAACAGTTTTTATATTGTACTGTAACAGGACAGATCCACGTAGAAAACAGTTTTTATATTGTACTGTAACAGGACAGATCCACGTAGAAAACAGTTTTTATATTGTACTGTAACAGGACAGATCCACATAGAAAACAGTTTTTATATTGTACTGTTCCACAGTAGTAAAACAGTTTTTATATTGTACTGTAACAGGACAGATCCACAGTTTTTATATTGTAGAAAACAGTTTTTATATTGTACTGTAACAGGACAGATCCACGTAGAAAACAGTTTTTATATTGTACTGTAACAGGACAGATCCACGTAGAAAACAGTTTTTATATTGTACTGTAACAGGACAACGTAGAAAAACGTAGAAAACAGTTTTTATATTGTACTGTAACAGGACAGATCCACGTAGAAAACAGTTTTTATATTGTACTGTAACAGGACAGATCCACGTAGAAAACAGTTTTTATATTGTACTGTAACAGGACAGATCCACGTAGAAAACAGTTTTTATATTGTACTGTAACAGGACAGATCCACGTAGAAAACAGTTTTTATATTGTACTGTAACAGGACAGATCCACAGTTTTATATTGTAGAAAACAGTTTTTATATTGTACTGTAATCCAGGAAAACAGTTTTTATATTGTACTGTAACAGGACAGATCCACATAGAAAACAGTTTTTATATTGTACTGTAACAGGACAGATCCACGTAGAAAACAGTTTTTATATTGTACTGTAACCAAACTGATCCACAGAAAACAGTTTTTATATTGTACTGTAACAGGACAGATCCACGTAGAAAACAGTTTTTATATTGTACTGTAGATCCAGGAAAACAGTTTTTATATTGTACTGTAACAGGACAGATCCACATAGAAAACAGTTTTTTATACTGTAACAGGACAGATCCACGTAGAAAACAGTTTTTATATTGTACTGTAATCCAGGACAGTTTTTATATTGTACCACGTAGAAAACAGTTTTTATATTGTACTGTAACAGGACAGATCCACGTAGAAAACAGTTTTTATATTGTACTGTAACAGGACAGATCCACATAGAAAACAGTTTTTATATTGTACTGTAACAGGACAGATCCACTGTAACAGGAAAACAGTTTTTATATTGTACTGTAACAGGACAGATCCACGTAGAAAACAGTTTTTATATTGTACTGTAACAGGACAGATCCACATAGAAAACAGTTTTTATATTGTACTGTAACAGGACAGATCCACGTAGAAAACAGTTTTTATATTGTACTGTAACAGGACAGATCCACATAGAAAACAGTTTTTATATTGTACTGTAACAGGACAGATCCACGTAGAAAACAGTTTTTATATTGTACTGTAACAGGACAGATCCACATAGAAAACAGTTTTTATATTGTACTGTAACAGGACAGATCCACGTAGAAAACAGTTTTTATATTGTACTGTAACAGGACAGATCCACGTAGAAAACAGTTTTTATATTGTACTGTAACAGGACAGATCCAGGTAGAAAACAGTTTTTATATTGTACTGTAACAGGACAGTAGAAAACAGTTTTTATATTGTACTGTAACAGGACAGATCCAGGTAGAAAACAGTTTTTATATTGTACTGTAACAGGACAGATTGTACTGTAACGTGATCCAGAAAACAGTTTTTATATTGTACTGTAACAGGACAGTTTTTATATTGACTGTAACAGGACAGATCCACATAGAAAACAGTTTTTATATTGTACTGTAACAACAGATCCAGGTAGAAAACAGTTTTTATATTGTACTGTAACAGTTTTTATATTGTACTGGACAGATCCACAGAAAACAGTTTTTATATTGTACTGTAACAGGACAGATAGAAAACAGTTTTTATATTGTACTGTAACAGGACAGATCCACGTAGAAAACAGTTTTTATATTGTACTGTAACAGGAAAACAGTTTTTATATTGACAGTAGAAAACAGTTTTTATATTGTACTGTAACAGGACAGATCCACGTAGAAAACAGTTTTTATATTGTAGAAAACAGTTTTTATATTGTACTGTAGAAAACAGTTTTTATATTGTACAGGACAGATCCACATAGAAAACAGTTTTTATATTGTACTGTAACAGGACAGATCCACATAGAAAACAGTTTTTATATTGTACTGTAACAGGACAGATCCACGTAGAAAACAGTTTTTATATTGTACTGTAACAGGACAGATCCACATAGAAAACAGTTTTTATATTGTACTGTAACAGGACAGATCCACATAGAAAACAGTTTTTATATTGTACTGTAACAGGACAGATCCACATAGAAAACAGTTTTTATATTGTACTGTAACCGAACTGATCCACGTAGAAAACAGTTTTTATATTGTACTGTAACAGGACAGATCCACATAGAAAACAGTTTTTATATTGTACTGTAACAGGACAGATCCACATAGAAAACAGTTTTTATATTGTACTGTAACAGGACAGAACATAGAAAACAGTTTTTATATTGTACTGTGATCCAGGTAGTAAACCGTTTTCATATTGTACTGTAACCGAACTGATCCAGGTAGTAAACCGTTTTCATATTGTACTGTAACAGGACAGATCCACGTAGAAAACAGTTTTTATATTGTACTGTAACCGAACTGATCCAGGTAGTAAACCGTTTTCATATTGTACTGTAACAGGACAGATCCACATAGAAAACAGTTTTTATATTGTACTGTAACCGAACTGATCCACGTAGAAAACAGTTTTTATATTGTACTGTAACAGGACAGATCCACATAGAAAACAGTTTTTATATTGTACTGTAACAGGACAGATCCACGTAGAAAACAGTTTTTATATTGTACTGTAACCAAACTGATCCACGTAGAAAACAGTTTTTATATTGTACTGTAACAGGACAGATCCACATAGAAAACAGTTTTTATATTGTACTGTAACAGGACAGATCCACATAGAAAACAGTTTTTATATTGTACTGTAACCGAACTGATCCAGGTAGTAAACCGTTTTCATATTGTACTGTAACAGAACTGATCCAGGTAGTAAACCGTTTTCATATTGTACTGTAACAGGACAGATCCACGTAGAAAACAGTTTTTATATTGTACTGTAACCGAACTGATCCAGGTAGTAAACCGTTTTCATATTGTACTGTAACAGGACAGATCCACATAGAAAACAGTTTTTATATTGTACTGTAACCGAACTGATCCAGGTAGAAAACAGTTTTTATATTGTACTGTAACAGGACAGATCCACGTAGAAAACAGTTTTTATATTGTACTGTAACCGAACTGATCCAGGCTGTCATCTTTAGCAGACATCTTATTGTCAGTGTGCAGAATCAGCGTCATTCTGTCTGGGCTTGTTTTCACCTACAGTTCTTGTCTAAAATCCTGAAAGATCCCCTTCAGAGCTCCGATTAGTCTGTGAAACTTTATTAAATTCCACAATACTGTAGTCCAAGTACATTGCGGTACTGTCAGGGTAGAGAAAGCACTCAGGAAGCAGATGTGAGGAAAGCAGATGTGAGGAAACAAAGCATGTTAATGTATAGTACTTGAAAACAAGATCCCAAATACAAGGTATATAGGTCAGACATAGGTCAGCAAGACTAAAGTCAACTGTGTTCATGTAAAGAATCAGCCAATATCTACATAACATGTAGTGTAATAAATCCAATAGACACGTGATGCCAGAATTAGGGACCAGAAACAGGTGGAACTGAGGGATACACATACGGACACTGGAAATGAGAGCCATGTGTGTTACAACACAACCCTGGCCCTTACCCTTCTAGCCACACGGGCCATATGAGCACCACCTGTCCCTGGCCCTAACTCCTCCACCCACCCTTGGCCCTAACCCCTCCACCCAGGCCCTAGTCCCTGGGTAATCACTCAGCACAGAGATGTTTAATTACAGGCCGTAATGAAAGACATGAAAGGGATATGGCTGGTTGCCACTGCAGCTTGGCTACCGACACACAAGCTGGCTAGACGACATGATCGGCAGGTCTTCATTACTCTGGTTATTCTCCAGCGTTGAACAGATCGTTGGCGGCTCCCCCATTTGTTTGGGCTTTATCAGGGCTGGATCGAAACACGAGCACGTAGCTATTCCTTCTGCTGTCTCTGGACCGTGATTGTTTGCTTTTCTGAAGTGTCCGGGGTGTTGGTGTTTCGACACAAAGCGTGACACGTGGGGATGTCTATAGTACACACGGGTCTTACCGTGTCCAGAATCAGATTCGAGCTCATTCCATATTTCCTGTCTGGTGAAAGAGCAATCAGCATATCATTTACCAGAACACGAGACTGATTGCTTGGATGTATTTTATTCAAGATGTATTGATAGATTAATCTGCCAGTGTAATGGAATATATACTGTATGTATCTGAGTCTGAATCTGAGCAAAATAACACACATTTGGACCAGGGACAAATACCTAAAACTCTTAGCACATTTTCTTTAATTTAACCGGCAATTAAACCATATTTCTTTATTTATTTTCTCTACTCAAAATATGTTAGAAAACTAAAGAGCAACCGTTGAGATAAAAGTGTTAAAAACAACTGCTAACCACAGAAATATATGTATAAATATATATTTATACATAAATAAGAGCATTGAACGACGCGGACTGTGGCCCTTTTATTGGTCAGCCCCGGGAACTTTCTGGGCTGACATTAGCACAGCTCGGAAGGCGTCAATAAAACGCTCCCACCGATAAACGGTTTAATTAACAGTTAGGAGATGGCTTGATGTAGCCTCCAGTCCTATCAGTCCCTGTAGGGCAGATGTCCAATATGCTTGTGTTCGACTGATAGGACTGGCACTGGACGGTTGTTTATTTATACGGCAGATTTAACTAGTTTGTAAGAATTCTTACCTTGAGCTTTTACACATTTTCCAATCATGTAGTGTTTATGTACATAACTACAAATGCGTATCAAGAATGTAAAGTTAGGCTCCGTTTACCCATGTACCAATGCAGTTTTAATCTTTCTTCAAAGCCAATTTATGCTGTGTAGGTTTCTACAAAGCCAATGCTGTGTAGATGGTGTAGCTGGCATGGGTAGCATGTATATACTTGTTCAAGCAATCAAATGTTTGCTAGCTCTGATTCTTGTGCGATAAAGTTAAAGAAATAAAAGATGCTGAATCTAGGTTAATGTGTTGCTTTGACTGTATTCATGAGGTCTCTGTGGAAAAATAGCCAACTTAGTGTTATTATAAGAAAAAAAAGATCCTTTCCCGGCTTTACATTAAGCCGCAAGATTGTGCTAAACAAATCTTTGATTGATAAGATCTGAATCTTTTTACGGCTGGTCTTGTACTGCTGACTTGCTTGCTTCTGTCACTAAGCAGGGTTGGTTTGAGTCAAACCAACCCATATGGACGAGAGAGCCAATGTCCTTGGGCAGTAAGGGAGGCCGTTGTGTAGCATGGGGTGCCATCTTTTGGTTTGGGAAGTCAATGGGGGTTTCTGATTCTCTGTGGTCACAGACAAGCCCAGTGTGAGCCCTGGTGTCCTGGCTAACCCTGGTGTCCTAGCTAACCCTAACCCTGGTGTCCTGGCTAACCCTAACCCTGGTGTCCTAGCTAACACTAACCCTGGTGTCCTGGCTAACCCTAACCCTGGTGTCCTGGCTAACCCTAACCCTGGTGTCCTGGCTAACCCTAACCCTGGTGTCCTAGCTAACCCTAACCCTGGTGTCCTGGCTAACCCTAACCCTGGTGTCCTAGCTAACCCTAACCCTGGTGTCCTGGCTAACCCTAACCCTGGTGTCCTGGCTAACCCTAACCCTGGTTTCCTGGCTAACCCTAACCCTGGTGTCCTGGCTAACCCTAACCCTGGTGTCCTGGCTAACCCTAACCCTGGTGTCCTAGCTAACCCTAACCCCTGTCCTGGCTAACCCTAACCCTGTCCTGGCTAACCCTAACCCTGGTGTCCTAGCTAACCCTAACCCTGGTGTCCTGGCTAACCCTAACCCTGGTGTCCTGGCTAACCCTAACCCTGGTTTCCTGGCTAACCCTAACCCTAGCTAACCCTAACCCTGGTGTCCTGGCTAACCCTAACCATAGCTAACCCTAACCCTGGTGTCCTGGCTAACCCTAACCCTAGCTAACCCTAACCCTGGTGTCCTGGCTAACCCTAACCCTAGCTAACCCTGGTGTCCTGGCTAACCCTAACCCTAGCTAACCCTAACCCTGGTGTCCTGGCTAACCCTAACCCTAGCTAACCCTAACCCTGGTGTCCTGGCTAACCCTAACCCTAAGCTAACCCTGGTGTCCTGGCTAACCCTAACCCTAGCTAACCCTAACCCTGGTGTCCTGGCTAACCCTAACCCTAGCTAACCCTGGTGTCCTGGCTAACCCTAACCCTAGCTAACCCTGGTGTCCTGGCTAACCCTAACCCTAGCTAACCCTGGTGTCCTGGCTAACCCTAACCCTAGCTAACCCTAACCCTGGTGTCCTGGCTAACCCTAACCCTAGCTAACCCTGGTGTCCTGGCTAACCCTAACCCTAGCTAACCCTAACCCTGGTGTCCTGGCTAACCCTAACCCTAGCTAACCCTAACCCTGGTGTCCTGGCTAACCCTAACCCTAGCTAACCCTAACCCTGGTGTCCTGGCTAACCCTAACCCTAGCTAACCCTAACCCTGGTGTCCTGGCTAACCCTAACCCTAGCTAACCCTAACCCTGGTGTCCTGGCTAACCCTAACCCTAGCTAACCCTAACCCTGGTGTCCTGGCTAACCCTAACCCTAGCTAACCCTAACCCTGGTGTCCTGGCTAACCCTAACCAAAGGTTAATCTCCTGTGGCCAACATTCTGGCAGAAGTTGGGTGCTATGTATTACCCAGGTGGGTGATGCACATTGGTGGAGGACAAACTGAGTTTCTCCTGCCCCATGTGAGGCCCTATGAGTACCTCAGCTGGTAGAACAGTCTTGTACAATCCATTTCATTATCATTATTATAAGTAAATTATTTAGTTCACGCAAGTCATTAGGGGTTCCCATCACCAGACCATGTAGCACTGCGGATAGATAAAATTCATACTGACAAAAACAAATAATAAGGATTACACATATGTACACACACACACACACGCACACACGCACACACACACACGCACACACACATACACATCACCATGGCAACCTCAGATCCAGCACAGATTTGAACAGATCTTTACGTGGTACTGATTTCTTCCTTTAATCATCAGTACCAATATTGATATAACAAAGATAATCAATCAGAAAGAATGTTCTAAAATACAAAAAAGGAATTTACTTTGTGTAAGACACATTGTTTGTGATCATTTAATAGAAATACATGTCGGAAAGAGGATATGCGCTTCAACCTACCGGTAGTTAGCTTTACGTTCCATATTTGTAGCTCAACAAAAAACAATGCATGCATAATAGATCCAAGAAGACGACTTACGATCAATAATATTTATGACTGTCTCAAGATTGGCAGAGATCTTTTATAATTGAACCAATACATGCAGGTCTTGAACAGTCATTTATATGCATCATAAAAGGCAATGATCATTGAACTGCTAATCAACATATTGGAACTCGTCAAACTATTCTGTAAAAAAAAATCAGTTATTAAATTGGATTAGTAGCGTCATTCATATTTTGGACATTTTTTAACCTATTTTGGAAATATTTTGGACATATTGCTATTTGTTGCACTTTATGAAACTTTAGGAAATGTCAAGTATCCTTTTCACAATCAGAGTCAGCGTTCGAGTTCATCCCGAATGCCTTATATTTAATCATGGGCCAGTGAGAGAAAGAGAAGGGCCAAACAGAAAGGCAATATTTTCCCTGTCACCTCATGGCCCCCTCCGCCACACAAACCTCTGTGTGTTCAACCGGCCATGACAGTGCACACTGAGTCCAGCCAGGCGAGACACTATGGTGGGTGAATGTGTCCGGATGGATCTTCCTGAGGATGTGATACGCCGGGACGGGGTTGTATGTCAGTGACCCGGGAGGGTGGGTCAGCTTCTAAACAGGATCAGAACCGGTCCCGGGGGTTGGTGTCCGCGGAGACGGGATTAGACGTATTCCCACATCGCGAGCGGCCAATCAACAGGATCTACGGAGACGCCCGCGTCGCCGTGTGTGTGTGTGTGTGCAGGCTGTTTAAATGCAGTATGCGTTTCATTTTTTCCCTCAAGTCGTCAAGTGTAAAGTGCTCGCACGAGCGCTAGACATTTGAATAAGCATTGCATTATGCATATCTGTTTATGCAGTTTATATTTCTTATAATTTCCATAGCCCTTTATACCGTTTAGTGGCTGTCTTTTCCTATTGTTATGCATATTAGGGTTTCTTTATGCCAATGATGAGACACAAATGTAGTTCAAACTTTTCTCCTCGATAATAATCTCCTACGTTCGTTGTATGTCGTTTGGTCTATTTATTTCCAGGCGTAATTTCCTTTGCAACATTGAGACTGTAATCCTTTTGTTTTTTTGGAGGCAGCAAAGAGTTGCCAATCATTATAACAAAATGTATTCATCACTGTAATTATTTCTGGATGTTCCCAATAGTGACTAAAAATAGTCCCGTTTGACTAAAAATGATTGTTTGCATGTTGGTCTCAGGAGTGAATCGAGTTCTCTAATTAATTAAATTGTTTTAGCCCAGTATTGAAAACAGGGAAAATCTATCTTGAAGGTCAAACCCGTTGTGTTATTTTTCTATTCAGTCAGGTTCTATAGTTAATTGGATTTTTAATTATGTTGCCATTTCAATTAAAGCTGTCGGTTTGATGATTGTTGAATAAATGACTTCCTTTACTGTGGTTTTATTAGGAGCAATACATTGTCCAAGTGGATGTCACAGGTGTCACTAATTGCCAAGTTGCCAACTTTCAAGGCAATTGATTTTTTTGTGTTAAGTGATATTTAAGCTTTTATTTGATCTGTGGTGGAGGCTGTGGCAGAGGCTGTGGTGGAGGCTGTGGTGGAGGCTGTGGTCGGGGGGCCATGGTGGTGGAGGCTGTGGTCGGGGGGCCATGGTGGTGGAGGCTGTGGTGGGGGGGCCATGGTGGTGGAGGCTGTGGGGGGGGGCATGGTGGTGGTGGCTGTGATTGTCGGGGGCCTGTTTGACAGTTATTGCAGGGCATCTTATGGTTCGGCATCACTTCCTATGACCTTTTGGTTTGTATGTCTTTGTGGGTTTTAACTTGAATGGTCAATATAGAAGCAAATCTGACATGTACCAGCTTTGTATTTGTAATAATGGAGACAGGGTGTTGATGTTGTATTAATTATTGCACACTTCTTATATTTTCTCTGTAAAACATTGTTTTGACATCTAATACAATTCAACCACTAAAGACTTAATTAAAAGCATGATTTTCTATCCTTCACATCAGCATTTATCAAGTACTCTGTGTTGCTGTTTTCTTCGTACATGATTCACTCTCAATAAGCCTGTAGCTGGGCAGCCTGTAGCTGGGTAGCATGTAGCTGGGCAGCCTGTAGCTGGGTAGCATGTAGCTGGGCAGCCTGCTGGGCAGCCTGTAGCTGGGTAGCATGTAGCTGGGCAGCCTGTAGCTGGGCAGCCTGTAGCTGGGTAGCCTGTAGCTGGGCAGCCTGTAGCTGGGCAGTCTGTAGCTGGGTAGCCTGTAGCTGGGCAGCCTGTAGCTGGGCAGCCTGTAGCTGGGTAGCCTGTAGCTGGGCAGCCTGTAGCTGGGTAGCCTGTAGCTGGGCAGCCTGTAGCTGGGCAGCCTGTAGCTGGGTAGCCTGTATCTGGGCAGCCTGTAGCTGGGTAGCCTGTAGCTGGGCAGCCTGTAGCTGGGTAGCCTGTAGCTGGGCAGCCTGTAGCTGGGTAGCCTGTATCTGGGCAGCCTGTATCTGGGCAGCCTGTATCTGGGCAGCCTGTATCTGGGCAGCCTGTAGCTGGGCAGCCTGTAGCTGGGTAGCCTGTAGCTGGGCAGCCTGTAGCTGGGTAGCCTGTAGCTGGGCAGCCTGTAGCTGGGCAGCCTGTAGCTGGGTAGCCTGTATCTGGGCAGCCTGTAGCTGGGCAGCCTGTAGCTGGGCAGCCTGTAGCTGGGCAGCCTGTAGCTGGGCAGCCTGTAGCTGGGCAGCCTGTAGCTGGGCAGCCTGTAGCTGGGCAGCCTGTATCTGGGCAGCCTGTAGCTGGGCAGCCTGTATCTGGGTAGCCTGTAGCTGGGCAGCCTGTAGCTGGGTAGCCTGTAGCTGGGCAGCCTGTATCTGGGTAGCCTGTATCTGGGCAGCCTGTAGCTGGGCAGCCTGTAGCTGGGTAGCCTGTATCTGGGTAGCCTGTATCTGGGTAGCCTGTATCTGGGCAGCCTGTAGCTGGGTAGCCTGTAGCTGGGTAGCCTGTAGCTGGGCAGCCTGTAGCTGGGTAGCCTGTATCTGGGCAGCCTGTAGCTGGGCAGCCTGTATCTGGGCAGCCTGTAGCTGGGCAGCCTGTAGCTGGGTAGCCTGTAGCTGGGCAGCCTGTAGCTGGGTAGCCTGTAGCTGGGTAGCCTGTAGCTGGGCAGCCTGTATCTGGGCAGCCTGTATCTGGGCAGCCTGTATCTGGGCAGCCTGTATCTGGGCAGCCTGTATCTGGGCAGCCTGTAGCTGGGTAGCCTGTATCTGGGCAGCCTGTAGCTGGGCAGCCTGTATCTGGGCAGCCTGTAGCTGGGTAGCCTGTATCTGGGCAGCCTGTATCTGGGCAGCTGGCTGGGCAGCCTGTAGCTGGGCAGCCTGTAGCTGGGCAGCCTGTAGCTGGGTAGCCTGTATCTGGGCAGCCTGTAGCTGGGTAGCCTGTATCTGGGCAGCCTGTAGCTGGGTAGCCTGTAGCTGGGCAGCCTGTAGCTGGGCAGCCTGTAGCTGGGCAGCCTGTAGCTGGGCAGCCTGTAGCTGGGCAGCCTGTATCTGGGCAGCCTGTAGCTGGGCAGCCTGTATCTGGGTAGCCTGTAGCTGGGCAGCCTGTAGCTGGGTAGCCTGTAGCTGGGCAGCCTGTATCTGGGTAGCCTGTATCTGGGCAGCCTGTAGCTGGGCAGCCTGTAGCTGGGTAGCCTGTATCTGGGTAGCCTGTATCTGGGTAGCCTGTATCTGGGCAGCCTGTAGCTGGGCAGCCTGTAGCTGGGTAGCCTGTAGCTGGGCAGCCTGTAGCTGGGTAGCCTGTATCTGGGCAGCCTGTATCTGGGCAGCCTGTAGCTGGGCAGCCTGTATCTGGGCAGCCTGTAGCTGGGCAGCCTGTAGCTGGGTAGCCTGTAGCTGGGCAGCCTGTAGCTGGGTAGCCTGTAGCTGGGTAGCCTGTATCTGGGCAGCCTGTATCTGGGCAGCCTGTATCTGGGCAGCCTGTATCTGGGCAGCCTGTAGCTGGGCAGCCTGTATCTGGGCAGCCTGTATCTGGGCAGCCTGTATCTGGGCAGCCTGTATCTGGGTAGCCTGTAGCTGGGCAGCTTGTATCTGGGCAGCCTGTATCTGGGCAGCCTGTATCTGGGCAGCCTGTAGCTGGGTAGCCTGTAGCTGGGCAGCCTGTAGCTGGGTAGCCTGTAGCTGGGCAGCCTGTAGCTGGGCAGCCTGTATCTGGGCAGCCTGTATCTGGGCAGCCTGTATCTGGGCAGCCTGTATCTGGGCAGCCTGTATCTGGGCAGCCTGTATCTGGGCAGCCTGTAGCTGGGTAGCCTGTATCTGGGCAGCCTGTAGCTGGGCAGCCTGTATCTGGGCAGCCTGTATCTGGGCAGCCTGTATCTGGGCAGCCTGTATCTGGGCAGCCTGTATCTGGGCAGCCTGTATCTGGGCAGCCTGTATCTGGGCAGCCTGTATCTGGGCAGCCTGTATCTGGGCAGCCTGTAGCTGGGCAGCCTGTATCTGGGCAGCCTGAATTGAGTGTGAGCGTCTCGTTGCCTTTAGCCTCTGTACTGCTGACTCCAGCCTCTCTGTGCCAGTTGACGATCCTTCACCCCACCATCGCCCTACTTTCTTTGCATAACACATTTCACACATTAGTGTTCCCATTATATCCCGTCTAAGCCTGTTGTCCCATTCAGATGTTTAAAAACACAACTGCCCATTAGGCTTGTCTGTATTGACACAGACTCACTCGGACAGTGTGAGCGCGACTACTCGGGGAACGTCTGGGCGAAGACACTCGCCTTGGGGAACAAAACGACCGGAGGTACTAGCGTGGACACTAGGCCGTCTTACCAAACTGCAAGTAATAGCAAGTAATCGTATTTTTGTCTTCTCACCTAACTGAAAGAAAAGTCGTATTTTTTAATCTTGTGTTCCTATAAACACAAGTTCATAGGAACACAAGATTCCTATGAACTTGTGTTTCTATCTCCCTGGTAAACACAAGTTCATAGAAACACAAGTTCATAGGAATCTTGTTTGTACTCAGTCTGTAAACAGCTTCTACATGGACACTGATCCAGCGTAAGTTGTCTGAATAGCCCTGTGCTTTTCCACTATAGTCTTCTATGCAGAATTTCACCTCGTCCAACGTCCTTTATGTAAATCTAACCAACAAGCCACAGGCAAACATTTGCCTGAAATGTAATACTCTCACAATGCGAAATTTTTTAATATAATTTTGAAAATGGCAGCCTTGGATAAAGCATTTAGCGGCTTCACGGTGAAGCATCCAATAGCTTTCTACATTGTCTTCCTACCTGAATACTTGACATTCCCCAGTCTGTGCAGAGCCTCATATTATGAAGCGTCAGCACAAGCTGGCCTGGCAACTAATGAATGGGGTCAGTTAGATTTCAAATATCGTGTGATGAAAAGAGGATGGAGCTTGTGGTCGGAGACTCCGGCAGCTCCCGGCTGTTCCACAAAGACGTGCTTTCAGAAGAGGGAGGAAGGATGGCGAACACTTTTTCTACTTCAACCTCCACAAAATCCAGAGAGAGAGAGGTAGAGAGATATAGGTTGAGAGATGGAGAGAGCAATAGAGGAGAAAGAGAGATGGGGAGAGAGAGAGAGTGGCTCAACAGCATGTCTGAGGAGCACACTGTAAAATGCCAGGCTACACAAAGGAACAGGTGTTTAGTGGTTTAAGGTTTCAGGCAGAGAGGATGATGGGATAAGGAGATGTTGACATTCATGGATGACAAAGGGCTAACTGTTCATGGACATTATGTTGTTTTAAGGGAAAACATGCATAAAAGGTTCAAGAATAACGAGCCATGTAATGATGACAGCCATGGAACATTTTCCCAGCTGTATGTCAATATATTTGTGATATTCCCATATATCCATTATAAGACATTATTTTCCAATTTCTGTATCGGCAATATAATTTAATCTGGACTTAATATGCACCTAGTGATACAAAAGGTCATTCCTAATCAACAATATTGTTGCTGAGTAAATTGGCTTTAGGAGATTTTGTCTGTCCAAACTCGACGCGGTCATGTAACAGATCAACTGCCAAAATTCAATGTGAACCAAATCAAATGTGAACCAAATCCAGTGTGAACCAAATCCAATGTGAACCAAATCCAATGTGAACCAAATCCAGTGTGAACCAAATCCAATGTGAACCAAATCCAATGTGAACCAAATCCAGTGTGAACCAAATCCAATGTGAACCAAATCCAATGTGAACCAAATCCAGTGTGAACCAAATCCAATGTGAACCATATCCAGTGTGAACCAAATCCAATGTGAACCAAATCCAATGTGAACCAAATCCAATGTGAACCAAATGGGGGAAACATGCATTAATTATTCACAGACATTGAAGTAGCTTCTGTTGGTAGTAAATATGATCTGGAGATCAACACTGGCTTGTTGTTTCACACTGTTTGCTTGGTGTTTGTCAACGGTCGAGCGGTCGGCCAAGTGAAATTATAAGGAAAAGCACACATTGACGCACGCTAGCGAAAATGACTGAACACCATTATGAGTCACCATTAAGTGAAGTGCACGTGGCAGTGAAGTGCACGTGGCAGTGAAGTGCACGTGGCAGTGGGTCTGGGAAAGCAACACAGGTTTTATATGACGGCCAATAACGTTTCAGTGAAACCATGTTGAGAATGTGGAAAGTTATCTAAGGTGGAGTACTTCATTAAATCAATATTGTTCGTAAAGACAAAACTGAATGTATTTGCAATTTGCATATTACACTTCACAGAATCTCAGTGATCTCCCATCGCACTCACATCTTTCATTTTCTGTAACTCATCTAGCAAACAGAAATGGATCTTAATCACTCGGTTCTTTGTTCCCTCTTTGTCTGACTGTGTCTGTCTCGGTGTCTCTGCTTGTCAGTGTCTCTATATTTCCTTCTTGCTTTATCTGTATGTTTTTCTCTCGCTTTCTGACTTTATTTTTCACCCTTGCAGTCTCTCTCTAGCAACATTGACACAACGGTTTACTCTGCAAATGGCAGCACCTGAAGTCAAGCGCTTACCGGCGGAGATCCAGGGTAGTTCAGACTGCTTTATTCCAACCTGGAAAACTACTCTCGTCGTCAGCACTTTCTCTCCGGCCTGGCACTGTGTTTATTTTTGCAAGAGATGGAGCTGAATAGACTCCAATAAATACCCCTGGCCTGAGAGTCAAGAGACAACACAGCTTGTCACAACTTGTACGTCGGACAGCTCAACAGCCCATACCGGCCGATCGGTGCCTCTCTTACAGATGAGTGAATGCCCAATTCCCTCTATAGGTCTGTGGATATTAGACTGGTGAAGAGGGAGTCCGTTCTGCAAACACCTCTGAGCTTCCAGTGTCAACCCGCGGACACACAAGCTCCTCTTCTAAAACAAAGGTTACATTCTGTGTTGAACGTGACCACGTTCCCATGACGATGAAACCCCGTTCCCATAACGATGGATTATGCGGCCGTATGCAGTTCCAGGTACAACGTTGTCACTGTAATGTGTATGGTCATAGTGTTGTGTTTTCCTTGTTTACAGTGAAGCGATGAAATGCCCTTCGAATCTGTAATATCCGTGACGTGACGGTTGTATTATTATAATCTGTCTGAGCGTTGTGTCGAGGAAGTCAACGTGATTGAACCCGGTCTCCATGCATTCCCTCACGACACGACACAATGTTTGCTGAAATCAATCTGATGTCGCTTTCTTGTTCCAGATTGAAAAGAGCGTGAGTATTTTCAACCCAGGGCACACAGATTCTCTTTTGTACACTAAATTGATGTTGGCAGCTGAAGTGAAGAGGACAAAAGAACAATTTCTCTTAGTCTGGCTTTTCTATGAACATCGTAATTCCTGTCATGGTGCTGGTTCATCGCCGACGAATTGACAAGTTAGAAGTTCATGGTTCTTCTGGTTGCCTTTCTACAGTAACAAGTTCCACAATAACAAAGGTTCTGGTGTAAGTCAGGAACAAAGAAAAACTTGTTCTGAATTTTTTTTTTATTCTTGAAAGGGCATATACACACAATCTCGCCCACACGCAACAACAGCGAGTCCTAATGCTTGCAGTTAAAAAACATTCACACACACACATAAACATAGTTGAAGTTATGGAAATACCACGATTATGGATATTGCCTATACTTGCTGCTTTCATTATTTTGTTGTCTCCCCTGTTACCCATTCCTGGATTTCACTTCAGGATTTAACCTCAGAACTGCTGGAATTCCTGTGAGGTTTCATCCGTTGTTAATCCTCACAGATTTGTATTAGTGTCCTCAGACACCTTTTGATCTTTCCAGAGACGTTGATTGGTTGTGTGAATGCCGGGGCCACTTTCCCATAATGCATCAGATTAATGAGGGTATTTAAAATGTTGTTGGTCGCTTTCAGGTTCATTGAAGTCTTTGAGTTCTCAGACAAACACATTTCCATGGGTTATGATGAGACGGTGGAAGTGGTTGAGTGTAGTTTTGAGCGTTTGAACTTGTGACAAAATCACACTTAATTTGTTGGTGTTTAATGTTCCATCTTATCTTTCTGCCAGGCAGCTTTGCCTGGCTGTGGACCGGCCAAATTACCACAGGTAGTGGAAAATTTTAACTTCTCAGAGTTTGAAATAGAACACCATACCACTTTCGGAAAATGGAAAATGATCAACCATGCTCCATTATTTTCAAGAATGCGAAACATCCAAAATAAGCCACGCAGCTCCTGCTTAACACACATTTATGCTTCGAGGGAACCTCACCGCATAAGGTTACTGTCCTTGAAAGCAGTCATTTATAAAGAGGTTTGCTGACACAGATCCGCAGGGTTTCAGAGACAGCTGCTCCGTATTCCCTCCGTCCGTGCCCACCTTCTGGGAGAGATTGGTGGTCGTAAACATGCCGCAGTGATGCCTGAAACAAGCTTCCATGCCACATTAATTGAAGCGATGGAGGGAGCAACCTCTCACTGTCCAGCTGCTACCCTTCTAGTCTGGTGCTTGTAGGATTGCCATCACATTGTTGCTAGCTCTGTCACTACCCTTGGTGGCCATCTTAGGAAAGTTATTTTCACTCTTCTTCAACTCCTGTTAGTGACGTTACATAATTTACGTTTTGAATCCAGCACACTGGTTTTTCTATGTAAAACTCCTCATCGAACTAGGGTTTAACATAGAAATGGATAATACAATGTGTAACAAAGGATACTGTATTAGAAAATAAACAGCATGTCACAGGTGGTGAGGTTTGGTTGCACAACGGGAGGTTTAGTGGGTGCACTTCTTATTCTGAGGTAATCTTGTTTTGCTAATGCTCACAGCTGGGGTGGTTTAGAAATTAGCGAGGTTATTTAAGTTACAGGGGAGTATCACCACAAGGTCGGATAGTATTTCAAAGTCACGTTAATGTTATTGATGAGTGTTGGTCGGTAGATGTATATTGCAGTTTCTTGTCTTTTAGTCGTTGCTTCTACACGCACTTTAGTATTCATGTCACAGTGTAATGTTTTGGTTCGATGTCATGGTTGTTTTGAAATAAAAACTCCTGGAACGTGTGCAATCGCAGCGCCTGGCATCATTCCCGCACTATAACACCTTTGATCACGTGACACAGCATTTGACAAAGACCTTCCATTGATCTCTCTTACCGGTTGCTTTCTGGCATGGTAGAAGAACTGATCAAGCTGTGGAGGCTCCCAGTCCTCTGTCCAAAATAATGCCTGAAGCCTGTATCATTAACGTATTTCATCTTAGATCACTTTACACATTCTGAACATGGTTCCACTGAAACCTTATTGGCCGTCATGTAAAAGTTGTGTCGCTGTCCCAGACCCAGATTTAACTCGTATTGCTTGTAGCTTCAAGAACATTCTGAGAAGGCAGACGGGACCACCCTGTTCCTGCACATTCCACGTGTGCAAAACGGTGATTTGTTACCATAGCAACATAGTATTGGGTGTTGAGTGGCGTAAGGTAGCCAACTGTAAGGTATTCATAACATACGCTCACTCTTGGTGGCTAACCCTGAATATATGCATGTAATAAGTATGTTTTAGCAGTTCATGGGCAGAGTAGGTGAAACTTAGATAAATATGTTTCACTCAGTGATTGATGTATAAATTCATTAACTGTCACAGAGTTGACAAGCAGGTCGTGTCTGCCAAAATAAATTATCCAGAGTTTCTAAAAGTCCCGGGAACGAACGTATCCTGTGCTGTCTAATAGAAAGGTGCATGGAAGAACTAAGTGGGGAATTCAATTTCCAGATCGGGTCACAATCCCCCCCTACCCCCCTCCGGGCATTGATGTTGAAATTGACCAGACATTCAGTTCTCTCTGTCCATCTATGTCTGTCTGCCTCGGTTAATTTCTCTCGGTTTGAATAGCTTTATTGGCATGACGTAACAATGAAAATATAACCAATAGGTATCTTTCTCCTCCCTCTCCATCTCTCACTCTGTCGTGCATTTTCTCCCTTTCTCGTTTTCCCCATCACTCTTCTCTCCCTCGCTTTCTCTCTCTCAGTGCTCTGATGCTCTTCCGTCATGATGTTAGTGGAGCACAGAAGAAAAGGGATATGATATTTGTGACTGTGTCCGGCTTCTCAGACTTACTCCTGGTGCTACTGTAACACCGCCCTCAAGAGGACGAGGGCCTCAGTTTAGTCTACTGGCAAGCGTATGGACTGTAGTTATTTCATATGTCTCATGTGTTATTCACACACCACAAAGACGACAAGCGCTGGATGTTAAGCGTCTAGAGATTAATACACATACAGAAAGCACATTGTGCACACTAAAGGTTTTTTGGTTGGTTTGGTTGTTCCACTTTTTTTTGTTTAAAGGAACATACCGTGAAAAGAATAAACTTAAAGTGGGCCGCGTCCTTCACTTCATTTGACATTGGCCATTTGGCTGACACCAATGTTTAGTTTAGAGACCAGATCCTTGGCTGTGACTTGTAACTGACCGAAGCTCATTCATTCATACATCATAAGAGACAAGCATGAGCGCCAACACATGTAAACGCTTTGCCTGCCCCGTGTCCCGAAGTCACTGTGTAAATAGCAACAGCTAACCCTACCCCAAACCCACAGGGAGGTAACGGTCTCTAGACATTACAGGGAAGTGTTCTCAACAGATATACTAGATGCAGGCAGTTGGTTGTCTTTCCAAAATAATCATGAAAAACAAACAATGGAAAACATCCTTAACGCTTTGTCCCGCACCAAAACCAAAACAGAGAGAAAACTGGCCGCAAAAGATATCACGAGAAGCCATTTAACCTATGGCCACAATTATTACATTGTTGTTTTTCAGTGTGCCCCCTCCAGTCTCTGGAAATCAGTGAAATAAAGCATTCCCCCTCCAGTTCTTCTCCATCCCTCCCCCAACAGAACTCTACAGACAGCCATTTGCCAGCCTCATTCCTGGATTGGACTTAATCTTGATGATTATCTCCTATATTCCAGCGAGACCCCTGCTGGAAAACAGACTCCTCTTTGACATTAGAGTCACGCCACTTTATTTCTCTGCACTTGAGAGTAGCCCAGAGATCTTGTCAGAAACACGCAAACATCTTGGTTGCAAATGAGCTCCGCGTCCCAACCGGCACTCTTTGTGCAAGTCAGTCCAACTGCCGTGGCTGAGTGGGGGGCTGTTCTGACGAGGCCTACAGCTGCACACAGTTTCAAGGGGGTTGTGGGTCCCCATACATTTGACCTCATTGGACAGGAATGGACACACCCACGAGAAACAACGTCCTTCTGAAACTGACACCAGCACAATGGCCCTCAATGGTATGAGAAGGGATGTGAGCAATCAAAGATGCCAGACGCACCATTACTCATAGATAAATGCCACTCATTGGCGAAAATAAAAACACCAAGTCATCGCATCCATCATAAATATAGTGCTAAACATATTTCTTCCCGTAATTTTATTGTTCTGGAACAGAAACAGAATAAGCAGATGTGTTGCTGGTTAGTAGAACTGAATTCATAATCACAGAGGTGTTGCTGGTTAGTAGAACTGAATTCATAATCACAGAGGTATTGCTGGTTAATAGAACTGAATTCATAATCACAGAGGTATTGCTGGTTAATAGAACTGAATTCATAATCACAGAGGTATTGCTGTTTAATAGAACTGAATTCATAATCACAGAGGTATTTCTGGTTAATAGAACTGAATTCATAATCACAGAGATATTGCTGGTTAATAGAACTGAATTCATAATCACAGAGGTATTGCTGGTTAATAGAACTGAATTCATAATCACAGAGGTATTTCTGGTTAATAGAACTGAATTCATAATCACAGAGATATTGCTGGTTAATAGAACTGAATTCATAATCACAGAGGTATTGCTGGTTAGTAGAACTGAATTCATAATCACAGAGGTGTTGCTGGTTAGTAGAACTGAATTCATAATCACATAGGTGTTGCTGGTTAATAGAACTGAATTCATAATCACAGAGGTATTGCTGGTTAATAGAACTGAATTCACAATCACAGAGGTGTTGCTGGTTAGTAGAACTGAATTCATAATCACAGAGGTATTGCTGGTTAGTAGAACTGAATTCATAATCACAGAGGTATTGCTGGTTAATAGAACTGAATTCATAATCACAGAGGTGTTGCTGGTTAGTAGAACTGAATTCATAATCACAGAGGTGTTGCTGGTTAGTAGAACTGAATTCATAATCACAGAGGTGTTGCTGGTTAGTAGAACTGAATTCATAATCACAGAGGTGTTGCTGGTTAATAGAACTGAATTCACAAGCACTACATGATCCTAAATGAAAATTGCTAAATATCCTCAAGACATTTTTATTTTACTTAACAACTATGATTTTGCTACTCTGTAATTTTGCTTTCGCCGTTCTGAGACAGGCAATTGCATTACTGTGCTTGATTAGCACATTTGACAGCAAGTCTGCATTTTGAAATGATTTTTTAATATGTTTAAATCTGAGTAAAAGAGTAATCTCTGGTCTCGCAGAAGAAGACTAACATTTCTTTACGGTCCTTTGGCGATATTACGTATGTATTACACTTCGTTATACAACTGTTATTTGTCTGCCCCTCCAAAAAGAAAAAGATTTGGTTTCCACGTAGAACCCTCTGTGAAACGGGTTTCACACGAATCCAAACAGTTCTACGTTAAAGAAAAGATGCTTCAAACGGTTCTCCATTTTAAAATTTTGATAGAACCATATTCTTTTAATTTGAGAGCACAAACAACACAAACACAAACAACTTAAATGAGAACTTTCAGCCAACGTTAGCTAAATCCCAAACAGCTTTCAACACAAACCAATCAAGAGTGTTTACCAAGACGGTACATCAAATGATCCCCCAGTGAAACCATGGAACGACCGAGGACACGCATTGATTCCATTACACAATGCCTAAATTAATTTCCAGTCATTAAAATGATAAAATGGCTGCCCAAAATAGGGACGAAAACCACAGCCGCTGCCGCTTCCCCACTGAGGGAACGCATTGAGGTATTAGTGAGATTCTCCAGCAGGGAGGACTGTCAGGAGTGATACAGTGCTGGCTGGGCATTAATGAGCAAAGCCTTTTGTTCTCAGCTATGCAGCTTCCACAGAGCGGTGAGACACAAGAGCACTTGGGCATGAAGCTTGTAAAGCACCAAGGAAACTGCCGACGCCGGCCACGTTTCTGTGGTGAATTTGTTCATTAGAAAATACCTACCTACGTGCTGCGTCTGTGCCGAATGAGATGTTTGCTGTTTACCTCAGAGAGCGAGATTTTTAAGGAATAGTTATGGGTTTTGCCGATGATGGCCTTCACCTATTTTCATATGGGATTTATGAAATCTCTGCAACTTGATCATGCCTAAGCACAGTTAGAGACATCCAATATCCACAGACTCTTCCACGAAACACATACTCATGTGAATGACATGTTGACCAGCTTCACTCTTCAAACAAGGTTCTATGCAAAACTCCATGAGACGGTCTGTCATCTATCCGTCAGCCGGATCTCTTTCTTTGCCGACGTAGATTGTTTTTGTAGTGGAAATTTCTCATTTCATGCCCTACCTCTGTATGTGGCCTTATACACTTTCACGCTGGCAAATAAAACGTTGTTAAGCCTACCTGTCAACTCCTCACGTATGGTTTCTGTTTCTGAATCTAAGCGTTGCCATGGACATGTGGGGCTCTTCATCAGAGAAACAACAGCCGCTCCTCCAGAGCACATACATATTCACCAGCATCTGCCTGAGACGGAATATATTTGCAAATCCCACGATGCATCTCTTGGATATCGGGCCATGACATTTCACCAAATAGAATGTCCCTCTGGCTCAGCGCCTGAAAACATGCCTCTTTAGAGTTTTGCATTTATGCCTCCCCAAATTTGCCTGGTGAATTCTAAACGGTCTGTTCACGTTTTCTCACACTTTCTGATTTCCGAATGTACATCTGTTTCATTTAATGTTAACGTGTTCTCGGTAATAGCTTAGGATATTAACTGTGGCAGAATAAGTGTTCACATGAATCGCGAATGTAAATTACATTGAGTTTATTATTCCATTCGTGACTTAATAGCTGTTGCAGGGATTTACTTCGCATGTGATTAAAAATGTGAAAAATTGGATGCATGTTTTGCTCCCAAGTCATCCCAATTATTGCAATAACGCCGTTGTTCGCCTCCATAATTTTGCTCTGGTGAAATCAGGCAATGAAAAGCCTCACCCCCTGGGCCTCGTCATATACTCACCTTATAAACCAGCCTCACGGCAAACCGGCTTCTCTAATCTCCTGTTCTCCTTCATAGCTTATATAGTATAAAAACAAAAGGCAGTAAAGTCAACTCCCGTCTGTGTCCTCACTGTGTTTATGCCAGAGCCAAGCTTGTGGCCCAGTTTGGATACCCCATTGAGCCCGGTGTAGAATAGGTTTCATCGATCATCAGCACCACATGTCAGACTTGCCCTAATAAAAAGAGGTGTAAATAATGTGCAGGCAGATATGACACACGGTGCAGTTTGCTGGGTGTAAATATTGGCTTGTAAACACCACTGGATTCATTGTTGTTGTCGGTTTCTGTCACAGTAGCCTTCACTTTGCCTCTGTTTCCTCTCCACACAGGCTCAACTAATGGCAGTATAAAATCAACATTAGCCACCACAACAAAAAGCTCCTTACTTGTGCTAACATATTCTTCCAACACCACACCATCATTTCAACAAGTAGTACACTTCCAGACAAGCTCATTTCAAGCAGATTCGGCCAGTTGTGGGTAATAAAAAGTAAAGAGTAACATTAACTCTCCCCACAGGATACAGCGATATAAACAACCTGTCACGGGGAGCTTTTTCTTATCACACACACATTGTTCCAAAACGTAGAAGCTGATGGGTAAGCGTGGTCCTGTCCATATAGTAGCCATAGTGATATACATCCAACTGTCAGCTTCCTGGGCATGTGGAATGCATTCTCCATCTCGCTGCTTGACTTTCTTTTCCATAACACAATGGAGATGTCATACGTGGACGTGTAGAGCTACAGCCCTATTCACTGGCTAAGTGCCCCGGGTAGGAGGCAGGAGGAAACCCCTGTGCCGATAACAAACAATGCACTCTATTTCCCTCAACGACTCCAAGGTGTGATCTCGGTGTGTGTGTGTGATTGTAACCAAAGCAGGAAGGAAGCCGGTGACGTGCTAAATAACCGGTGAGTGATGTACGAGGGCCTGGTTAATTGCGATGTCTTACGAGGCAAAATGGCGAGTGGCGTCCCGGTCTTGCGGTCTCACCCGATTCCCCGCTGTCCCGGCGTCGATGATGGATTTATTGCACTGAGCAATTTTCTTGATGAAATATTTATGGCAGCTAGCACTCAATCACGCGGGCAGCGAACGACACACGGTTCCCAGGGGAAGGGTAACTTTACAGTATTAGGGCAAAAGACACCATTGGGTCTCCTGCCCCTGTCCAGGCAAGAATGGATGGATAGTCTGAGGCAGTGAGAGATGTCATTTTCTAGAAAGGACATTAGATTCTTCTTTTCTGTAGATGAGTTTGAGGTATTTTTTTTCTAGGTGATTATTCACTGGATCACACTGTCAATGAAAATGACAAATGTAAAACAAAGTATTCTCTGTGACAAACACGCATACACATCCATCTAGCGTTCCAGTGTGTCGTGCGTGGAAATAAATTTGAATTACGGTTAACATTTTAGTTTTTGAAGAAGAGCTCGGCTAGTGCGATATTGGCATTCACGAGCCATTGATTAGCCAACTAATTTATCTGCACCTTTCTTTTTACATTCAACATCAGATATCGGTCGATACCTCTAACCTCCACCTGTACCCAGTATGTTAATCACACATAGTCTCACCGTGTCCGTTACATCGCACAGAGATGGATTTAAAACAAATGGAGTCAGCCAAAGAAAACATGTTTCTCTTTTCTTCTAGTGCCAAAGAAAATAGATGTTAGATGCGTAAAAGGGCACTTTGGGGGGTGGGGGGGGCATCGGTTGGGGAGGTCAGGCATGGGAAAGCTGGTGCTGCCAGGCCTTCTCAACGATGCCTTCGTCTCTGACCTCAGAGCTCCACTGAACGGCCGGTGCCAAGAAAAACCTTGAGCGTTAACAGTCAGAGGATTGTGGCCCTGGCTTGGCTCCGGAATAAAATGGAGATTCACGGAATTTCACAACTCATACCTGCTTGCTTCCACAATGGCTTCCTTTTTCTTGCTGCCGGGCTGCTTTTCCGCCGTGCCACAAGTTCATCCTGAGGCAGAGTCAGGCCCATGAACCAGGGCTAATGTGCGGATGTAAGTCGGCCTATAAATGGTGGCCGCGCAGGTCGTTTGGCACTTTTATAGATTATCCTGCGGTTTGTCTTGTTGATTAACTGAAAAGGTGTAAAATAATGTGTGCAAAAAACACACGGGAGAAAAGCAGCTTGCGCCGTATTGATTCTTAATCGCAGGCATATGAAAACAAGTTGCTTGTTGTGCAGAAACGCAACTCACACAAAACACACATCGGTTGAGAGTTTTCTAATGCCAAGAGGCGCTGTGTTGGACAGGAGTTCAGAAAAACAGCTGCTTAAACATAGCCGTTCTCTAAACATTTGCTTGGCAACCGTGGAACACACAGCTTATGACTTATCTGTCTACCGCATATGGGTGAGAAAAAAGGAAAGAAAATTGGCTGCTGCTGAAAAATGTCTTTGAGAAATGAGGCTGTGTGCCTAAATTTGAAAGCATATTTTGCAACCTGCTGAGATTTCCAGAATGGTAGTCAACAGGATGCTTGTATATAAAGAGACCAAGTCACACAGAGCCAGAACAGAAGCCTTTTATATTCCATCAATGCGATATGTGGATAGCCTTGGCGTTTGTTCATATTGGTTTTTGAACCACAAGCTAAAGCAGTCTAACCTCTAGCTCCTTCGTATCTACCGGACGTTCCCAAACAGCAGCAGTGGACAGAAGCCTTACAGAACAGATCCAGTGACCATACCACAGTAACCCATTTCATGTCCCTTGTAAAGCACCATGTTTGATTCTGGCCCATTGGTTGGCTTGGCCCCTGTGTGTGATGGTGTCACTAGAACCCTGTGTGTCATGGTGTCACTAGAACCCTGTGTGTCATGGTGTCACTAGAACCCTGTGTGTGATGGTGTCACTAGAACCCTGTGTGTGATGGTGTCGCTAGAACCCTGTGTGTGATGGTGTCACTAGAACCCTGTGTGTCATGGTGTCACTAGAACCCTGTGTGTCATGGTGTCACTAGAACCCTGTGTGTGATGGTGTCACTAGAACCCTGTGTGTGATGGTGTCACTAGAACCCTGTGTGTGATGGTGTCACCAGAACCCTGTGTGTGATGGTGTCACCAGAACCCTGTGTGTGATGGTGTCACTAGAACCCTGTGTGTGAAGGTGTCACCAGAACCCAACATTCAGACCAAACACGTATATACGTGGACTCCGCTCCACCAGGGCCCCTAAGTACTGTAATCTCTCTGGCCATTGATTAAATGGGTTCCCTGTGTGTTCGGGGCCGGCCCCCACCCACCCCCCACAAGGCAGAGGAGAATCACATGGGACGACCATGGGGGAAATCTGGGGGAGGATAAAGCGTCTTAAGTTGCTTTTTGATGTGTCCTGATGAATGCGGCCCGATGGTGTGCAGGTCTGAATGGGTCTCGGCGGAGGGGCTGCCTGGGAAGGGCCGTCCTGCTGGGGTCTGTCTGCGGGCCGGCCTCTTGCCTGCACACAGACTCGGTGTGGATGATCGCTACGGAAAAGGAGCTCGAAAAACGCACGCTCGCTAAGCTCCGGGTGACGGGTGAGAGAGCGCTGCTTGGTTTCCCATTCAGTGACATTAGAAATAAAATCCCATAGATAACTCCCGTGGGCAGACGGTATGGAAAGGTGAATAACGAGCGGCGGGACACTGATGAGGGGACTCGGGTCCCGGCAGGGCTTCACCTGAAGAGGTCTCTGAGGCATTGTTAACTTCACTTTACACGTTACAAGACGTATCACAGAAAACTCCACACAACGGATTACTTCGCAGTGTGACAGCTAGAGACGCCACCGTCCGAGGAAGCGTACGGTACATTTTTGATAGAGTCCCCCGAAAGTTTTCTGTGCACTGTACATGCAAATCGCGCATTTGACATGCCCACTCCTGCGTGAAACGTCTCAAACACACGGCTGGAAATTCAAACGCCATGTAAATCAACATGCAAACAAAGAGTCGTCCACTTAGCATTTTATTCTCTCGCTCTCGTAATGTCAAAAATCCCTTTGTTTCCTGCAGACTGAAATGTGCAGCAGGGTTTTGGTTCTTTACCCAATTCGGCTCCCGAGTCCGGGGCACGGCGGTCAATATGCTTTCGGGCCAGCGGTCAATCAGGTCGCCAAGCGGAGGGCTGCTGACGTGACAAGAGACCGTTCACAGAGGTGCACAACCCGTCTGAGAGAGTAGCAGACGACCACCGTTAGCCCACAATTCGACAGAGCCAATACCCTTTTGCTGTTGAACTTGTGTGGTCACTGTCAGGTACATCACAGGGCTTTATTTAGTCAATATAATACATGTGTATTATACATACCGTACTTGAAGGATGCGTTTTTTTTTTTACAATTCCATACCATCGCAATGAAAAGAAACGTATAATTTGTTATCTGTTTAATTAATATGAGAGGCAATGACACTTTGGGATGTATTGTTCTCGATTCGTTGATTTCATTAGTTGTACTTAATGATTAATTAATCTTTTGCATTCACTAAGCTGATTCTGTCTGCCATCTGTTGGCTATTAGGAGTACCTGCATTGACGTGAAGTATGCGTCACTTTAGCTTTTTGCATCTTAGTAATTCCGTTAACGGGATATCCGTGCAAGCTGACATGTTCTGTTGAACTTTATTAACAGTGTTACACTAGCATTACATCAATTTGCCCCAGGCAGGGTCGGCGAAATATTTTCAATGTTTGGGGGAAAAGGGAAGAAAATGGCACTCTGGAAATTGAGTGACTGTGTGTTAAATACTGGCTAGACCATTAACGGTTTTAAGACCTGTATATATCTGGTTGTAACGTTTGTTTGTGTCCTCATCTTGTCAATATTCAGATTTTATTGTATTGTGATCACATCTTATAAATGTACATGTAGCAGATCAGGACAAATCAGGACGAATAACATGACAGTACCCGCCTTACACAGCTAACTGCAGAGGTGAACATGGCTCATTTGAAGAAGACGAGGCCAGGGTGACATATCAGACTATCATGACGAAGGCTTACCATCCCAATCGCTCGTTTAAAGATTCAAAAAGTATATTTAAATCCAATGAACTTAGTGGCACTTTATATTTTTCCATCTAGCCTCTGTTAAAATTGCAGGTCGGGAAATGAATTGACCCGAATTCTAAAAAACTGTAGAATGTAGAACTTTTTTTATTACATCTCGAATTCCCCAACTTCAAATGAATGTGATGGAGAAGAATGTGCCCGACACGCCAGAGACCAGAAGTGGTGCCTGATGTGATTGGAGAATTGGTTTTCCTCCGGGTTTACCTTCACCTGCCCGAGGAAAGGAGAGGACATGCTTTACCAATCTAACAGCCTCATGCTCTGATAACTGTTAGAGCCGTCACATTTAGAGCCCCACTGTGTGACTGCAATCAACGTGGACAAGTAGTTTCAAGGTTTCTGCTGCCAGAGGGAATGGGACATTTTGTGTATGGGGTTTGTGTTGCTGGTGTGTGTGTGTGGCTTGTGTGTGCGTGCGCGTGCGTGTGTGTGTGTGTGTGTGTGTGTGAGTCTCAGCCTTTGTTCGGATGTTCTCTAGGCTTTAGTTCACTGAATGTAACATCAGTTCACTGTTTAGGCGAACTGACAATTTCGATCAACATTAGTTGGTGGGGGAACAGAACCAGGTTGACAAGCTGCTGCAGAATCTGAAATTCGAGGGAAGTATCAGAAGAAGTATATAATATATGCAAGTAAATAAAAGCTGGTGAAAAAACTGTTGTCTACCGACTCTAAATGTTCTTTGGGGAATTGAAAAAAAAACTATAATCACCAATACAATGGCAAGATGAGGAGCTTTGCGATTGACAAAATTGTCTCTTCGGCAGTATAAGAAGCTTTTCCGTTTCAATGGTTCTCACTTCCCTTTCAATAAAACACAGTCAGCACACAGCCTGACTGCCAACTTCAATACATCTCTCAACAGGCTTCATGTCACATGTTCACGCCAGGGCACGCACCATTGGCTACCAGCAGTTTCTATGGAGACAGCGCTTGGTGTGCCTTCCTGGGGAAATGTAAACAGTGAGTGAACATGGGAGGATATATATATAAATTGTTTTCTAATCTTGTTTTCTGGTTCTCATTTCCATTGAGGAGCAGATAATGGCTGAGAATGGGGAAGACAAAGGAAGTAGTGAAGAGGAAATCAATACGACAGAGGTTTTTCCCCACTGATTCTCAACGTAGCGAGCCAGTGTGGTCGTGACTTTCAATTCGTACAGAACTCTGATTGTTTAACAAACTCAACGTGGGCGTTGCCAACAATCATTGCCCCACGTTGCTACGCGTTCCAAATGTGAGGTTTGCTCTGTGGACTGTTAACATAACTGGACGTTACTCATATGCACGGCCTGAAGTCATAGTGACACTTTAGAATGTTCCCTGATCCGACACTTGGCCAGTTGACCACCACCTAAAAAGTAGCCAAGCCTCAAATCAGCCTCGATTTGGGTAACATGATTTATTACATGTAAGAGGAATAGAGACGGACCGTTGACCATGTGCAGTGTATTATTATTTTCAACTGATTTGACCTCAACGCTGTTCTCATTTCTCTTGTTATACATATACTTATGTGGTCTCAATGCAATTGGGGGATTTTCTTGTTTGTTGCCTCAGTGAACCTGAGGATTTCCTCGGGATAAAGATTACATTCCTACTGAGGCATGAAGGATGAAGGAGGAGGTGAGTGACGGGTGTGTGGGCAGAGAGTAAACTCCGGTGGGCATTTTAGGAAATGCTCAGCCGGGAGCCTCGCCCCTCGACTTGAGTGTGACCCCCACCCTGACGACGGCCATGAATGAGACATGAGCGTTGGGGTTTGTACCACATGTACGTACGACGGTCGCCGTAGTGCACAGTGATAGGGTTAAGCTACCTCACTCAGCACGGTGTGTTCACACGGATCCTCAATAATGAGATCTCAAACCCATTTGAATGATCTGCTGCTTCTAGTTAAAATGCTGAGATCAACATTCCTAAATCGTTTTATTAAAGCTCTAGGTAAAATGGTATGATAACAGTAGCTGGTTTCATGTTGTTGATGCATTTGCAGTTATATTTAGTAGCTACTGTAGCGGACTAAGTTTTTACTTGTTTTGTGTGCTCGATTAGATGTTATTTTAGTGACTTGGCAGAGCCACTAATCCAGAAGATAACGCCAGGAGCAGTTAGTTGTCTCTTAGCAATGCATTGTCCTGCTTCACATTAAATGTCAGCATTCTATATCGCACTGTTAGTATAGCGTAGAACCTTTGTTTCTGATTCAGAACCTGTATCCTATGAAATAACATAATATAAGGTCAGTCTTTGAGGGAAATGTCAGAAAAGGTGAATGTTGAAAACCTACGATGGATATTTATCACATAAAATGTATATCGCATGTACCACAGCCAATTGCTGATTAGTTTTGCTGTGACGGCACGTTTGTTTTAGATAGATTATTGTTATTTCACAGAGTTCTCTCAAGGTGCTTTAGTGAGGGGAGATGAAGCTGAACTTAGACATAGTGAGAGATAGTCCCAACGTTCACTTCAAGCAATTTCTGAAGTTAGACACATTTGCTGATAGTCGTCGCTATTCTCCATAAATGCGAGTTTGACTTTATCAATTGCGAATATAAAGTGTATAGAATATAATGAACATACACATTTTGCCAAAAAAGTAATTTTCAATCACAATGTTTTGAATATCTGTCTACAGTAAATAGTATTGGCATGTATTAGCGATGCTAGTTTGCCGATTTAGTGAGAAAGTGAGCTAATATGGAATGAAAGAGCGAAAGCTCCGCTAGGTCTATGTCTGCAATAAAGGGCCACCCACGCTTTTTCTCAAGCTCGTCTTTCAGTGGTTGACAAAGTTAAATTATGGGCCCACCCTCCGAAACGGACCAGTTAAAACAACACAATCTTAAGGCTGTGACAGGAAGATCTATTATGATGAATAGCACATAAATGGGAAACCATTCATTTACATGTAAATTCGACTATGACCTAACGCGGCGCCCAAACACCGCCACGGCAACCGGTCCATCTTGATACATTGTTTGTTAGCGACCTAAACATTCCCGGCTAGGCGGCAGAATCCATTCCAAAATTCTAAAATGCAGCTCGATTTCAAACTGCGAAATTTAAACAGCTGTGCGGTTTTGTGCGGTTGCTCCCACGGCGACTTGTGCATTCCTGTGTTGACTGCACAATAGACTCTACGCGAAAACAAAACATGAATGTGCTAAGTTACGGACACAAGATCGTGAAGTCGATCGCAACACGGGAACACGGGAACCCGCATACTGCGGACGGTCATTTTAATGCGTGTAATTCAAAAGCATTGCCTTGATCGCTAACCCACCATTGCTTCTCATAACATGTTAATTATGCACACACTGTGTCCTCTCTTCTTTCTGCTGTGTTGCAGAGCCAGACTTCCCCCGGTGCACCTCGCTGATGGCTGTCACAACTAATGGCAAAGTACCAGGATTAAATGAGAATTAAATCAGAATTCCAATTAAAAGGCAAATGGGATCTCGCTAGCCGGAGCCCTTCCATCCGCTCAACTCCAGAGGTGTCTTTAATTGATCCGACCATAAATATGCATAATTAAAATGAGAGCGACTTCGCCCTCTAATTTACAAAATGCGCATATTTCTGAAAGAGCGACCCCTGAAAGAATGCAATGAAGTTGGCTACAATTAAAGACTTAAAAACACGGGCTTTGAAAGGGAAGACCCATGTCAAGCTATAGGTGTGTGTGTTTTTGTGTAGATCCAACTAACCATAGTTGGCCTCTGGGTGATCCATTTGGGTCAGTCCGTTTAGTCATGCAGTTTACAGGATTTGGTTACATTTGGGTGTTTCGATATACTTGGAAGGTGCAAATAAAACAATAGGAACTTAGGACACCTTGAATGAACAGAAACTGTAATTAGTAGGAAAAAATGTGCTGTTCAAAAAATACAACTGTATTGCTCAAAAGAAATATATATATATATATATTATGTGCAGTCTGATCAGACCAAATGGAACCTCTGCCTTTCATATCATACATCATCAACTGTTTTATCAAATGTCATTATGAAAAGCAATACTATTTGGAGCAAGCATGTAGCTCTCGGCAAATGGAATATATTAAAATGCAATCTACATTTAAATAGCTAGATTTCCACAGTCCAATTCAGTCCACTGACGGCGGTGCCAGGCGTCTCTTTCGCAGCTAATAGAAGATGGAAAGAAACTATAATGCATAGAAATGAAACGCTTGTGACATTTCCTCGACCAGAAGACAATTCCCCCATTGACTTACAAATGTTTTCAGACAACTCCTTGGATCTTTCCAATTATGATATGAAGAGGGACCGAGGTGAGACTGTACAAGTCGTACGACAGTATCAAGCAAAGATATCTTCACACTCCGAGCTCAGCTGGAGCCAACGAAAGGTTGCAGCTTTAAAAGAATGAACCTTTCCCGGGAATCTGAGAGACCACAGCGTTCTTGTGTGGCTGATATAATGAGACACTTCACAAAAGAACAAGGCTGCGTAAGAACCCCCGCTGGATCACAGGCGACAGGTACGGCAAAGACTATATTAAAACATGTTTGCCCAGGATTTGTGGATATCACATGACCATAACACTTACTGTGTCTGTCTAAGACCCGATAAGAATATGCCACTGGAATACCCAGAAATCCTATCACCAGGAATTACCTTTGTGCTCAAACAACAAATGTTCTGCCATCTGATAGTTGTCACTAAAGAATCTCAGGCTTTTGTTAGGACAGACTGATAGCCTATAGTATACAGTCAACCACGGTAGACAAGTAGGTACATAGACATGTATGTGATAAAAGCAGGTGAGGGGTTTAACACGCGTGTGCTGGCAGCTACTGGGACAAAAAACACACACAATGTAAATCAGGGGTCAGCAACAGGTGGACCAGGGGTCAAGACTTGGTTGCAAAATATTTAAGAAATGCTTTCAGATGTTTTCTGAAAATGGGTTTTCTGAAACAGATGTTTTCTTCAGCTGACCTCCGCAAAAATCTTAGCTTCAAGGAGAAGCTGGGAGGTCCATGACATTAGAGGTGACAGAATAGTTTAGTTTGAGATAATCAGATATCTTTTTTAAAGTAGGGAGGGACAGTTATCCTTGTTAATCTGTGTTCCACACCAACCCCACCCACCCACAGTAACCACCATCACACCAACCCCACCCTCACACAGTAACCACCATCACACCAACCCCACCCTCACACAGTAACCACCATCACACCAACCCCACCCTCACACAGTAACCACCATCACACCAACCCCACCCTCACACAGTAACCACCATCACACCAACCCCACCCTCACACAGTAACCACCATCACACCAACCCCACCCACCCACAGTAACCACCATCACACCAACCCCACCCTCACACAGTAACCACCATCACACCAACCCCACCCTCACACAGTAACCACCATCACACCAACCCCACCCACCCACAGTAACCACCATCACACCAACCCCACCCTCCCACAGTAACCACCATCACACCAACCCCACCCTCACACAGTAACCACCATCACACCAACCCCACCCTCACACAGTAACCACCATCACACCAACCCCACCCACCCACAGTAACCACCATCACACCAACCCCACCCTCCCACAGTAACCACAATCACACCAACCCCACCCTCACACAGTAACCACCATCACACCAACCCCACCCTCACACAGTAACCACCATCACACCAACCCCACCCTCACACAGTAACCACCATCACACCAACCCCACCCTCACACAGTAACCACAATCACACCAACCCCACCCTCACACAGTAACCACCATCACACCAACCCCACCCTCACACAGTAACCACCATCACACCAACCCCACCCTCCCACAGTAACCACAATCACACCAACCCCACCCTCACACAGTAACCACAATCACACCAACCCCACCCTCACACAGTAACCACCATCACAAAAAAACCCTCCCACAGTAACCACCATCACACCAACCCCACCCTCACACAGTAACCACCATCACACCAACCCCACCCTCACACAGTAACCACCATCACACCAACCCCACCCTCCCACAGTAACCACCATCACACCAACCCCACCCTCCCACAGTAACCACCATCACACCAACCCCACCCTCCCACAGTAACCACCATCACACCAAACACCATAATTTCACCATAACCCATATCCCTCGCTCCACATCAGTGACATCTGAGTTCGAGCCACGTGCCTCTCCTGTTGACCTTCCTTGACCCTTTGACCAGTTCTCGACAGCAGAACAAGAAGCCTTTAAGTGGTGGAACACGAGACAGACAGGCCCAAACAGCTTCACGGCGCGTGCACTCGTTGGTCAGCTAGATTTCAAAGTGAAGAGCGCCGGGCATTCTGGGGGTTGAATTGTCCCAGTCTGGACCCTATATCATGTCCGCATATCAAAGACGTGTCAGTGTGGCTGGACGCCCATGAAATAAATACCCTTTGTCTTCAACAACGTCTCCAAAAACATTAATCAGGTGCACTGTGACCAATCGAAGTGAAACCCCCACACCGTGCGAACTAAGAAACGCTAAAGTGTTCTAACAGGACTGCGCCCTGTACTCTGTTAGTGTGTGTCTTCTCTACATCGAGCCAGGGCAATTATCAGACTGCCGGGGCGAGCTTGTTTGGTCCGCCTGCACAGTACAGCAACAATGTAATTTTATACAGTACCATCCATCCCACTGAGTGTGTGATGGAAACATGCCACCTGGGCCTTTCCCTGTTGAAGCAAGTCTGGAAATTGTGGCGTCGCGAGCGATTCAAAAAAAGGAATAACGCTAACAGCCAGAGAGCCGGAATGTCGCGTATTAGCTTTGAAACCGATCCTTTCTCTCTTTTTTTTCACTCCCTGATGCCGGCATGGATGGTTACCGCCGGCGATGAGGAATTATGATGCAAACACATTCCCCTGCAAAGACTACGAGGCGGTCAGACTTATCGTCACGGTAACACGTCCTAAGGGGAACATTCGGGCAAGCGCATACTCCCATCACACCTTCCACAGTCCACATTGTAGCTCTAAATAAAATATTGTGTCATTTGCCAGTCCTAAGAGCAGCACCAATCGCATCCCATTCACACGGCCAGTATCTGTACCAGCGAATGTTCATGCCTCCACATCAAATGAACAAACGGAGAAATGATAACCCCCAGGGAATGAGGACGAAACTCATCTAGAGATACCCACATTCCCGGAGCGTGTTGGTCCTTAATTTCCTCTCCGCATGCCTCCACCCCTACACCCCTCCAACTCTTAGCCACACCCCCGTCTCAGTGGTCATTTCATGGGTTTAGTGTTATCACCTCAGGCAGAGCTGCCGGAGTGTGCCGTATTTATGAGGCTCCGCCCGTGAGAGTGCTCCAAAAACTCGCCGCTTAATAGCTCCTTAAATGACCAACCCTGCCTCCCCGTGGCTCCCAGAACCCTTGGGATTTCATTACCCGAAGACGAATGTGCGGCCGGCCGCGGTCCGGGTCCTGCCACACTGGGGGGATGGCATTTGGGGAGCAGGCAAACTGCGCGATGAGTGGGAGAATGTTTCGGCTGGCGCTGAGACGGGCAGCGCCAGTGAACTAATCCAGTGAAACGGAACATGTCCTACAGTGTAAGAAAGTAAATACCCGGCTGAAGGTGTTTGTTTTCTCTGCTCTTACGAGCTGAAACCCCTCAGAGGCATAGAATCACCGCAGGGGTCTGAACGAGATCCGATGGCGTTTACGTAGGTTATCATACTGTTGTGTAACCAGTGTGACTTTCCTGGTATCTCAGGTTAACTGTAACCAGTGTGACTCTCCTGGTATCTCAGGTTAACTGTAACCAGTGTGACTCCTGGTAGCTCAGGTTAACTATAACCACTGTGACTCCTGGTAGCTCAGGTTAACTGTAACCAGTGTGACTCCTGGTAGCTCAGGTTAACTGTAACCAGTGTAACTCCTGGTATCTCATGTTAACTGTAACCAGTGTGACTCCTGGTAGCTCAGGTTAACTGTAACCAGTGTGACTCCTGGTAGCTCAGGTTAACTGTAACCAGTGTGACTACTGGTAGCTCAGGTTAACTGTAACCAGTGTGACTCCTGGTAGCTCAGGTTAACTGTAACCAGTGTGACTCTCCTGGTATCTCAGGGTACCTCAGGACAGAGAAGTTTAAAGTCGGGGGTTGAGACGTAATCGAGACCAGGGTGGTGCAGGGATAGTCAACGTTGTTCCTGGAGGGACAAATCTATTATAGTGGCATTCAGATTTGTTGGTTATGATGAGTACATGACATCATGGGCACTGTCATCTACCAGGACATTTTGGAGAGAAAATCTGCCTGATCGGCCGAAACCGAGTTGTCTTTGGACTCTTCCAGCAGGTCAAGAATAAATTCTGCAATGGCAACCGTAGTCCTCTGACCTCTCTCATTCAGAAAACATGTGAATAAATCTGGAGAGGAATGTGAACAAGTGAGAACCAAAGATCTGGAGTGATGAATGGTCTCAGATACCATGCTATGTATCTTCTGGTTTCATAAGACATGATAGAAGACTCTTTTGTTACGAGAGGATGAGAACAGTGTTTTTTTGCCCTCCAAGAGTTGTAACTTCATGAGCCAGAAAGGAGGACCTGTGCATGAACAGTATAGATGAGGGGTTTATGTTATCATCATGTCCTGACACTTAAAGCACATCAATAAACCACACACACACACACATGCCCACACATGCACACACGCACACACACGCACACACACACACGCACACACACACACACAAATCTAACAAGTTAAAGCATGTTGGGTTCGTGCACGGTTTATGCTCTTTAACAGCCGTGAACGGAAACATTTAATGGCTTTTTATGGTTGTTATTTTCAGCTTATTAAGACGAGAGGAACAGAGACCTTTTTGTGGTCAGTGAGAGGGGCCCCGTGGTATTTGGGGCCGCTCTCGTCGTAGTCCTTGAGGTCAGTCTTTGAAGTCGCCCATCCAGCGATGCCTCCAGTCGGGGCGAGGCTTCGAGCACTTGTTTTAATTGCTCCCAGAGAAAGGGACGAGAGTGGGAACGGATCCAAGATGCTTTGTGCGATTGTACATCTGGGAACCCCACACGGTTTTCCGAAAAGGTTCTTCTGTTCAGTTTTGTCGTTCTGCGTCGAACTTCGGCCTTAAACTTTTGTTGTCGCTTTTATTATTGTGTGAAATTGTGATACTAGTCGTTATATAGTAACGCTAATTTTATTATTCATATTTGTAGTTGTTGTTAAAGCAGATGTAGTGTCATTAAAATTAGTTATATTAATTGTAATAGTTGTAGTTGCTGTAGTAGTAGTAATAGTTGCAGTAATAGTAATAGTTGTAGTATATATAATATTAGCAGTTCTGTATACCTTCAAGCAGTAGGAATAATCATGGGAAGCATTAAATTGACTCTTACAGCGCCTCTTTACCATTGATTGAAATGTCCTTACATAGATCAGGTTAGGAGACAGTCAATGGGTTTTTAATACATTTTCAATGGCCAACCTGACCTGGGGGGGGGCACTATGGTTGTGTTGACTTGTTTATTCCAACAATACGGGTCCAAGAGGAAACATCCCCCCAACACTAATTATTCACTAGCGTACTGGGCTAACAGTCTGTCCGAGTTGATATTACCATCATAAATATGGATGCCAGGGTATTATCCAATGTTCAATTGGTCAGGACAGGAAATAACATTCTGATCTCTGACGCTAACAACGGAAATCACCATTTTTAATTATGGATGTAATATACATATTTAAATATGTATATGACGTTGATAATTGATCACATATTCCATAAGGATGTGGCAACAAGATAAGGGGTAGAAAATATGTTGAACCTAATTCGGGCCTGTTACCAACATCCTGTCTGTACGATGGTAACAAACACAGTGAGACTAATATGGAACGTAGCGTCTTGGTAAGACATCTGTTTGTCAAATCCACGTGAAACCAGCGTCAAACCAGATTCCTCCACAGACAGCCCACCTCGCCACCATGTTGGGCGAGAACTTGGGCGCTCTGCCTAGCAACACGTGACCGCCCCGCTTGACAACGTCACACTCCTTCAAAGTAGCAAATCGTTTAGCCAAACCGGGCAACGCTTCCAGCTGGCTCATGGTAGGTTCTTAACGTCCTCACACAGGTTAGATATCCGTCTTTATGGGAATGGCCAACGTGGTTTATTCATTAATGGACATGTCTGTTCAGATTTGCAAACTTTTCTTTAATGTTGCCTTCTGATTGAGGAGTGTATAATTACATGGTGAGAGAGATTGCGTTCAGACACTAGCTAGCATTAACATCTAGGTAGTGAAACATGAAATACAACACAATAGCCCCAACCCCAAACAAAACTTTAATTGGATAATAAATCATCCGTTAATTGCACTGGCTCAAGACTGGGTGAGTGGGTGGAGTCTAGGGGGGAAGGGGGTGTTCTGTCAATGACAAGCTATTTGGCTCTTCCCCTAACCCATCCCACACCCCCCACCTCAATTCGGGGGCTGCGCATTTCAGGAAGTTCAAAGGGTTTTGTGGGAAGGTATCTTTCTGAAGCTCTTGGTCTGCGGGGAGAAATGCATGGTGGTAGATGAATGGGGAAGCCGAAGCTGATTTATATCTTCATAGGAGGGTTTTACTGGGGGAATGGCACTGCCTCTGATTCAATGACCTCTGACCCCAACGCCTGAGCTTTTACATGTTATCTTGTCAGGAGCCTGGGAGACATTAACTCAGAGTGCATGGGCCTTAGAACCCGGATGATTATGAGAGGTTCTGATTCTGCCACTTAGCACAGTGATGGAACACATGTGTCAAACCGCTGGTTGCCAACATACAAATGTACACATGGGTGACAGCACGTGTGAGCTTCATGTTTTATACTCATGTTTCTGCAGTATTTATTTTTTAGATAAAATATATTTTAACAACCATTTCTCCCTTTCTCATTTTTGTTATATCCAACTGATTACATGACCCTTCCTCAGTTCTCACTTCCGGACTTTGTGCTCAGTAATGGGGATGTTTGCAGTAGAAATCTTTCCGATCTTGAACGGCCATATTTAGTATCTTTAGTCAATGGAATATGAGGCATGTGTTTTTCACTGCGTATGTAGGAAGCCTAGCAACTTAACATCTAACTGTGCTAACTGTGATGAACATGTTGACCACCTCAGAAGCTATCTCTGTATGTTGACATTGTCAACTAGCATCCTATCTGATCGCCAGCCTTTAAAGAGGTGCAATGTAGAAAGTTTTAGTGACACCCAAGAATTAATTGACCTGTTCGCTTAACCCAGCGGTGGGCCAACTAAGGCCCGCAGGCCGAATCCGGCCCTCAAGGCAATTCCATCAGGCCCACGGAAATGTGGCCCTTCATATAATATCAAAGTCCTGATTTGGTCCCTGAGCTGAAATATCTGCCCTCCCCTGGCTTAACCAATACCTGCTGGCGGTTGGAGAGCTGTATTTTGATACTTTGACCTATTCTTTCAGCACCTTTTACAAAAAAAACGTAAAAGTGTCCCCGGAAGGTATCGCTAACCAAACCAAAGATTATTTGACAGAATAAATGTGTAATAACAGACCAAGATTGCTGATTGGCAAATACAAAACTGTAACATTTCGTGTCCATGCTGTGTTAACCGGGCCGAGATCAGAACCTATAGCAGTGGATGTTTCCAGTTAAACACTTGGTTTCTGAGACTCATTATCATAAACTGGCACAATATAAATGTCAAACTGCTCTCTGGCTCATTAATAATAAAAAAGGAACATCATTGTGTGACATTTTTTTTTGGCAATTAAAGGACGACCTGTTCTAATTTGAAATGCTGCCCTTCGGAATGTAATATGCATATGATGAATATTTAAATGTAATGTGGTATAATTGCATTCAACAACCAGAGACAAATGTCAATGTCACAGTAAATGTTTAAGTCAGGACTTTTCTTTCCCTTTTTTTGCCAAACTACACAGATGTTAGCCAGTTAATTGTCCCCACAAACAGTGGCCGATGGAGGTTGATGCGTTTTTAATTCAGCCTCATCTATTCATCCTGCAACATGCGTTTTGCGGGAACAGAATCAAAATCCCAGTTTAATTTTTCAAATTGTTTTTAGCTCATATTATTTTGGGGAAACCTTGAAAGAGTTTCACAGTTCCTTTTCTAGACGCATGAAATAAGGAGCCATTTGTCTTTGCTGAATATTCTAGTCTTCATAAAGGGTTTCACTCCGAATCTGATAATGAACATTTTAGGGAAGTGAATGAGAGTCTTTGTTTTCCCAGTACATCACGTGATCTGACAAATGCCCGTCCATCCGTTATTGACACAGTTTATTGTTGACCAACGGGCTGAAGTATAAGCAATAGTCAATCCTGTGGAGAAAAAAAACAGAGCAGTGAATCATTAAATACAATTGTACATGCACCAAGGACTTCAACAAGAACCTGTTGTGTATTTGTTCCTGCTGTGAGCTGTTTCAACGCGAGAGGCTGCACGAGAAATGCACCTCGGGGGGCCCGAGATGGGAAACAATATTCTCTGTAGGCCATAGGCTAATGTTTTTTTCTCAGCTGAGAGCAAGACTGCTGTGACCTTTAAAAATTCACTGAGAAGTGGCTGTCCTCCTGGGGGCCTTTGAGAGTGGCGAAGCCGGCGGGCAACACAGAACGAGCCGTGCATAATTTGACAGCGTTGAGGGGGGCAAGAAATGTGCCATCTACAAAGGCATCTTTTGTTGGTTATTAATAGGAGATGTCCTGTGAAATCCGTCTTGCATTACGGTGCCTGTAGACAATTCTGAAGACTTTGAATGAGAGCTTGAATGGCTACAGTGAATGTAGGTGAACGATGAAGAACTCATGATGAAATCAGTTGAAACAGACATGATGAACACAACAACAACAACAACAACAACAACAACAGCAAGTAACCTGTTTTAAAGAAACAGTTTAGCAACCCGCCAATCTGTTAATGTGAGCCATGTTTTCCGAGTGAACGGAAGCCTACGTACGGTATGTTCTGGAATAGAAATGCCTTTTTCAAAAGGGGGACGTGGTATCTCAAATCTCAGTGTGGCATTCTGTATCTAACGGTAACATATCACCACGGCGATGCGCCGTCATGCCGCTCAATTCGTTCACTCGGCTGCCTCCAGCCCCTCATCAGACGGTCGGGTGGGTTCAGGCAGTCCTTATCTCTTAATGAGATGTGGATAACTGGAAATAATTATGTACCACGCGGACAGACAGAAAAGCCGAGCAAGAGCGCTCAGTGATCCCGGGTCGGGTTGAGGGTGTGGGGGTCAGTCAGCCGGTATAATAAATGTTAGTTATTAATGCCTTCTCCATCTTCTCATTATCCACCTGCGATCCAAAGCTTGATAAAATGTCAGAACAGAAACCCGCTCATCGGGAGATGCTGGCAGGAAGTGCGTACCCTCGTGCCTAAAGTCATATTGAATCATTTAAAGGCGATAGACGTTTTTGTGCTGCTATGTCCGGTTTATACTGAAACCCTGATCAGTCATGCAAGTCACTCTTAAAGCATCTACATGCTAACATCTCCTCAGGCCCGAGCGCCACGAGAGGGCTTGATGGGGCGCAGTCCTGTCAGCACTGTTTTCTGCCCCCGCAGTTCAAGTTTTAAACACTTCATAGAAAAATAGCAAAAAGAAAGATGAGCCCCCTAATCATTTTCAAAAGCCCCCTCAGTCACCTCGTCCTGGTGCCGGACCTGGTACCTCCCTCTCTTTACTCGGTGACATTTAAAAGAAAACATTGCCTCAAATGTGTGTCACTTCTTGAACATTCTTTCAGTATGTATGACTCTGGATTGTGCACTGTGACTCCAACGCAGTCTTTTTTTAAAGAAAATCACCTGAAACAAAATGCGTAAGAGATATCTTTTTTATCACTGATCTCTGCCGGCGAGCCCTGTTTTCAATGCATCGTTGATCGGGTGGAAGTTCACACTGTACGGATATTAGCATTTTCCTTTGAGGCAGCCTTTGCTTTCTTACTTTCTCATTTAATCCAATTCATTAACGCCTCTTTGGTACCACGGTGCTGTCAAGCGGAGACAAAAGCACCACGGAGCCTGGATGTGTTGTTTTGTTTCCCCAGATTTGAGCTGGCCTTCCGCGGGAAGCCGCATCCCCTGGAAGGAAATAAAACTACCTGGAGCTGGGCATTGTGTTCCGCTACACGTCCTCCTTTGGGCCGAAAATCTATTGAAAATGACGAGCACTGAACTCAAGCAGATTGAAAGACACACACTTGTGTGAGCCTCTCTCAGATTGAATAGAGAATCCTCAGCCTGGCGAGATATCTTTCAGCATGAGAAGAGGAGATGTTATTGAAAAGTTTGTGGAACGAGTGTTACATTTGGGTGTCAGATTTAGGCTCTTGTGCAGAATAAAATAAGGGATACAAGTCAGGGGGAGAAGCTCCCTTTGTTGTTTATTTCAAAAATATAGGGCATGTCTTCTCTAGATCTTCAGCCGATCTTCTGTCCATCTCTGTCTTCTTCTTCTTGTCAAATGTCTTTTTGCTTCCCCGAATGCCTTTGTCATGAACAGCACAATATATATCCAGCACATCCTACTTCCCCCATCCACAGTCTGGACATATTCCCTTCATATGTGTGTATTCTATATCCTAACTGTGGTCTGATATAGTGTCCTCTATTGAGCTGCTGGTTCCACACACACGTATCAGGTTGTATGAGGCCTCATCAATAAATGATACCAGCTGTTTGACATAAGGTACCTCATATGGCTTATAGTAGCAAAGTGCCGTTCCTCTGGGATGTATTTTTATCAAAAGTATAAACTTAAATATACGTATCATATCAGGTAATAGGCATGTCTTCACAAGGGACTAAATCATTGAGCATTGAGGCTTTTTTTCTTCTTCAACTATTCTACAAGGACAGATCAATACTCAAATCAAAGTGTCTGCATTTGTAGCTGGGATTGGATTTAAAATCGGTCGTTTGATTTAAAACCTCCAGTCCTTGCCAACATTGAATATCTAAACGGTCATCTGTACGTTCAGAACCCAATCTAATTTATGGCACTCACCAACGTTTGCTTAACTAAAAGAACAACGGCTTGGATTGAGTCCACAAGTTCCAAGACCAAACTGACAACCCTCATCCACAGACGGACCAGCAGTGAAACATTTCCAGGACTTTTTCAGGAACATATTCCTCTTCAATAGTGACATGAGGTCAGAGAGTCTTCCTAGTTCTAACGTCTGCACCAATTACACAGCGTGAGTGATGGGCGGAGACTTGAAGGTGCCCGACGCAGGTGAGGATACAGGGTATAATACAGGTGAGGATACAGGGTATAATACAGGTGTGGATACAGGTGAGGATACAGGTGAGGATACAGGTGAGGATGCAGGTGAGGATACAGGGTATAATACAGGTGAGGATACAAGTGAGGATACAGGTGAGGATGCAGGTGAGGATACAGGTGAGGATGCAGGTGAGGATACAGGTGAGGATACAGGGTATAATACAGGTGAGGATACAAGTGAGGATACAGGTGAGGATGCAGGTGAGGATGCAGGTGAGGATACAGGTGAGGATGCAGGTGAGGATACAGGTGAGGATACAGGGTATAATACAGGTGAGGATACAAGTGAGGATACAGGTGAGGATGCAGGTGAGGATACAGGTGAGGATGCAGGTGAGGATACAGGTGAGGATACAGGGTATAATACATGTGAGGATACAAGTGAGGATACAGGTGAGGATACAGATGAGGATACAGGCGAGGATACAGGTGAGGATACAGGGTATAATACAGGTGAGGATACAAGTGAGGATACAGGTGAGGATACAGGTGAGGATGCAGGTGAGGATACAGGTGAGGATGCAGGTGAGGATACAGGTGAGGATGCAGGGTAGGATACAGGTGAGGATACAGGTGAGGATACAGGTGAGGATACAGGTGAGGATACAAGGTATAATACAGGTGAGGATACAGGTGAGGATACAGGTGAGGAAGCAGGTGAGGATGCAGGTGAGGATACAGGGTATAATACAGGTGAGGATACAGGGTAGGATGCAGGTGAGGATGCAGGTGAGGATGCAGGGTAGGATACAGGTGAGGATACAGGGTAGGATACAGGGTTAGGATACAGGTGAGGATGCAGGTGAGGATTCAGGTGAGAATGCAGGGTAGGATACAGGTGAGGATACAGGTGAGAATACAGGTGAGAGTGAATGGGTGAGAGAAACTTATAGACATGACCGATTGATTCAACCCTAAGAAAGAGTTAGGTTTTTCGTCTTTTGCTCCAAGATTTTTTTTTTTGCTTTTGGGTTTAGATGAACGCTGTCTCAGCCCTGGGTCTCTCGGTCATCTGGTGTCTCGGTCATCTGGAGTCTCGGTCATCTGGAGTCTCGGTCATCTGGTGTCTTGGTCATCTGGAGTCTCGGTCATCTGGTGTCTCGGTCATCTGGTGTCTCGGTCATCTGGTGTCTTGGTCATCTGGTGTCTCGGTCATCTGGTGTCTCGGTCATCTGGTGTCTCGGTCACCTGGTGTTCAGTACGGTTGAGCCGGCAAGTGAAAGGTCCTTCCTGTATATCAGATGGTGTTCTTAGCTCACTTACCAGGGAAGACAGCCTCAGTTTATTCCTGCCTAACACGTTCAAGTTTGTCTTGGAGCCGCCATGGGAGATGATTATTAGAACGTGCATTGAGCGGGGGTGGGTACAGAAATGTCAAATTCGACCAATCTTTCCCAGGAAGACAATAAAGCCAGACCCCATAGTATCAGAACGATTCGCTGCTAACATAGCAATTGGGTCTTATTAAATGACACTGATGGCTTTAGGATTTGTCGCATATCCACCTCAGACAGACAAATTTGATCAGCGGGGCCCGATTCATGACACCATCTCAGAACAAATCCACTTTGGCATAGACTTAGAGGAGACACAGACACAGATTTACCCAGCAAGCTACAGCTTCCTCCCATGTGGAAGAAGGCTGAGCAGGTTCTTGCGATGGGAAATTGCTTCGGTATTGAATCCCAGAGTTGGAGTACACCGTCTGGCATTAAATAATTCAGGACCCCACACTACCATTAAATACCAAGTCTAGTCAGCACAGCATCTCTAAATGGGGCTGCTGACTGCTTCAGATAGGTACAAACCGCTCTGTCGCCACAGACGGGAACAGGCACGACCAAAATCACCGTTCTGCAGCTCCTTGTGGCGAACGCGCCCCATATTTGCAGGACATAGGACATTGTTCAGCAGATAAAATGGGTGTTTTCCATTTTTAATGTACACTATTACAGCCGGTCAGCCACCAGTGTGCTGTATATTCAGCGGAACATCACAGACGGCCACGTTTATTGGATAATAGAAATAACAAACATCCAATGGGCTCGCGTATGAAATGACATTCAATACATTAGGCGGTAGTGTGCGTGTGCGTGCGGGCAGACACATTCTAATGAGTTAAATAAAAATGCTAATTCGCCCACTAATGGCATTTCTTTTTTCCGTTTTTATTCATTATGGAGATTTAACGCAGGGGAACAGCGATGGCCGATCGTTCTCCGTGGCTATTAAAACACAATTGGGGACGGGATAAAGAGGGCTATTAGGCGTCTCCTTAAAATAGGCTTTGGTGTGATTCAATTTGTGCCATAAATTCAGACGTAACCGAGCAAAAGGCCCTGCTGCATATACTTTGGTATAATTACGCATCCTACCGTGTTTCCGCATACAGTATCCGAATGGACGTTGCATTAAGACAGCCTAGCGATGACTTATGTTAATTGGGAACAGGGGGACATACTGGTGGAACGTAGGGGTCGTAGCCCAAAGCCTATGTTGGCCGAATGCAAAACTGCACATCGCACCGAGGTTCCTAATTGAAATGCTGTTAAAATTGAACAGTACATATTCTGTGCCCAGTGATTGGCTCTGAGAGGTTCTAATGTTGGTAAATGAACAATTTCCACCTCATTTAAATTTAAAATTAGGAGCGTTTTATGTGCTATAAAGAGAAGAGATTTTTTTTATTCTATGGCATGCTTTTTTGGGGTGAGGAACAGTATTGTATTGATTCATCAAAATACAAAATAATGGGGGGAAAAGTGTCATGAATGAAGGCAGCCTAGTACCTCTCTCTGTTCAACACCTCTCACTACCCCACAATAATGCCAGTCAAGAATTAGCAGTAATGGAGCTTAACATATGACGAATAAGATGTGTACTATACATGTTAATTAAAAATGACCAATGAAGCATTGAGGTTAATTATGCTTGTACTTTTCTCAGTGTCCCTGGACTCGGCAATTTAAACGGCAGTTTTATACTTCAGGCTGTAAACCCAGTCAAGCCGGAACCCTGAAGACTTTAACATTGCATTGCTGTTTCAGATGTATTTTGACATGTACAGTTAGAATATGTCTTGATGACGTAATTGAATACCACTACTCCTCCCTTACACACGCTAGGTTTTACTATCAAAGTGAAGACATTTTAGGAACATTGGAAATATATTTTTGCTGACAATTATACACATACACACATACACACATACAAATATACACATATACACACATACACACATACACACATACAAATATACACATATACACACATACACACATACACACATACAAATATACACATATACACACATACACACATACACACATACAAATATACACATATACACACATACACACATACACACATACAAATATACACATATACACATATACACACATACACATACACACATACACAAATACAAATATACACATATACACACATACACACATACACACATACACACATACAAATATACACATATACACACATACACACATACACACATACAAATATACACATATACACATATACACACATACACATACACACATACACAAATACACATATACACACTTATACATTCTCATATGCACATATACACGTATACAAATATAGACATAAACACACTTATAAATCCACATATTAGCACACCTGCTAAAATAATCCCATCCCTTCAACCTAATATGGGACCTACAAAACAAGTTGTATGATGTCAGTAGGTAAAAAAAGGTCGTTCAAATGTACTTACTTGATGGCTGAGGGGTGTTAATAAAAGTGTTAACGTGGTTCTGGTTGAGGTGCCTAGAGGCTACAGGGTGTTCCAGTTACATAATTTGCTTGGCAAGGCCTTTATTTTGGGAACATAATCCTACATACTCCTCCTTAGACTCTTAGCCCCAGGCTTACTGTTCAGGGCGGCAGGCCCTGCTATAAGTACGTTGTACGAGTTGGAAAAAAGTGAATCATTCTACAATAAAGCAAAAGCTTATTTAAATAAAATATATAACTTAACCTCCAGTACTTTTTTCAACATTTCGCTCACTAGAGTAGGCCTATAGGTGTTTTAGGGCCACAATAATCTGTATTTCAGTGTATCGGTTTATTATTTTCCCAAGTCCTGATCTGTCACTCTGTGGATACTGTATGAAACAGTGAATTCTCCTCTCAGTATGCAGACATGCATGTTTTACATACTGAACGAACACGGATACGCCTTATACAAGATATTATGCAGGTGTGTGACTTTGAACCAAACCGGAAAGTGTGTGTGTGGTTAATGGTTTGGAAAGACATTTCCCAAAGTGCTCCCTTTGTACTGGCGCACATTGTCTGCACGGCGATATCAAATAAGCACCTAAGAGGCAAGCTAAACAAAGCACCCCATTCTCCCCGCAGTACTGACAGGAGACAAGAGAGGAAAAAAACAGCCAGGTTTATATCGGCTGAGGCAGATTACATTTGACTTTTAAAAGGGGAAAAATCCATTCCCTTGATGAAATTCTGAAAAGGAGAAAGACAAAAAAGTTTCCCTTCATCAGATTCCAACATAAGAGGAAATCTAAGATCTAAAATATAAACAGATAGTCACGGGCCTATTTGAGAACTAACTAGAGACCAGAGGACAGGGGATATGTTCAGGGGGCACTAACAAGACAAGGAGGTGCCATATTCAACCACAGACGATGATTTACCCAGCAAGCTCTGGGAGCCAGATGATTCTCCAGGCCATAAAAGCTGTCAAAGATATATCTGCTGTGTAATGTACTCCCTGTTAGGCATAATGCTTTGAATTACAGCAGTGCATCTCTGAGCTGAGGTCTGTCAACTCTGGACCTGGCAGGAAAACCCATCAAATCCCCTGATTTTGGTACCTTCAGGAAAAAGGACGTTTGATTGTTAACTGGTTGAATAATGGCCTCACTTACAACCTAAAAACAATCACTGCCACTATCATACAATGTTATACTTTCCACCATCGGAGGAAAGTGCATCAATTTAGGGAGCAGGGAAAGGGGTAATTTTTTCTTCTTTGCCCTTGCCTGTCCCCTACCTGGTAATATCCATGAAATATGAAATGGCAAGGAGACTGCAGAGCAATCTGACCCCTACAAACACATCACAATCACTCTCCCATGGTCCACAAGTAACAAAATGTTGCACGTATGTTTCTTAGGAAGTGCAGTGTTTTGTTACAGTGGTTCAAAGGTTACATGTTTTGTTATAGTTTTTAGTTATTCTGGTAACTCAGAATATTATATATTGAATACAATATTGAATATAACTCACATCAGCTGGCTTGTATCTGAATATAAGAACGGTTAATCTGGGTGTTGTCTCTAGATGAGACAGCAGAGGCTGCTCGAAGTGCTGTTGGAATGCCAGTAGGGGGCACTCCTCTCTCTGGTCAAAAGATAAAATCCTAATTCCCAGGCCAGTGGATAATGTTCTGTAAAGTGTGGTGACTTTTAGATGAGATGTAAAAAGTCTCTAGTTGGGCAAAAAACATATTCCTGTTGTTGAGCTCTAAATTAACCGCAGTTTTCCAGGCATCAGAGTAGTTCACCGACGAGGGGAGAAGAAAGACCATGTCAACATGGGATCAATTTTGACCATGGAGGTAGACGTGCGTTTGAGTGGCAGTATCCCATGAGATCCACTAGGGGGAGCGCTAGGAGGAGAACCCCAATGAAGTGCGTGGGGAGAAATACTCGGTCAAGTCTCACTTGACTCAATGAGACAACAAGTGCATCACTTACACATTCAGCTCAGATTGGCCTACTACAAGTTGTTTTTTTTATCAAAATAGAAAAGAAAAATCGGTGTGAGTAGTTTACTTTTTAAAAAATTTGTTCTAATTACGCTGATGGGCAGAGTTGTGACCTGAAAGCAGCTGTTTGTCATCATCAAAAATGAACAGGGACTCAACATGGCGGACGACCAAACTCACAGTCCTGTCTACAAATCCCAGCGGACTAAACAGAAATGTCACTCACAATAACAAAGCGACAAGGCCGCCGGTGCAAAGAAAGCAACCCTTTGTTTCCTGGGCATTTGGATCCACCACATAGACGGCCCCTTTGGAGCTGCGCCTGTCAGGAACAAAAGAGCGGCACCATTTGAGATGACTGATATTTCATCGTGGCTGGATCTACAGAGGAGGCTGCCCGAGCTGGTGAGTTACCTCCCGTGCCCCGAGGCCTTCATATGTCTGTGGCTGCTTCAGCACTAACGGACTCCAGGGAAATAATCTGTGCAGTTCCACAAGCTTCTCAGCCATCAGGATTTTCACCCTTGTCAATGCAAGATGATTACCATTGGTACGTGTAAACAACGACGCAGAATTAAGCCAAGTTTAAGGGTGCAACTTGTGCCTGGTCTTTCAGCTATACACTCACACACTTTGTTGATACATACATGTAGAAGTGTCGTATGTCGCGCTCTCCTTTTATTATGCGTGCAAGGAGACCAAGCCTTCAAAAGTACGGGAAACCTTGGTGAATCAAAAGGAGGTGCTGTGTTTGAATCAGAATCAGGTTCATTCACCAAGTCTGTTTACACACACACACAAGGAATTTGTTTTGACCCCTAGCCACGGCATTTAGAACGCAGTTTTTTAACATGCACGAACCTTGCGAACAGAGCAAAACATACAATCTGAACAGTCCAATAAGTGACTATGCCTAATTGGCATATGTAATGGGTAAATGGTTAATGTGTTAATGTGTGTATCTGAATAGTACAAAGGAGCAATGTCTAGATGTGTGAGCAGATAGCAAAAATAAATTAGGCGTTGCTTTTAGATTAAGTGAAGAAAAATTAAGAAAAATCTTAATGCTGTAGTGTCTCTATTATTCAGCAATTATTTTTTTGTTGACAGTTTGTGTTATCAGTTCACACATTGGAATCCAAACTGAACTTCTGTGCAGATATCAATACACTTATCTGGTTGGGAAACCCATCACCCAGAGACAATTGATCCTTTAATAAAACAGTGGGCTTCGATCCACATTAGCCAGCAATGGAGGCAATTGCTGCAAGCAAAAATTGATCTAGAAAAATATCACAGAAAGCCTTAATTTCCCCCACATTGACTGTTGTGAGCACTTGGAAAACATCTAAAATGTCAAAATAATAAAGGTGTCATACTGTCAATATTTGTCAACTTTCTTAATCAGTATAGTGGAGAATCAAATAATTAACCTATCATGCAGACAATAGAACAAAACATAATTCTTAATGTTGTGCAGTCTATGCTCTTTCTGTCTATCTGTCTCTGTCCCTGTCTGTCTCTGTCCATGCCTGTCTCTGTCCCTCTATGTCTCTGTCCATGTCTGTCCATGTCTGTCAGTCTCTGTTCATGTCTGTCCATGTCTGTCTATAACCCATGGATAGTGGGTCATTCGAATGTGTATATTTAGCTTCACTACCTGAAAACAAGTATGGTATTATAAACTAACAGAGCTATGTTCTACATACCTGGAAATAAACTGTAAATGGAACCGCTAAAACTGGCTGACAGAACGAGCTAGCCGAACAACTTCAATACGCCTTGGTATACATTCTACAAGTCTGTGGAACCCTACTGGAGGGAAGGAACTATATTTTCCAGATATTCACTTATTTGGTGTTTGAAGATGATTTACATCCACTCCCTTCTTGAGATCTTGATTCCAAAAATGTAGGTTAGAACTATCCATCGCAATTTTACTAACAATAATCTCCAAAAGTGTGATAAAATAAATGTTTTGCACACACAATCACACTGAATTCGTTTGCATCAACTCAGTTGTCGACGTTTGGCTTTGCCCTCTCGTCCACTTCACAATGAATATCTTCACTATTCATAGACTGCAAGAAAAGTATTTTGGCATGCCAAATCCATTACAGGACCCAGGAATGGGCATACGTCCTACCAGCACTTCTTCGGATCTGTCTGCAAGGATGGAGATGTTTCTCCATGTTGTCCCGGCACTTGGACATTTCCTTGTTGCCCAATGAGCTTCATAAACAAATATGTACTTATTTTGGATCACAGCAGATCAGTTTGGAGTCTGATTTTGCACTGGTCCTGCTCCATGTTGAAATACATTGCCAGTGTTCACACCCCATTGTATGGTTCCCAAATGTGTTTACTACCGTGTACAATAAATTAGTAATATCATTTTGGATGACAACGTTGCACTGTATTTTTAAGCAATGCAGAAGTCTTCGGTGGTTTGGTTCTTTTAGAACTACACTATCAAGACCAAGGCTATGGGTTTGAATCTCGATGAGGTGTCATAAAAAGGGCTTCTGTTGTGTTTATTGTGTAAATAGTTGTGAAGAATCACCACATACCTGTGCTAATAGAACCAGGTAAATCTGTAAATCTAAGATGTACAAGAACCAGGGGAATTAGTTACCCCAACGTGGAATATATCAATTGTGTGCCATTATGCTAACAAGTGTAAAAATTGGTACCACCCAGAAAGCTACCACCACTGTCACACATTAACCAACCAAAGGGACATGAACCTTCATAAATGATCACTCAAAGACATCGTCTACACGTGAAGTTGAGCCAGATGAGCAACTGATTCCACTGTCCTACTGGAATATCATTAAAAAGTGTTTGCTTATTTTTTGTTTGCTTTATCATATGTAAAACGTGGTAGGATTGGGACCACAGTAGCCCTTATAGAGACACACAGATTAATGTAGACAGCATGAAACTGTCTGCTATGGTTTGAGTACAGGGATCATTAAAAAAATGACACACTCTAATCAAACCTAATTTGACCTAAGGAGGTTGCTTTTACAACACAAGCTTTTGGCCTTAGGTAAATGTAGATACGCTGCATAGCAAACCCAATACACCCATTTCAACAAAACATGTCATGTCGTCTTTGAGGAAGGTTGAGGTGTACTTTAAAGGCAGAGAAAACAAAACCAACTGTATTCTCGAGGTGAATAAAGCAGCCTAGAACTCTGCCTCAGATAGTCACTTTGGAAAACAAGCAGGTAGAGGGGCTGTCATCTCAGGAGAACCTAGAAATTCTCCTTGATATAGCTTTTGTTAGGAGCAAATGTTGTTTTGGAATTTTCAAACTTGAAAAGATCTTGATCCGGCCCTGTATTTTACCCTTTGATTATAGTTGATATTGTGTATCTGAATGTTCCAGGGTCTTGTCAACTGAACCCAGACACATTCTGTCACGCGACCGTTAGATTTCTTAACCAACTAAGGCTAATTTATTTGATCAATAAGGCTGTTTTAGTTGATTAATAAGGCTGTTTTATTTGATCAATAAGGCTGTTTTATTTGAGCACTATATTTAAGTAATGGGCTTTATTGTCAAAGATCCTAAAACTGTATGTTATATATGTTTCCCAAAAAGAGTTAAATACTATATTTGTTTTCATTCTAATTGCTGCATTTGTATGGATGTATTATTATACTGTAGAACCCAGCCTAGACCACTGGAGTACTGTAGAACCCAGCCTAGACCACTGGAGTACTGTAGAACCCAGCCTAGACCACTGGAGTACTGTAGAACCCAGCCTAGACCACTGGACTACTGTAGAACACAGCTTAGACCACTGAACTACTGTAGACCCCATCTTAGACCACAGTACTACTGTAGAACCCAGCCTAGACCACTGGACTGCTGTAGAACCCAGCCTAGACCACAGTACTACTGTAGAACCCAGCCTAGACCACTGGACTACTGTAGACCCCAGCCTAGACCATTGGACTACTGCAGACCCCAGCCTAGACCACGGGACCACTGTAGAACCCAGCCTAGACCACTGGACAACTGCAGACCCAACCCTAGACCACGGGACTACTGTAGAACCCAGCCTAGACCACTGGACTTCTGTAGTACCCAGCCTAGACCACCGGACAACTGTAGACCTCATTGCACATGTCCTTTAAGAGCTCCCCTACAATCTTACCATTTGTGCCGTGTTTTACTACGGATGCTGCTATCCTGGCAAAGGTTCCTTTGAAAAATAAATTACATTCCCAGCAGTAGTCTGACATAACAGTTCCCCCTACGGCATGAAAAGGGTACTGCACTTTTAAAAGAGAACGTTAAAGTGTATTCGGAGGCATTTAAGATTACATGAAGGTTAAGGAGGTACTCACTGACCTGTTGATGTCAGTCCTTTCGTCTGCTGATTGGGTAGTGTGTAAGTGTACTGTAAAATGCATTATACAACCTGGCCAAAGGGCTTAAGGTTACATTACAGACAGTAATAAATAGCAAGGTTGTGCAACATAATGCAATAATCCGAAGATATACATACAGTGTAAAACATTGAATTGATAATTGCATTTCGGAGTTAAATTTTTTCCTCAAACTAGACATTTCTGCTTATTTTCTCTCATCCTTCGCGTCTACATTTGATCAAACCAGAGGACTGCAGTTGGAGTTATGTGTCTAAGGAAGTCATAACAACCAAACCCCATAACACACAACGCGGTCTCACGACCTTTGGTGGGCGGAGTTGACCCGTGTTTCACTGTCTTCCTTTGGAACAGGAACACTTCACGTTCTGCAGGTCTCGTCTGAAGATTTAAGGATGGCCCTCTGGAGACCCGAGCCATGTTGCACTCCTCCACCGATCTGAATCCAGTGAAAAAGTCGTGTTTTGTCTTCTGAGGACATGAAAGTGGACTTGTAGTCAATAGGCTGCGGACCAAGCCAGAAGAAAGTGCCCAGCTGATTCACCAACAATTTTTTGCCAATTCAACTGCCCGTTTTTCACACTTTCCTCCAAAATTATTCGGGAGCCTCTTTTTCAGTGTTTTCATTTAAAGACATGTTAAACAGGTTTATCTGTTGACAACTGTCAGAATAGTTGCTCATTTTGAACAAAACTCAGGACAGACACGAACACCGCGGCAGACGGTGACTAGCAATGATATCAGCTATAAAATCCTATTCAACCAGTCCTGACACCTTTCTTGTTCACCTCCTCTATCAGTGAAGAAGTGGAGGGATCCTGTTTTTGCGTCCGGTTCGCCATATAGTGAATGGCTTGTGGAAAAGGCTTCCCTGATGGCCTCTCCAGGGACCAGAGGGTCCGTTGTTCTGTTGCTGCCCCCCCCGCCTGTGCTGACTGCCCCTGGCGCAGTCTATTCATTACTGTGCAACACTTCTGCTGTCTTCACATATGAACAGAACAGACAGCCAGTGTTCTGCAAAACATATCGCCTCTGCTTCCTCCCTCGTCCAGAATTTCTCTGTGCCGTCAGAAACACAGCGCGATTAGCTGTTTGCTATATGCTGCATTTGTATGTGACCAACGGTTTGAGGCAACACGACGTCATTTAGCCGTCTGGTAATATTATACCCGGCAACATGTGAAATATAATTATATAGATAGAATTAATTTAATGAATAAATGTTCTCATTATTTAATTATGTTAAATTGTTTTGACTGACAACGCTTTATCTGTAAAATAGTGACAGGCTGGTTGATTGCGGTGTAAAGTGATAAGAAGCTGTAAAAGGCTTCACCTGATACAGTTTTCTCCCTTATCTCGAGAAGCTGTCATCACGCAGCTTTGCCAGCTTGACGACAATTCCTGAAGAGATACGAAACTAATTCTACGACTGTCACTGGATTTACAGGGAGGATGAGAGCTATACCTGGGAATCGAACTGTTAGCTCCAAGGTGTGAAGGGACAGAGTGAAAAAACACATAGACTATGGGAAACCACTCCCCATGACCTGCCATGGAGGTGATGGTGTGTGGGAGTATGGTGTTGGACGTGGGTAACGCGTCTGTGGTGGCCATCTTGGAGTCGTCGGAGGTGGCTGAAGGAGAGAAGAACACAATCTGTAGAGATGTGAATTTGTGCGGAAGAGGAATAAATAGTGAGCAGTTGGCGTCGTGCCGCAGACAGAACCAGGTGGCGCTAAACCAGTGGATCCATCTCTCATGAACGACGTCACTCTACGCAGCAAAGGGGCAATTATTTTCCCCCAGACGCCAGTCACACTTAGCGGGTGCTAATTCCGAATGCTAGTCCCATGTCACTTATCGAATCCACTCTTCGTATTCCACTACTTGTTCCTGGGCGTCCCTGCCCTAATGCCATATGATTGGGTAGCAAATTTGATTTTAGCCAGTCAGATTTGGCATCTATTTATTTTTCAGAACATAACAAATGTAGAAATGTATGCTAAATGCAGAGGGCTGTCTCTGCAGAGCAAAATAATAAATGTTTCTCAGAAGGTCATCCTTGTTTCGATCTAGATGCAGTTGAGGTTTTGAATGATGCTAAGTCTTTTCATAATTACATCCCATACAAAATGCAGCACTTAGCTCACAGCAGGCCTAGCACGGAGGGAGTAAAGCAGAATGGTTTGCGTTGTTCTTCAAAGAACAAAACTATATGCAGTGTTTGTCAGAGACTCTGCAATGATTTCACTATGGAATTCCTCCCAAATACCTGATTTGGTTGCAAACATTTTGTCAGTGTATCCTTCCCCATGGAGAGGATGTTCTGAACAAAGTTCCAGCTGGTGGAAAATGTCTTTTCATTGCTATCTTTAGAGAATCAATAGATAAGTCTTGTAAATAGTTCAGATATACACAGCAGACTCAGGGTTCAATGAACATTTGTATTGAACTTCACACAGTCGCATACAGGCAAGTGCTCCAACTAAAACCCAAAACTTCCTTCCCTCGGGCGCGAGCCTTCCCGGTAACGCGCAGCTTGCATACGTAACAGAATGCCCTTAAAGCCATAGTCACATTTACATGTGCACATTATATGACATCTCCCCTTTTATGTTTTGTTTCTCTGAGGATACCCAAAGATATCCTGACTGTTCCTATAACTGAACATTTGAACGGTACTACACTTGATTAAACAGTAGGCTTAACTCATTAAACATTACTCTGTGCAATATATAAACGAGCATTAGAACGTAAGCACTCTTAGCAGTGTAAATAAACTTTTCAGTCCACAAACATTTCCTTTACATCATCTTCTTCCCTCCCCACAGTGCATGGCTCCAAAGATTAACAAAAATATCCCCATCTTTACAGATTTAACCTTTCAACAGGTTTACTCGGTCTACCAGACCGGGTATGGGACAGTCCAGTCTGTATTTCTGGCGGTTTGACACTTGGGGTTGGCAATGCAGCATCCGTGGAGACTGTGGGGTCAGGCTGCTGTGTGGCAGCACCTTGCTGCAGTTCATCCGGAGCTAGAGGGTGAGTGTCTCCCGCCACAGGAGGAACATGCTGCAAGTGACGCCGGTTGCGTCTCAAAGTTGCTCCCTGAGGTGTTTCAATGACAAAGGAGCGTGGTGTGGTGCTGTCTCCCAAGACAACAGCAGGTGTTCTCCAGGCTTTCTGATGGTCCAGCTTTATGAGTACGGGATCACCTGGCTTTACAGAAGGCAAGGGCCTAGCTCCATGGCGCTGATTAAAGTAGAATGCTTGTTTCCCCTTTTCCAATGCATCCTTAGTCCTGACCGTTTCCAGATCAGGCCATCGGGGCTGTAGATTTGCCTCCAGTGTCGGAAGGGTTGTCTTTATCTTCCTGCCCATGAGCAGCTCTGCCGGGCTCACGCCTGTGGTGGTGCAAGGCGTTGACCGATAGCACATAAGGGCAAGCAGAGGGTCTTTCTGCGTCAAGATTCTTTTAGCGGTCTGAACCCCTCTCTCTGCATGTCCGTTCCCTTGAGGGTTGTGTGGACTAGAAGTGATGTGTATAAAGTCAAACTCTATTGCAAAGTCTTTGAATTCCTGACATGAAAATTGAGGCCCATTGTCAGACACGACCTCGTCTGGACAGCCAAATCTTGCAAACACTGCCTTCAACTTCAAGATTACCTGCGAGGCAGTGGTTGTCGGCAGGTGAAGTATTTCCAGGAAACGGGAAAAATAGTCAGACACGACAAGGTAAGTGTGTTTGTTATGATCACACAGGTCCATCGCAAGTCTCTTCCAAGGCCGGTCAGGAAGGGGGGTAGAGATGAGAGGTTCTTTCCGCTGGCTGGGTTTCCTCTCACGGCATACCTGACAAGACTGGACTTTTTTCTGGATTTCTGATGAGATGCTGGGCCACCATACGGACGCATGGGCTCGCTCTCTACACTTTGTCAAACCTTGGTGTCCATCATGTATTCGGTCCAGGATGTCTGTTCTGAGCACATCTGGAATCATCATACGGCTACCTCTGATGACGATCCCATCGCACTCTGAGAATTCAGCTTTCATGGGAAAATATTCTCTGATTGCTCCTGGGACCTGGCCTATGTACTCTGGCCACCCTGACTTTATGAACTGCAACACCAGTTGAAGGTTACTGTCGGCTGCTGTAGCTGTCTTTATGGCCTCAAGCTTACGTGGGGATGTAGGCAGGGCGTCTACTACGGCTGCTACATAGCATGCTACGTCTGAGTGAGTTTCCGTCTCCGTTTCCAGGGACTGTAATGGACTCCGTGAGAGTGTGTCGGCCACCGCTAGGGTCTTCCCTGGTGCATATTCGGCCATCGGTTTAAATCTCATAAGTCTCATGAGTAGTCTTTGGCACCGTATTGGCACTTTGTCTAGGTCTTTCTGATTCATGAGTGGCACCAGAGGTTTGTGGTCCGTTACTAACTTGAAGCTCTCAAGGCCACACAGGTACTTTTCAAATTTCTCAGAGGCCCAGACGCACGCCAAACACTCTTTCTCTATCTGTGCATATCTGGTCTCGGCATCCGACAGGCTACGTGAGCAGTATGCCACAGGTTTCCATTCCTCGTCATGTAGCTGCATCAACACTCCTCCTATACCATAACTGCTGGCGTCAGCAGAGACAGCGGTAGGCCGGTTCACATCGTAGAACTTCAGGAAAGGAGAAGTGGACAGGATGTCTTTAATCTGCTGGAATGCCTCCTGTTGGGAGTGGTCCCACGTCCATACTGACTTGGACTTTAACAGATCATAAAGTGGGTTACACTCTGTAGACAAATTTGGAATGTATTTCCCCAAGTAATTGAACATGCCCAAAATACGCTTTAGGTCTTGCACGTTCTGTGGTGGTGGGAGCTCGCGAATTGCCTTGACTTTTTCAGGGTCAGGTCTTACACCTGATTTGTCAATGACATGACCCAGGAAGTGAAGCTGGTCCTGCCTAAACTTACACTTTTCTTTGTTTAGCTTTAGGCCAGTTGACTCGATCCTTTCCAGCACCTTGCTGAGACGTTGGTCGTGCTGCTCTGGTGTATCTCCATACACTAGGACATCATCCATGAAGATAGCCACGCCCAACAGGCCATTGAGGGTCTCTGTCATTTTGCGTTGGAAGATTTCCGGAGCACTTGTGATTCCTAATGGGAGTCTTTTAAATGCATATCGGCCAAAGGGTGTTATGAAGGTGGTTAATTTGGTGCTTTCAGGGTGTAGAGGTATCTGCCAAAACCCGGAGGCGGCATCCAGTGACGTGAACATGGTTGCGCCACTGAGTTTAGCTGTAATTTCCTCAGCAGTTGGAAGGACGTACCTCTCTCTCCTTACAGTCTCGTTTAACCTCTTCAAATCAACACAGATGCGCACTTTCCCATTTTTCCTTGGGACTGGCACCATAGGCGCGCACCAGTCAGTGGGCTCAGTCACAGGCTCAATCACCTCATTTTCCTCCATTCGTTTTAATTCCTCTTTTACTTTTTGCAGTAGAGGCAACGGGACACGACGAGCAGTGTGGACTGCGTATGGCTCAGCATTATCTCTTAACCGGATTTTAACGGGTTCGGTTTTGAGTGTTCCGTGCTCACCGAATGCTGTGTGGACTTCCTCGACACGTTTCACAAGCCCCATGGTCATTGCGGTGGCTCTGCCTAGCAGATTGTTTGCGTTGTGGCCATCGATGACGTATACTGGAAAACTGTATGGATTTCTTTTATATTCTGTGCTTGCTTGGAACTTTCCTAAACAGTCCAACGGACCACCTGGACTGCACAGTGTGATATTAGATGGCTCCAATTTCTTGTTGGGAACTAGTTTGTTAAACTCCTCTGCTCCCATAATGTTTACATCTGCACCCGTGTGAATTTTAAATTTGACTGGTGTTGCTCCAATTGTAAACTCTATTGTCCATCGTTCATCACTTGTGTTTTTATTTGTGACTGCACCCAGAAAGTATGGTGTCTGTGAAACAGTCTCTGTCACTTCTCTGACTGTTTTACTATAACATTTCTTTTCCCAGTGACCCACCTTCTTACACTTGTTGCATGTGGAGTTCTTGGCTGGGCACCTTTCTGGATCGCTGTGTTTTAATTTTCCACATTTTCCACAGTTTGAGTCTGCTGTATAATTTTCTCTTTTAGGTTTCCACTTGGGCTTTCCTCTGCCTAATCCCCTCCCGCGAATTTCCTGTACTGCTGCATGTGACTCCCCCTGCAGGTGAACTTGGAGGGCAACCTCTTCAGACTGGCAAACAGTTGTAATCGTTTGGGCAAGTGTAAGATCAGCCATTAGCTGCAATTTACGTGACAAGTCCTTGTCCAAAATGCCCACAACAATGCGGTCGCGGATGTGTTCGTCTTTATTTACCCCAAAGTCACAGTGTTCTGATAGCTCATATAGGGCTCTGATAAACATTTCAGCTTTCTCACCAGGCCGCTGTGATCGCTGGTGAAAACAGGCGCGCTCGTGAATCACGTTGCGTTTAGGATAGAAGTATGCGTCGTATTTTCCCAACACAACGTCAATCTTCTCCTCATCCCCCTCCGTTTCAAATGTGAAAGACTTGAAAATGTTTTCAGCCTCAGGTCCCATGGCATAAATCAGCGAACTGACCTGCACGTCGCCGTCCTCTTTACTCAGTTTAGTGGCCAGCCGAAATCGCAGGAAACGTTGTTTCCAGTCAGCCCATTCATTTGGACGATCAAAAGCAAAACTTTCCGGTGGATGAAACTTGGCCATCTTTTTAGAGAAGCAATGTGTCCGTCAAACACTTCTGACACCATGTAAATAGTTCAGATATACACAGGAGACTCAGGGTTCAATGAACATTTGTATTGAACTTCACACAGTCGCATACAGGCAAGTGCTCCAACTAAAACCCAAAACGTCCTTCCCTCGGGCGCGAGCCTTCCCGGTAACGCGCAGCTTGCATACGTAACAGAATGCCCTTAAAGCCATAGTCACATTTACATGTGCACATTATATGACAAGTCTAATAACAGAAGGATCCGCAGCCAATGCACTTGAAGAAAACATGCATGTTTTGAATGCTGGTGTGTGTTTGGATTAATTTACTGGTGTTACAACAAGAGCAGAAATGTCTAGGGACACTTCATTGTCAAAATCAATTGCAATAGTATGACATCATAGTACCCACCGTGTAGTAAGGGGGGACCCCACCGTTCTTTACAGTTAAGGGCCTCATGCTCCCCAAACGCTCCTTCCGTCTTTCTTTCAGCGCTATCAATTCCCAGAACCTGTGGCTGCGCGAATTGGAGAACTTATCCCCCGCGTGACGGTGTGTGTAAGAATGAAAGCGCTGCCTTTGCTTCAGAAGCCCGGGGGGGCTCCGCCGACAGAATAGAACGCAGCTCTTATTTTGTGCGTTTGATATATAATGAGGGCCGTGGTCGCGTCCGGCCACGAGCATTTGCTTGTACACAGAAAGTAGCGAGCGCACATCTCCCCATTCAGAGAAATATAAATAGGTATGAGCGATCATCAATGGGTGAGGGCAAAGGATTGTGGGTGGGTGACAGTGTTTGCAACTAGGACACCGGCAGAGGGTCTGGCTTAAGTGGAAAATAATTCTGTACCTCAATCTGGGTGGGCAATTTAGGAGTGATCCGGTCTGCAGGTGTAAACAATTGCTTGTGTATATGGACCTGTATTTAAACGCTGTGTAAAATTTCAATCTCCGTTAAATGGTTAAGAGTTAAACAAATTATATTCTGTTTTTTCAGACAAATACCTGGATACTTCTTCGTCACCATAACAACGGATTATGTATGAATCTACCATAACGCAGCCACTGCCGCTGTTGAGCAATGAGAACACACCCTCATGCTGTACAGTTGATTTTAGGTGACACAGGCATTAAAAAAACACAGTCTATCGAAGCGATAACTAGTTTAGCAGCGCCTGAAGTACTTACTATTAAACGACAGCATGGTTTGTATCCCAAAGAAAGCCCCACTATAATGTGATTCAGTAAAGCCAGTGCTTAATGTCCAAAGTGTTCCGTCATCTCATTTGTCTCTGTCCAGCTCCCACAATTCTTTGTGGGACACATGTTTTTTTTTTAGGTAGAGGCCCTCAATTGCCCGTTCTGCCGTTTGTCTTCATTTCCCTTACCTTCACTTTACAACGGTGTGAAGTGAGCAAACTGAATTTGGGAAGCGCCAAAGGGTTCTCCTAAACTCCTCAGTAACACACGCACGCACACACTATTTCATTTCCTAATGTATTGTTTTTCACTGGAGGCATGTCCTTCCAGCTACAAGATTTGCTGGCATTAACTATTTTATGCGACTTGTCAAACGGCAATGCATAGTTAATAGCTTTCTTCAAGACATTCGACATTAAGGCCAGCTGTGTATTGAGTGACAGGGGCGATGTTGACCCAGTGTCAGTCAGGTGCTGTAGTCCAAGAAAATGGTCTATCGCATCATATAGTGATACTGCCACCTGCTGGAGAGTACACACATACATTTTGTTTCCAGAGATATTGAGATAATTCAGGCAAAATTCAAACACGTACATGCAGCAGATAACACAACTAATTATCCAATAGAGAAAACAATACATTTCATAGCATTTTGCACAGATAGTGATTTGTGAGGTTTATTATAGTCACACTGAAATTGAACTAAACATGACGTACAGTATTAAACAGAATAGCACAGGTAATGATACATTCTGATTGGAGTAGTATTTGAATCAATAAAATCCCTCGGGAGGTGAATAACCCTGATCTGAGAGTCGTGTGTGAAACTCAAAACGTCTGCCCAAAACGACATAGATGTGATCACGTACCAGTAAGAAATTATTGGTAATTAAGTTAGGACTAAAGTTGTTTATCAGCAGGTTTGCCTGCAGACGCACGATCCAAACCACATAGCTGAGAAACCAGATGAAAGTTCCCCTATACATTATTCTCAGTTTAAAATAATTGGTCTTCTACGCAGTGGAATTATGTGAAGCATACCAACATTCAATCCATTCAGGACGTACTTCGCCCAACCGCTTAAAAAGTACTATTTTCTCTCGCAATATCTTAAGAGGTCGTTGTCACACTGGAAAAACACAACAAGCGCTAGAAAATCCATCATGGGGTTTGAAGCCAACAAACCCAGTCAGTCAAACAGTGCATAGATAAAATTGCAACACAATCCATTGACATGTTATTTCTTTTTCTATGTACACTTATACACAATGATATTAGAACAGTTCAGTTTAAGAGGGATGTCTGATTTGGAACAGGGCCAATTGTGCATCTAAGGTAGGCCTAATTCTCCACCCCGGCCAGAAATACACATACATTGCTAAAGGCAAATGGTTGGTGTCTCTACACATGCTAAAGCTAAAGATAGTGCAAACAATGAGAAGAACGTGTTCGTCACTAGTAACACCATGAAACAACCTAAATGGTGCCACTTCCCTAAGCTACAGGTGCACTCTGGGGAAAAAATTGCAGTGAGAGCATCACACAACTGCAAAATCAACACAAACTGATAATCTGCACAATAAAGCTAATCCTTTCAATGTCATGCAACATCAGCAATTCCACATGGAAATGATCAACCAAAAGAAAAGACATAAAACCAATCGCAAGTTCACACGAATAAATTATATTTCAACATGTTGGTCAATATCCACACTGTATTATTAAACCCACAACTCGGCCTTTCTTACCCCAGTGCCATATCAGCCATTAAAACAAACTGTTGAATAAAATATCAGGAACTCCAGTGAGTGGAGATACAATCTTTTACAAAAATGTCTTGAGATATGTCCATTAACCTTAACGCTATACCAGAAAGGCGGGGTTAAGTTAAGCCCAGTGTATATCCAGTGAGTCCATGTTGCGTGAGCCCAATTGACCAATCACAACTTCTACATGGAGTCGCTCATTATGACACAGTGTGCGGCTTCTTAACTACAAACAGAGAAAAGTCTCGTGCTTTGGGGTTTAGTTTTGAGCCTAGGAATTACTAGGAATTAGAAAAAACCGGGAGGTAGCAAACCTTCAAGGTATAGAACAAGAAATGTCACACAAACCAGTTCACTCGTTAGCATTTGATGAACACATTACATTTAAACACAAAAAATAAGTAAAAAGTTCAGATGAATTATATGCTAAGCGCAACAGTCATATAACTTAGATATCTTAGATGCACAGCGCATGTTGAGACAATTTGCTACACGATAAGCCATTCTACCATCGCTGTCCTGTATTTGATTAATTCCAGAGAAAGCAAGCGCTGATACATGGGGACTACTTTAAAACGAGAGAGACAATCATTTTTATCTAACAGATGAACTGGTAAAAAAAATATCTTTACCAGATTAGTTTCCTATCAACTCAGGCACTCAGAAGCGATTAATAATATGTGTTGGTTAAATGGAAGGTTTTCCTATGTTTGGTGACAATGAAGTGAAAGAAGCAGATCTCAAAGTTCATTCACACTGGAGGGTCATAGTATAAAGCAGGTTCAATGAGCTGACTTTAGATTCGATAATATTTCTAACACATGTTAGATTGTAATATTCCATATTGCGTGGTATGACGTATTGCGGAGAAAGATTTGTTTTACTTTAAGAAATATTAAAAGAATTATGGATTGTAATGATGGACAACCGACAACATGATATTAACATACATTTCAGACCACCAAGAAAATGTTTTTCAAATAATCAAAACAGTGATATCCACAATAAAAAAAAAAAACTTTTCATTCCAATGTGATCCAAGTCAGGAATTATAATCAATGACAAATTCAATTAACAAAGTCAATTCAAAATTGGCATGACCCACTTCAAAATAGATTCTCAAATTGCACTTACATAATCCAAGAAAGTTTTAAAAGATTAAAATGAGGCAACGGCCGTTGGGCTAACGCTAACTAGCAACTGGTTCAAATCGTAACTATCTCTCCCCCGACCCAGGCACAATGACCTCTCCTGGGGTCGTTTCCACAGATGGCGTGTCCATATCCATGACGGGGTTGACAAAGCACTCGTATTCAGAGTCCTCTGCGTTATCTTCGTTGTGCGCGCTCACAAAGTCGTTCTCCCACTCAAGGGCGTTGGAGTCTTCGGAGGCCGAGGCCAGACCACCAGTGGCCTGCTTCCCGTCAGGCCGGAGTGCTGCACGGAGTATGTCCTCCTCGGTTTTGGACCTCTCCCAGGCTGGGATGGCCCGGTTCATCCCTGAAAACAAAGACAGTAATGTCACATCTATTTGAACCAAATGACCCCGAGAATGACCCCGGAAGTTGTTCGACAAAACTACTGAAAGCTACAGAAAGTAATCTAAAACCTCCAGTTTCTCAAAGGTTTTATGTTATTGGCCGCTTTCTAGTTATATTCAAAATAAAAGGTTTTCCACATATTATATTGAACCTCCAAAAACATCTCATGTACAAAAATAACGAAAAGCTTTGTTCAGTACATGAGTTTGGCAATAGTGGATGGTTTTGCATGGGGGTTTTGAGCTGGCAAATGCAAATAGTGATTTATCTGCCCGAAGGATCAACAGATCCACGTCTCAACAAAATATTATATTAAAGACCTACGAATGAAGACATCATCCAATGGTACTGAACATCCTCCAGGATACAATAAGTATCTAGGTCTTTACCCTCCTCATCTTCCCATTCCAGGTCCAGGGAGGTTCCGTCATCGTTGGTGGAGCGGGTCTTAGTGTTGAAGTCCCAGCTGCTCTCAGTGTTCGGCGTGATCACGTTGGTCTCAGAGGAAAGTCCTGATGACACAGCAACAAAAACAAACCACAGGTGGTGTCATAGAACAACATGACCATTAATTTAAGGACACAAAAAGCACAGGACCTTGAAATAACACATAAAACATATAGGCTAGTGAACTCACTGTTGCTCCTGAAGGCTTCTGAAGTGGCTTTCACACTCTGTAGGTACACATCGAAGTCTCCGCCAGAGCCACCCCTGAAACAGAGTCCCAGAAGTGAAAGACCAGCTGACTTAATGCACATGGGCATGTATGCAAATCAATATGGTATTCGGTTCAGTCTCATTAATATACTCACCTTTTCTGGTTGACTACAGGGCCATCAACCTCTGCCCTGGTTTTGGCCCGGTGTGCCAGCTTCTGCATTGAAAAAAATAAGAAAACTTCAGAAAAACAATTGGTCACTAGTTGTAAAATTGTAATTGTTAGTAAAATGTTGGCGTTAATCTGTTAATGTAGCCGATGGTCAAGCATGTGAAGCAAATAAAATATTATGGGTTGTTTACTATAAAATGTTTTGTGTCAATTATATTTACAGAACTGCCTATCGGATACTTATAACTATTTCACTTGGTTCATGAAAACCGCCTGTAGGTTTTCTATTGTCATTTCTGTCAGGATGTGTCCGAGTGATTGGGTTCTTTGTTAACAGTTTGAAATACGGTGGAACAAAGCAAAGAAGCATGAAAGAAAATTATCAAGAAAAAATCAAAATGAAAAATGGAAACAAAAACAAACGCACACCAAAGTAGCGGTTAAGAAATCGGTCACAAATGTTTTAGGAAATTTAAGAACAATCCCATACAAAGATTCAATTTTAGAATTTAGACAGTTTTACTTTAAAGGACTTTGGCTGGTGAGTACGATTAACAAATCCATATTGAGAGATACAGCCGGCTACCTTTATTAAGATAGTCAAAGGACTGACCACCTGTCTATTTGAATGTGCGCACTTGAAGAGGTAGTCAAAGGAAGCAAGGGGAAGGCCACGGAAAAGGTGGGTGAGGCGCAACAACGCAGGCAAGGGATGACAGGCGCACTCAAAATGGCCGCCTCACCTCCTTTATCTTTCGCTCGCGTGCCAGCTTGGCGGCCTCGCGTTGGGCAGCATTTCTAGCCTCCTCTTCTAGCCTTAACTTCTCCTCTTGTGCCAATAACTGAGCAGAAATGACATAACATAATCAACAGAAAGTGGGGGAACAGAAAGACAAATATGCAAAACAATTAATTAAAGCAAAGTATAAAAAATTAAAATTGGCAGAAATAATAAAGAAGGCTCCTATGGGGACTTTTTGGAATTAAGACCACCCCCCACTTTTCATAGAAGATCCTAGATAAAAACACAGTACCATGAATGAGAAAAGAAACACTGTATAATGTGCTACTGAAGTTATTGAGCTCTTGGAGACTCTTCCCCAACTATCATCAGAGATAAAGTAGTTTGCTTGCATAAGCCTACCTCTGCATGTAGTTTCTGGTCTATCAGGGTTTGCTGATCAGAAATGGCCGCGTAGCGGTGTTCCTTAAGGTGGATGATCTCATCTTCACTGATAGGCCTGGTATTATGAGTAAACAAATATCACCTGAAGCTCATCAGGGCATACCAATGTCTGAAACACTTTATTCTTCTGTAATGCTCGTCAGTAAAGCAAAGTTTGCAAGCATACCTGGGACAGCTTTGTGGGCTCTCCGCCTGGAATTAAAACCAAACAAGTTCAACAGTAAAAATAAGTGCAAATGATTAGATAGGCCTGTTAAACATTTACTGTGTATTCTGTAGTGTGTCTTGATACAAACTTCAAGATTTCATACCAATAAATGCTGTCTTTGTTCAGACACTTACCTCATCGCTTTCAACAAGGTTTTCAAACTGCGGAGACAAAGAACTGCATTGTAACTAATTACATTGGAAAAAAAACACTTTAAACCAAGTGGTGTATAATGATCTGGGTAAAAACGTAATTTCCCAGAAGCCCCATACCTCTATGGTGAAATGTTCTCCTGCAGTACTGCTTCTAAAGTACTTTGACCTGCATGGACAAAAAAGGAACAACACTGACTATTTTTTAGGCTCTGACTAACAGTTATAGCAGGGTACTTCTAATAGAAAATACATCCCTATTTAAAAAAATACAGGCCCTATTGATGATAACTTCATGCAAATCAATAACCAAGCAAGAACAGTTAGTAGTATCATTGTATTCTCTAAACCCGAAATCCATTGTGGTACATTTGTAAAGGCTATTATACAAGGTTTAGCCTCATCTATGCCGCTAATTGACAGTAGTCAGCAAAATGCCCAGCCAAACCCGGTGGATTGTGGGTAGTTATACGACAGGGACCTATTCTCAACTAAAAGTAGGACATATTTAAAGCAATCTGATTAATGTTACTTTTTCCTTACACTTGTTCCTGGTTTCTTGACGCACATGCCTTTCGACAATTGGATAATTAGCAAACAATTTGATCGAGACAGACTGACATCCTGTTGGGTTAGTGTGCAATCCTCCATAAACTGACCAATTCATATCTCCTTGTATAAAAGATACCTCTGGTTTAAAATGACGTAGCCGTACAGTATTTTTATCTAATGGGTGTGTGGTTAAAAAATGACACACATGGATGCCATTTCGACATATGTTTGCATGGTCAGTGTGTCATTTAAATGTTTAATTAGTTGGACCGGACATCCAGTTCAGCTTCCAGTTGACTACATTAAAAATGGGGAAAGGCCTCAATGGCAATATCATTTCAATATATTTAATATGTCCACTAAAAATGAAGCACGCTTTTACACCAATGAGATCATACATGTTTCCTAAACCCAAATGAACCACGTTTTAAACAATGCCCACTTGAATTAGTGTTGTATTTTAAACAAACTAATAGCTCATACTGGGTACCCATATAGGGTGAGGGGATCGGTTCAGCACAGGGTGGAACGTTTGACATCTGTTACAAAGCGTGTTCAGAGCGAGTATGAAATGCATATGCACAATTAAAACAGCAAAATAACCATAAAAAAATGCACTCCCCAAAAGCCCCACGTGTTAGTAAGGCAATAAAGTAAAACACATGAAGCAGGGATTGTGTGTGGAGGGATGATTATGCTTCCGGATGCGCATAAAGACTAGTTACTAAAGCATACACATCAGCAGCTACAGAACTAAGATAGTCAAAATATGACAAACAACTTAGGCAGTTGTGAGTGGAGGTTTTGACGCTGCATTGTAATTGTGTTAACTATATGTTACCGGTATCGTATGTACAGATATTTTGCGGGTGGGGAACTAGTCCAATGGGCGTGTAGCTGCCGTCACTCACCCGCCTCCTCGATGTATTCGGTCCGCTTGTTTCCTGAATAGCCCAGAACAATAAGCCCAACAGTTCCCCATCGCATTCTGTCCAAATCCGCTAACTTCGATGGACCCAGTGATAGTCGGCTGAATACTCTGTTATGTTAGCTAACTGGTGCTTCATTAGATAGCAAGTTTACTAGCGTTAGCTAGCCTCCTGGCGATGGCAGTAATAGTTAAAGGGTAACATGGCAGCCAAAACACAACCGCATGCGTCTACTGGTCAATCAAAACATGTCCTCCAAACACACTTAGTATATTTCTATGTAGAGAAGCGCGTTGAACAGTGCATTGGTCGCGCAGCAGCTGTGGTTTTCATTAGCATCATTCTCATTCAACACTTCCGGGGCTCCTTGTTCTGGACACGTGACTCGTGTAGCGCTACGGAATGTCATCTGGGCCAAACGTAACGTTTCCCTACCTCTGGGCTCCCGGAGTGAACAATTTGTATAGCAAATAAAGATGTCCTCTTGACCATGGGGTGTCAAACTCATTTTAATCTCGGGCCACATCAGCATTACGGGTTCCTCTCTAGGTTTCTTCCTAAATTTGCCCCATCAGAGAGTTCTTCCTAGCCGCAGTGTATCAACTTCTTGATGCTTGCTCTGTCGGATTCAGGCTGGGTGTTTGCAAAAGCAGTTTGTGACAACTTTGTTGTAAAAATGGCTTTATAAAATAAATTTGATTGATTGATTGTAAAGTTAGTCCAACTGTCGAAAAAAAGTCAAGCATTAGAAGCAGCTGGAGAATAACTGTTAATAACCAACTCAATATTATTCGAAGTTAACCTATGCCTTAACCCTAGTTGGCATAACAGATTTTCTGTTTTGGCATTTATACACTATAAAAAGTGGCAAATATCTGTCTTACGCAAACCTAGCTAGAGTTGGCATTGGGGTTAGTTAACACTTTTAACTAACACATTTGCATTAAGCATTTATCCATGAAATCCTGAAGGTTGATATTCCAGTGAATTACAAGTTAGAATGATGTCTCTCATCTCATCTTCAACCGCTTATCCGGGGTCGGGTCGCGGGGGTAGCAGCTCTAGCAGGGGACCCCAAACTTCCCTTTCCCGGGCAACATTAGCCAGCTCTGACTGGGGAATCCCGAGGCGTTCCCAGGCCAGTGTGGAGATATAATCTCTCCACCTAGTCCTGGGTCTTCCCCGAGGTCTCCTCCCAGCTGGACGTGCCTGGAACACCTCTCTAGGGAGGCGCCCAGGTGGCATTCGTACAAGATGCCCGAACCACCTCAACTGGCTCCTTTCTACGCAAAGGAGCAGCGGCTCTACTCCGAGTTTCTCTCGGATGACTGAGCTTCTCACCCTATCCCTAAGGGAGAGGCCAGCCACCTTTCTGAGAAAACCCATTTCGGCCGGTAGAATGATGTATCGTAAAATTATATCAATACAATGAATGTGTGATTTTCTACGCAAAGGAGCAGCGGCTCTACTCCGAGTTTCTCTCGGATGACTGAGCTTCTCACCCTATCCCTAAGGGAGAGGCCAGCCACCTTTCTGAGAAAACCCATTTCGGCCGGTAGAATGATGTATCGTAAAATTATATCAATACAATGAATGTGTGATTTTGTTTCTTTACAAACACAAAGGACATTCAGAAGATGCAGATAATCAAAGTTATAATTTGGGAGGTGAATAGACAAACGTGAGATATAAAGGTTGAAGGGGTAGATGAGAGAAACTGCAGATATTGGAAGAGACACTAAGAAATGTCCCCTATACATTTCAATTGGGTTTAAACTTTACTACATCAGTAGAATGACCAAGCCTTAGCCAAAACAATGATCTTTAGGTGGGAATTGCTTCTAAGATAAAGAGGTTAGATTAGAAATTAAAAAGTTGTGCAAATGGTGTGTAATATCAGTGAAGCTTTTTTTTAGATGTGGATATGGATGAATCTTCAATCTCTTGTATCTTGATTCAAGTAAGCAAGGAGCATAGATCATGCATTAAACTACATACTTTCAATACTCAACATTTTCTTGCCAAGTTCTGGTGGGTTGACCTCAGTATTGCTGGAGTTCTTGCGATTGCCTTTGGAGCCAGAGTGTTCGATCAGCTTCAATGATCAATAACTATTGAGAACATACATTTTTCAGGATGTGGTTATAAAAGGTGTAATTTCTTTCGAAAGCAAAATGTACATGGTAAGTATTAACATATCAACTCTCCTATATCATGTAGGTCTACCTAAATCCTCACACCTCTCCTATATCATGAGATAGACCTCCTTAAATCCTCACAACTCTCCTATATCATGTAGGCCTACTTAAATCCTCACACCTCTCCTATATAATGAGGTAGGCCTACTTGTTGCTGTAGTGCAGAAATAGACTGGACTCGATTCACAAAGCATGCCTCCTTTATGCCCAAGCCTGAGAAGTGATCCCCAAACAAATTAAGTTTGGATTGCCTTTAGTGTCGCTCCAATTTGCTGCCCCTATTGGCCTTTTATTTATCTTGAGAGAACAAGCGAACAACTTCACGAAATAACAGTCGTAAAGTCATGAATACTAATTGAATTCACATGCTTTTTTAGAAACATTGATTTGAATAACATGATAATGTATTTTTATTTATTTAGCGCTTTAAAGATCCAAAGACGCTTTACGAAAGAACAAGGAACCGGAATAAACAGACAAACATACTGAATAAGAAAACAGATCAAAAATGTAAATAATAGGATTTGGGCACGGCTAGGGATAGGCTATTGAACAGATGAGTCTTGAGGCTCTGCTGGAAGATGGCGACTGTCTCAGATCACGGATGGTTTTGGGGAGAGACTAAGAGTTTCAGAGCCTAGGAGCAGCTCTTGAGAATGTCCTGTCACCAATGCCTTGGAGCTTGGATTTAGGGATTATGGTCTGATCTGAGAGATAGGCATGTGCACTGTTGTTTATGGCTTTACAATTAGGAGGGATCTAAGTGTTGATGCGTTGGCTTATGGTCAATGCAGAGCAGTCTGCGATCACCACAAGAGGGCGATAGATCCCTCCCTTCACGGAGCAGAAAGAGGAAGCCTATCACTTTTTAATAACCAGTTGAGTTTATTAAAACCATCAGTCTCTGAGCCGTCCACACCCTCACTATTTATGACAGCCGATGAGTGTTGTTCCTGCTCTCTTGACACCCTGCCGGGCTCGTGAGGTCAGATGGATTTAGATGTTCTAATCCGTGTCACCTCAACACTTGATTTCACAGGGAGTAAATCACACTTCTCAGCATGGAACGCACCGAGCACCAGATTGTCTGTCAGCAGAGCACCCCTCTTGCCCATCTACCACTTCTAGCCTCTACTCAAGACTCAACCGCAAATAGAAATACAACCATGGAACAGATCTGTTCCCTACAGCAGGGGGATTAGCTTCTTAATTAAACTGAGTTTTTTTTCCTAGAGATTGAGACGACCGACGTCAATTCCTAGTAGTCACTTACAGATGGTAGCGTAGCCTACAAAGTATCTGGCAGGACAAAGAGAAATCAGTCATATTTAACAGGCATGGCATAATTCATGGTTATTCATCTTTGCATGTATCAAAAAGAGAAACATATCTGGCTAGAGTGTAAATAAACAACAAATGCACCTCTGAAAATCTTTTTGGCTCACAACGAACCCACCACATCTTTCCTCCAGAGGGCATGGTTTATTCTTGTTCCAGAGCTTCTATAAAACACAAGGTAATACTTTTACTCATTAGCTGATACCATGGCGACAGCTGGTCTTCCTGGGGTCTGACACAAAATACGAAAAAAGACTTTACAGGCAAACAAAACGTCCTTATTTACATATATTTAAAGGAGAGAAAAAATATTACAGATGGACCAATATATATTTTTTGTAAATAACAGCAATTTAAGATAGATTATGCAATACAGCTGAATACAGCCTTACCTAGTATTTGTCCTTTCTGTGAGACTCTGGGCGAGGTAATACTAATACACATTCAGCCTTACCTAGTATTTGTCCTTTCTGTCAGACTCTGGATGAGGTAATACTAATACACATTCAGCCTTACCTAGTATTTGTCCTTTCTGTCAGACTCTGGATGAGATAATACTAATACACATTCAGCCCTACCTAGTATTTGTCCTTTTTGTCAGATTCTGGACGAGGTAATACTAATACACATTCAGTCTTACCTAGTATTTGTCCTTCCCTAAACAAATGTAGGTGTGTTTGTGAGTAATGGATAGATGTGTGTTTTGTTGTACTCAAAAACTGGGGTCACAGCCAGGGGATATGCCATTACTGATGGTGACCCTGAAGCATTTAAGTCTGAATGTCTTTCTCAAGAGAAGATGGACCATTCACTTTAAGGCCGTGAGTTCACACCAGCAGTCTTTTGTGTTCTAACATGCCCAACAGTAAAGCGTCGCCATTTGTGCTCTGCTATTGAAAAATTAATAATATTAATTAATAATTAATATTAATAAAGTGAAAATTGAAGAGGAAATGGCTATGCTGATTTTATAGCACATCTAAAATAAACACTAGGTCCGCTGAAATAAAAAAGGTTCGACGGAAACAATCGCGCACTCACACATCGGCCATCACACACAAACACACGCAAATATTGGATGTAAATGACAAATAATGACTGCTGTTTTCCCCCATTTCTCCTGAGTATGTTTGTTAATTTACACTTTCGGACACTAAACGAGTCCCTACCCCTGGTCCGAACACATGCTGGAGCCTGCAGGATATTAGGTGTGAGGAAATCAATCTGTCTGGTGCCCAGATGGGTGACAGTGTGGAGTAACCTCATATATCATGCTATTATATAAACGTGCCATGCAGGTTACATCCAGATTAACATGGTGATTGATCTGAACTAGACAACTGTTTATCCTATTCTAGTTTATAAACGTACCATGCAGGTTACATCCAGATTAACACAGTGATTGATCTGATCTAGACATGGATTGGAAAATGCTGACACAACCCCAAGTTCTAATGGTAAGTAAATGACCAGGCATCTGCCAGAGGATGGTTTAGTTTCCCTCCGGCTTGGCGTGGAGGTCAGACAAGGCTCCCCTGACGAGGCTTGTGTGTGGCCCCATCTGAAACCATATGAAGTTCAATTATAGCACTCCCTGTGTGCCCCTGTACACTTCAACGACAATGACACACACTGCTCCTTCTGTATGTAGGTCATTTAGGAAATGTTCCTATGCAGGGTAACGCCGCTGTTAGCATAATTAGTGATTTAATTGTTTAATTAGCAATAATCTTTCTAATGGTCATGTAACTTTATTGATTGAAGATCCATTTTGAGATCACTCAAGTTTAAGGATTTCCATTCGAGAATTCCGTGTCAACCGAACGCCGCTGTGGCTTTCCCGATCAGAGATTGTCTCCATTGCTTTGTGCCTTCTACTACATTAATAGGTTAATTGGTCTGTACAGGAAAAGCCCATTTCAATTCAGAGGACATGGAAATGGAGAGACCCTGTCCTCCCTGTAGTACTGAAACCCCATCCGCCTCTCTTTTTTATGTAGGTGAAATTATTGAAGATATTGATCTCATTTTACGTTATCCTCTACTGGGTATCTGGGGCTTTCTATGCTCCAAGTTACTAATGAGCATTTATTGTACTGGATACAAAACTAAATAATTGTAATTTATTTTCAGCTGACCACATTTAGATAAGAAGGGGGAACGATGCATTTAATTGAATCAACTTGTTCAGACCCCTTCTCTCATGATAAAATCATGTTCTTCATACTGCCTTTTTAGTTCCTGTAATAATTTGAATTAAACAGTTCTATTAGACAATTTCTCTCTTAAATTATGTTTTATATATATTACATTTCTCTTTCAGATGTATGGCTGGGTCAGAGTAGCACTGTAAAGTTTCGTGTTCCATTTTTCGTATCCCATTTTATGAAGTTGCCTTTACCACATTATTATGTCTAATCGAAAGTCACCGCCTTTATCACATATATTTCTATGTATGGCCTGTCTCATTCTAACTTCATTTGTTGTTGAATAAATCAAATGTACATGTTTCTCACAAGGAAAATGCAGTGATTTATACAAGGACAAGATAGACCATTGTTGTTTTTGCTCCCTGTTAATGGAGGATTGTGGGTAATTTTAGCATTTTGCATTCCTCTACCCAATGTCAAGTATACGCTTGATTAGCTCAATAAATTGTCTATTTAAATGAAGCACCATGTTGTACCTTGAGGTGAAAAGGCTTTGATGAAGTGATTTCTAAATCGTCATGGTGCGGTTGTTATAAAGGCTCATAACAGCTTTAAAAAAAATAGAATTTTGTTACGATTGCTGGTAAGCATTAAAGCTAATATATGTTCCAATTGATTTGTTTTTTAATCAGCGTTCATCCATGGCTTTTTGAGATGTACTGTAAATATGAGGTGTTGTCGTCCATAAACATGGCGAAGGTTGGAAAACACACATGAAATGAGACAGCGTTCATTGACCTTTATTAATATGCCAATGGCTATATACAAACATAATACCAGTCTGTATAAAATCTCAATTGTTAAATCATTAATTGTGTCGCTAAAAATCAACTGCTTCAGATTAACCTGCTTGGACACAAGGATTTGGTTTCCATGCACAGTGCGGACGACGGTGGTGGTTTGAGAAAAGATTTCTGGTTGAATCTTGTGAGCACCAATTGTCTGGAGTTTGCTATATATGTCAAGCGTTAAATATTTTCACAATGGCCATCTCATCACCTGACCCAAAGCCTATTGAGAAAATGTGGAGTGAGCTCAATATTATAGTCCACAAGGGAGGAAGAATGACTGAAGGCCCCGGAGAGATGTGTCATGCATGAATGATTTTAAGCACATCACTATCTGCTCTAACATCTCATTAAACACGTAACACCCAATGTTTTATTTCCTCAATTCAACATCATTTGAAAGTTGTCCCAAATCAGTCGTGTTCTTTACCAAGTCATTGCCACAATAACATAGGGATTTGGTCTAAATTAATTTGAATCGCCCCACACTCTTCTGTTTTGTGAGAGGTGGTAAACACTCAGGTCTGAAATGCCTTCGACAGGTCCACACATGACTCACGCACCATTTGAACATTGTATTTGTTGCTTACGATGGCCATACCCTACTTGGCTAGCCCGGTGCAATTTCTCTCAAGAGCGCAACAGCTTCCCACCCAGGAACAAGGCTATCAAATGGACCTATAGGAATACTGCTGGAGCGCCAGTCGGCCACTGTACCTTACCCTGGGTACAAGCCCAATGTGGAGGTGCCCTACCCTGTGTGTGACAGGAGACCACTGTACCTTACCCTGGGTACAAGCCCAATGTGTAGGTGCCCTACCCTGTGTGTGACATGAGGTATTAACTTATCAAACATTTTCAATGAACAACAAAAGGTCAAAAGACTAGAGTCGATTGTGCATTTGAAGATGTGGGACGGTTTACACTGCTAGCCGTTCTGTATATAAATACCTCTGATGAGAATCTTTTGAAGGTGTCACATTGGTTTCACAGTTGTGTTAGTCAAGACCAGGAAGTTGACTGACTTATGTGTGTAGCCACAATAAACAGAAAGGAAAAATGACCTGATACATTTTTTTAATCAGTCAACTTACAGTCTGCACTCTGACTGCTGAAAATAAAAACAGCATTTCACACTTTAAACTTGGTTACACGGTGACTATTCACATAGAGATGTAAGAACAACTGAGGCGGCACCGTTCCACATAAGAAACAATTGATCATTTGACGATAAGTTCCATCTTCGTTATGCTCTCGACGTGTTTTGACAAGGACAGATTCCCTTTCCCATTTTGAATCCAGACCGGCTGCTCTTCCACCCGGGCTTTATAACAATACCGAGGTTTAGAGAACTGAGGGCTGGGGGCAGACTATTATCAGTCAGTGCGAGAACGGTTATGGAACAGCTCGTCAAATCAGACGACATGAGCTACGTATGCCTTATCTTAATTTGACCATCACGTTTCCGTGAGCTTTTCCTTGGTAAATGTTCGAGAAAGGCCTCCAATGTTTGCAATTTTCTCTTTTGGAATGACAGGTTTGAGTTGGCCTTTCTCAAAATGTTTCAACCCGGGTGAGAAATGGCAAGCAGATGTTTTTCCTGGACCCTTTGTCATGGGAACCAAATGCAATCAGACTCAAATTGGGTTATGTCATCTGTAGGGGGAACACGCCAGATGCTGTATGAAACTATTCTCAGTGGTGCTGTCCTCTTATCTGCTAACTGGTGTCGTCTTTAACATCCACACTCATTCTGTAATTGACCATATTGCTTCTAGGTTTAATACCATTCGGAGCACATCCTTGTAATAGTAATTGTACAATACCGAAATAATTATTCTCTTAATAAATCGTTTTTAAATCTCACCGACTTTGGAATTGATATTGATATCTATGTCTTCAGTTCTGCACATTTGGTTATTGTGGAATTCCTCTCAGTGTTCTGTGGTCCATGGCAGATTAACTAGGAGAAACCACTGTAGTCGGAGGATTTGAAGGTCTCTTTTCTATTACTGGAACTCCAAACAAAGGGACAACATGACTTCTATTCATCTATCTGAATGGTATCTCTCTCCGCTCCTATGATCAGTTGTAATATTGAATACATTATTTTAGTATTGATATATTGACTCTTGTACACATCAGTGAATTTGAAGACTTCCACGTCCAAACCAGTTAGTGCCAATTACCAAGTCGTCTGTTTCCAAGCGAACGGTGCCAGTCAAAGTGCAAACGTCCCCGAGCCCTAACTCGTCCTATTTTCAGTAGGGAGTGGCAGCACACATCTTTGCCTCAATTTATCCAGAACGTTCTGGAAGATATCTGACCTTTTTTAGCCAAATCAAACGCTTCAAATGATGAATTGGGCATTGATCTCCGTGTGGTGTTAGCACACAGTGTCTTTTATTTAAGATGCCTCAGATTCTCATTTGTCTTCAGGTGATTTCAGAGTTGGAACATTAGCTCCACCCCTTCACTGAGTCAACCAACCACATTCATGTCTGCCTTTAGTGCAGGTCTGCCTCAAGGGCCTGTTTGAGTGAAGATGAACCCCCAACACCTTTTAGACTTGATACAGTGGGATTTCAATCGTGCCAAACTAGTGCTCAATGACTTCCTGCAGAACCAACCATGTACGTGCGTATTTTTCGCATCAGCTTTGTGAAAAATATTTATGGTTACAAACATTTTCTTTCGAACCATTGCTTATGCAAGTCGACAGAAAATAATAATTATAGTCCCAGCCAGGATTTAATTTACAAAATTGTCCCCAGTGATTTAGCAATTAATGCATAAGATGCTCTTTGTCAATTTTTCTAGCCAATTCTTGCTCCCTAAAGAAAATAGAGAAGTTCCAAAATCCCTCCCCAAATCAACTGCCGCACAGCTAAACCCCATTTTGATTGGCATTGAGATTGACCAGGTTGTGTTTGAGACGAGGAGAAAGTTGTGCCATTTTGGCATGTTCGCACGAACCCAGCAAAGTGCAGAACCAACATGTCCCAGCGCTGTGGGGTGGCAGTTGGATGCAGTATCGGCTCAACTCCGGGAAGGGATTTCTGTCAGCGCACACGTCTGGCGGAAAATTATTGTTTGAGCGAAAAGTGTTATAAAAGGCAGAGCCATGTGGCAAATGTGTATCCTGATCTATTCCACCAAACCTGCTGGCGTGGGCTATCTGCTTGGCCACTACGTCTCTACGGTCACCCTCTCCGAAGCAGACGCACATGTATGTGGTGATGGTTATGGTCCTGGACCATACCGCCAGCCATAATCAGTCTGGGGGATTTGGAGTCGAGATAAAAAAAACTCCTCGAGCTCTTTAAATAAAAAAAGGGGGACTATTCGCAAAGATCGTCTCATCAGTGCGTCGAAATGTAAATGGGATTTCATCAGAGGACAATTGCATGCAAATCTGTCTCCCTTTAAGGGTTATGTATCCCAGGGGAGAGGAGTGATGGAGAATTAGCTTGGATTCCTTGATTTCGACTCTCCCACGCGTTAAGTAATGTGTGCTAATATCAACTGTGAGTCACCATTAAGCATAGGACCAACATCGGAGTGTGATATTTATATAACTGGGGCTGTTGTAGATACCGCTTAATGTGCCTGTTCTCAGGCGCTCTGTTCTAAAATGTCTGGCATAGGTTAGGTATCGAGGTAATGCATGGAGGGAAACTGGAGGTGGTGCCTTAAACCGCTATACGTTCTGCATTCTATGTCCTGAAGACGTTTGCTTTGACGAGAAGTTGAAATGTGAAGTGTGAAATTCTGATGTTATTTATTTTAAAGGTGCCTGTAAATTTGGGGTTCTTTACTCTCTATGGTGCTAATAATGAATGTGTTTCCGGGATACACAGACGTGGTCCTTTGAAAGAAACATGTAGAAACTCTTGTTAGAAAATGGAGAATGTAAATTGTCTTTCTATATAGAAATTTGTCACACATTATCTAGCAGCAATCAAACTGTTCACTCGGCATATGTGCCATAATTGATTATTTGATGATTGATTGTTTATGTTTAACATTTTCTGGGTGCGTTCCTGATCCTTTACATCGTTTAATAATCGTGCTGAAGCTGGGCTTATACGCAAAATAATGTTTTGGTTTTGGCTTGACAGTTAACTGCCTTGGTCAACTTGCTGTCTCTGGGATTGGATCGAGTAACCTTTTGGACACCTTCTAGCCCTTAACCTCTGGGCCACCTCAGCCCACCTGCCACCCAAATGTCTGCTAGTCATCACCCGTCCAGTGGCCAGCTTGTGTCTCTGTTAGCGTATACGTCTCCTGCAGAGGCAGCAGTCATTTGGAAGAACATACGTCACAAATTGATTATATATACAGTATATATAATATATGTTTACTGCGTCATGGTCAATCATGTATCATTAAGAAATGCATGAGTGAACCTGTGTGTGTGTGTGTGTGTGTGTGTGTGTGTGTGTGTGTGTGTGTGTGTGTGTGTGTGTGTGTGTGATGAAAAACAAGAACGCCAGAGGACAGGAGTTGCTTGTTTGACCCTGCCCAAGCTATCCCCTGGGAGTTGTCCGGCTGCTATTTATCCGGAGGCAAAAGTCACACTGCAAATTATGTTTTCAATGACAGTGGACAAATTAATTTAAATTAATTAGCACCTTTGGATTGGTTAGTCTGTGGTATACTTCAGAGAAAACCATATAAATGCCTGTTCTAGGTTCTCTTCTATAAATGCAATGCTTTGCATAATCAATGCAAAAATATTTAGGAAAGGATGTTAGAGGGGTCTGAGAATGAAGTTAGAACGGTAAACAAGACTACATTTCCCATACCCCAGGCTGTACCTTAGGCTGTAAAGTTCTCATTAAGAAATAGTTGACTGGGAATCATTTGGTTGTTTGAGTAATCAACGACGTAGTTGAAACTTTTTCATTCATGTTATTTAGTGTATGTGGTTATCCAGACTAACTTACACAAGTTCTTCACTACTTTACAGGCCATTTGTGTGAACTACCTTACATCGCAGCCATTACAATTGCTTCACCAGTTGATCTGCACTGGGTTCAACTTGGCCTGTACAGTACCCTACATACTATCTCGTATACAGTATGCATGGTTCACAATTAGATGTCTTTAATTCCTGAAAGACAGAATATGAATGAATTTTCTATCAAAGTAACACAGCTAAATTAACTAAAAAGTGGTTCTGCAAAACATCACTTAGGATCTCATCACCGTTTCACAGAGGCTCCATATCCGTGTTCGTTTTCGCGTTGAGAGTAAGGCCATAGGTCCAGCCATCTCCTGAGATTCTTGAGGAGAACGCAGGGCAATGTCCTGTGTGGGAGGCTATTAATACGGTTCTGTTTGCGTCAAGACAACATAACCAGGATCTTCCCAGCAATCAGGCCAATCATTTGTGCTATAAGGGGCCTTGTTGAGTCTAAGGTGTGGTTTCACGTGTTGCTTTTATCGTATTATAGTGCAGGCTAGTTTCTGTACTCAGAATTGTACTGTTGTAATCGGCACGCTGTTACAGGTGTCTCTGACTAAACGCATGTTTATGAGGGAGTAATGGAGTCCATTAGCATTGGGCCACGTGTCTCTGTGTCTGCACGTATGTGGTCATTTTTTTGGTGTTAACCGTCGGATGTGTTAACAGCAGCTTCAGGGTACAGACGCTAATGAGGTGGAGTCCTCTAATGTTCTGGAATATAGCGCACGCTAATTAATGGGCCGCATTAGCGTTTCGAACCATTAGTGATGAGAACAAACTTCCTGGAAACACAGCTCAACCTCAAGTCACGTGGGTGTTTTTATTTAAATAATTTTTTTCACCATTTCACTATGTGTTGTGGAAGTGACAGAAAGACGTGAACTAATTGTGCAACGAAAGGCATGAACACATTTGAATTTTTTGGACGCAACACCACTTGTTAGGTTGGTTGATGGATTTGAAGCAGTCTATTGACTTAGTCCTTTCCTTGATTATGTTATTTGTATCCAGTACACGCTTGCGCACGTAGCCAGGTGTCGTGTCACGGTGGCACTGGTAGGCGGCCGGTATTTATTATTTAAACTCGGGCGTAAATGAGGCGTTCACACTTTTTATAGGCCATTTCTGGTGATGATTTTGTCTGCGTCTCTAGAGGATAGCCTGTGGGGGAGAGAGAGAGGGGTTAGGAGAGGCTTTAAAATAACCGAGGGGGGAACAGTTGCCCTGGAGCTTATGGTGTGTGTAAGTGTACTGCTCTTGTCGTCGCTCTCTCTCTCCCTCTCTCTGTCTCTCTCTGTCTCTCCGCTTTCCATGAATACATTAGTCCTTTGGCACATCCAGTGCACGTTTTATGGAGCGGGTGCTCCTCCGATCGAAACCACAGTGCAATGAGAATTTATTACGTTCTCTATTCAATCAGTCAAAAAAAGGAAGCCTCTTCCCGTGAATATAGGCTGGCGAAGGACAGACCTGCAGAGCTATATGGGCTGATATAGGACAGACCTGCAGACCTATATGGGCTGATATAGGACAGACCTGCAGACCTATATGGGCTGATATAAGACAGACCTGCAGACCTATATGGGCTGATATAGGACAGACCTGCAGACCTATATGGGCTGATATAGGACAGACCTGCAGACCTATATGGGCTGATATAGGACAGACCTGCAGAGCTATATGGGCTGATATAGGACAGACCTGCAGACCTATATGGGCTGATATAGGACAGACCTGCAGACCTATATGGGCTGATATAAGACAGACCTGCAGACCTATATGGGCTGATATAGGACAGACCTGCAGACCTATATGGGCTGAAATAGGACCGACCTGCAGACCTATATGGGCTGATATAGGACAGACCTGCAGACCTATATGGGCTGATATAGGACAGACCTGCAGACCTATATGGGCTGATATAGGACAGACCTGCAGACCTATATGGGCTGATATAGGACAGACCTGCAGACCTATATGGGCTGATATAGGACCGACCTGTAGACCTATATGGGCTGATATAGGACCGACCTGCAGACCTATATGGGCTGATATAGGACAGACCTGCAGACCTATATGGGCTGATATAGGACCGACCTGCAGACCTATATGGGCTGATATCGGACAGACCTGCAGACCTATATAGGCTGATATAGGACAGACCTGCAGACCTATATAGGCTGATATAGGACAGACCTGCAGACCTATATAGGCTGATATAGGACAGACCTGCAGACCTATATGGGCTGATATAGGACAGACCTGCAGACATATATGGGCTGATATAGGACAGACCTGCAGACCTATATGGGCTGATATAGGACAGACCTGCAGACCTATATAGGCTGATATAGGACAGACCTGCAGACCTATATGGGCTGATATAGGACAGACCTGCAGACCTATATGGGCTGATATAGGACAGACTGTTCATTGTTTGTTGTGACTTCTTATAAGAGTCATATCAAAAGCAACAATAACAATATTTTAAAGGCAATTCAGTGGATCTGTTATTTGGAATAACAAAATCATCCCAGATTCATGAAAGTATTTCACATGGATTAATTTGGGTGGGATGGGTTTGTCATATGTCTAATTTTATCACATGGTCACAGGCAGTATACGTCCTCTGTGTGGGTGTCTGTGGAGATGTTTCCAGATAGACTTCCTGTTTTAGGCCATAGCTCTGCTCTCCTTTGCACTTGGCAACTACTACGCAGAGCACAAGCATGTTCAGTTTGGAATCAGTTCAGGAAATATGTTGATCTTTAATAATGTCCTTGCCTCTCTTGTTGTTTGTAGAAGAGGAAATCTGTCTCTCACCGCAGCCAGCATGTTTCCCTCATCAGAAGTCTTGAGAGGTGTACCTTTCTCGGGCCTAGATGTAGTATTTTCTTGTCCAAATTCTTTCCCTCCGAGCCACCCTAAATAGACGTAGTAGTTGCATCAAACTGTTTGGTAGCACTGACAGCTGCTAGTTTTTCCTTTTCCTCTTGGTGATCTCATCTCCTCGCCCCCCCTTTGAGGGTGTCATGGAAACATGGTCACAGTGTGCATCTCGCATCACTTCCTCATCCGTCGCCACGGCAGCCCAAGCTCCCCACCAGTAGCAGCAGATGCGTGCCCGACCCTTGTGCCGGACCCTTTTCTGCCAGGCCGCGGCGGATGGGATGGAAACCAAGTGGCATTGCCATAACCTTGCTCTGAGACAAAACGTTGACACAGCGCCCCGGTGTTTCGCCTGTGTCATCTTTCTGGTTCCTGCAGCCCCAGGGCGTGTTCACTTCATTGATATGCGCCGGTCTAAAACACGGGTGCAGGTACATTCCCGATCCTGTCACGATTACCTGACAAAGATGCAGAGTTACGGCAAGACTTCTGACCGGCGATGACGCAAGGACATAATTGCAAATTGGTCTTCGTGAAATTTGGAAAAAGAGAGAAAAAGCAATTTTGGGGAAAACGAATGAATAAAACAATTCATCTCTTGATGGTAACATTGCTAGTGTTGATGTAATCAGTTACTTTCCCCCCCAATCTATAACACAGGCCTTTTTTCCAGTTTAGAGTTTCTATGGTAGAAACAACAAGCCGTTGCCTGCGGTGCCTCTGTGAGGCTGAGACGTCAGTCTTTGGCTGGGGTGTGATTACTAGACAGCTTGAGTCACAGTTCTGACTCATTAGCTCCGTGTGCCAACCCCACCAAGCATCCTCAATCACACCCCCCAGTGCAGAGGCACCACTGTTATATCGCTGCACCTGGTAAAGTGGGGATATGTGTTACAGGTGCAGGTGTAACAGGTGCAGGGGTAACAGGTGCAGAGGTGACAGGTGCAGAGGTAACAGGTGCAGAGGTGACAGGTGCAGAGGTGACAGGTGCAGAGGTGACAGGTGCAGAGGTGACAGGTGCAGAGGTGACAGGTGCAGAGGTGACAGGTGCAGAGGTGACAGGTGCAGATGTAACAGGGGCAGAGGTAACAGGGGCAGAGGTAACAGGGGCAGATGTAACAGGGGCAGATGTAACAGGGGCAGATGTAACAGGGGCAGATGTAACTAATGTTGTCATTTTATCCAGCATCATTTGTGTTATGGTTAACCATCGGCATGATTGATGTGTATCACTGTGTTCTTTTGTGTGACGACTAGAATGACTAGTCGTCCTCTTTTCATTCATTTTTATTGTTCTCACCTGGTCCTCGTTTATTGATTAGTATTTGTATTTAGTTCTCTCTGTTTCGGGGTTTGGGTGCATTATTATTCATTATATCAAGTCACAGTGTTTTAGAGGTGAGTGTGGTTCCTGTCGCTGTATTTGGTGTTTGTTGTAAGTCGCTTTTGTATGCACAACTTCATTGTCATTACAGTGGTTTCGGTTTTGACATTCAAATTCATTGTGTAATTTGTTTTATAATAAACAACCATCGAACGTGATTACTGAGCTCTGCATTTGGGTTTCCTGCACTTCACCCGCACAGTTTGTGACATTTTGCTAGGCACATGAGGTTATTTAGAGGCTGGTAGGGTTCAGGACAGTTATATGACTGTGATAATAACCTTGAACCAAGCAGAAAAAGTATGCAAACAAGGGATTTTAACTTGGATATCTGACAAAATCTACAATTACTAATGTTATATCTATGGAGTCTTCGTTCATGTGGTCTTTGAGCAATAATGTACTGAAAGTGTTACAGTTTCCCCTGCTCTGTCCTACCAAACGGAAAATATGTCTCGCTGGCATTTAGATTCTCAGCAAGGGCATATTTTTAGCATGAATGTACACACAAACATAGGCTTATAGGCAAACACACCTACACACATGCATCAACGTACTGTACAAATGCTCATACAGACACACACCACACAGGCACACGCACAACACACACTCAATAGAAGGAGCACACTACACGGAAACTAGGTTATCATAGCAGTAATTTCTGCTGTAGGGTATGCAGCTTACATATGACCTGTTTCAAGGAGTCTTGGGATATGGACCACATGTGTACACACACACACACAATATAAAGAGATGAATCTGTTGGTTTGTCTTATCACACTGTCTCAGATCCTGCTCCCTTTGTGAGTAAAAAAGTTTCTGCCTTGAGGCTAAAACAGCATCCCTTGTGTTTGGTCTTCAAATGCACAGTGCTGCTCTGTTTGGTTCTCTCTGAGTCATTGGTCAGGGCCTACTATGACAGGTCAAGATAGCAGAAACAGCTGACAGGGATATTTACTGAGCCACTACCGTCACAATAAGACATTTTCACCTGTTCGATTGAACACAAGTATCCAATTCCGCCCCAGAGTCCTCAATAAAAGCCCTCAGTTGTGAAGAGATAACACATAAAAAGGTGCTGTGGCTGTACCAAGTCCCGCCCCCAACAGCGAGCATGCGCATTATTCACACCTCGCAACTGAAAAAAGAGATGCCTCTGTGTTCTGTGGGCGGAACACGGTGGGCGGCCGGGTTCTGTTGTAGAATGCATCGAATCGCCGTAGGAACACAATTCCATGACCGTGTCCCTATTTGCATTCTGTTCCTGAACCAGAGCACTTAAACGGCGCCAGTCAAACATAGTACGCCGCGTGTAGAGGAAAGAGGATACAGCTAGATGAGCCAGGCAGCTTCGCTCTGACTGTTCACTGTGTCCCTGGACCAGAACACCCCTCCAGTGTTGCCAGCACATTGTTCTTAGATATACTTATAATGGTGATAAGATTCTTGTGTTCTTGCCCTACCAGTGGGATTTACTGTCCTCAGCCGAGCTGGGTTCACACTTGATCCTATTTGCACAAAGACTGATTCCTCAGATTTGAATCACTTCAGATTGAAATTGTTGTCAAATGTTTTTGAATAAACATTCTGGGATGTCACTTGTCCTTTTTTACAGGTTATCAGTACACTTGTAATGACCAAAACATAATACATTGTTTGTAGTGCTGACTTAGCTCACCTTATTCATCGTTGGCACTTTTATTCTGAAACATTCAAGTGAACGGAGACACTGCTATACGTTATGGTTTGTACATGTCAGGTGGGTTGGAGAACATTGTCAGACTGTCGCCGCCCAATAGATATTCTTATAGCCACACATTTAAATTGTAAATAAAGTGTACCCCCCAAATTTGGGAAAAAAAATGTCTGTGCTGTAGCATTTGGATGGGGAGGGGGGTTGATTTAGGAGGGACAGTCCAATCACCATCTGAGATGAGGCAGGATGATGGAATATGTTGAGGTGGTGTTCTGTTATCCGATACACTTACAGTTTCTCAGTCCTGTTCAGTTGTGTCCTTTTCAACAAAATGTCCAAAAATGTCTCTTCGCTTTGTCATTTTGGGGTTTCGTCTGTAGACGAAGGGGTAGTAGTCAATAATCAGTCTGAAACCCCACAGAATGTGGAGCAAGTGAAGGGGTCCTCAATACATTCTGATGCCAATGTATGTAGCTGGGGATCTGATATATAAACACTCTTGATGTGTGCTTTTAGACCTCAGTTGTAGGCAGCCGAGCCGAGTCACTGCCAAACAGACGATGGAACAGCATCACAGGTTGACACACAACGGGTTGACGGAACTGCTCGGCTGGGGGACGGCTGTCTCCGTGTGCGTTCCACTCTCAGTCTTTTGTTTTGAGACCCTCCTGTAGAGTTTGCTGATTCAAAATGGGGCTGTAGTCGAGGGGGGGGGGGTGTAACAGGAAAGATAGTAACAGGGGCAGATGTAACAGCAAAGATAGTAACAGGGAAGATAGTAACAGGAGCAGATGTAACAGGGAAGATAGTAACAGGGGCAGATGTAACAGGTAAGATAGTAACAGGGGCAGATGTAACAGGGAAGATAGTAACAGGAGCAGATGTAACAGGGAAGATAGTAACATGGAAGATAGTAACAGGGGCAGATGTAACAGGGAAGATAGTAACAGGGGCAGATGTAACAGGGAAGATATTAACAGGGAAGATAGTAACAGGGGCAGGTGTAACAGGGACGATAGTAACAGGGAAGATAGTAACAGTGGCAGGAGTAACAGGGGCAGGTGTAACAGGGGCAGATGTAACAGGGAAGATAGTAACAGGGGCAGGTGTAACAGGGAAGATAGTAACAGGGGCATATGTAACAGTGGAAGATAGTAACAGGGAAGATGTAACAGGGAAGATAGTAACAGGGGCATATGTAACAGGGAATATAGTAACAGGGAAGATAGTAACAGGGGCAGATGTAACAGGGGCATATGTAACAGGGGCATATGTAACAGGGGAAGATAGTAACAGGGGCAGATGTAACAGGGGCATATAGTAACAGGGGAAGATGTATCAGCGAAGATAGTAACAGGGAAGATAGTAACAGGAGCAGATGTAACAGGGAAGATAGTAACATGGAAGATAGTAACAGGGGCAGATGTAACAGGGAAGATTGTAACAGGAGCAGATGTAACAGGGAAGATAGTAACATGGAAGATAGTAACAGGGGCAGATGTAACAGGGAAGATAGTAACAGGGGCAGATGTAACAGGGAAGATATTAACAGGGAAGATAGTAACAGGGGCAGGTGTAACAGGGAAGATAGTAACAGGGGCAGGTGTAACAGGGGCAGATGTAACAGGGAAGATAGTAACAGGGAAGATAGTAACAGGGGCAGGTGTAACAGGGAAGATAGTAACAGGGGCAGATGTAACAGTGGAAGATAGTAACAGGGAAGATGTAACAGGGAAGATAGTAACAGGGGCATATGTAACAGGGAATATAGTAACAGGGAAGATAGTAACAGGGGAAGATGTAACAGGGGCAGATGTAACAGGGGCATATGTAACAGGGGCATATGTAACAGGGGAAGATAGTAACAGGGAAGATAGTAACAGGGGCAGATGTAACAGGGGCATATAGTAACAGGGGAAGATGTAACAGGGAAGATAGTAACAGGGAAGATAGTAACAGGGGAAGATGTAACAGGGAAGATAGTAACAGGGGAAGGTAGTAACAGGGGCAGATAGTAACATGGGCAGATAGTAACAGGGGCATATGTAATAGGGGCAGATGTAACAGGGGCATATGTAACATGGGCAGATTGTAACAGGAGCTGTAGTAACAGGAGCTGTAGTAACAAGAGCTGTAGTAACAGGAGCTGTAGTAACAGCGGCAGAATTGTAACAGGGGCATAGAGTAACAGGGGCAGATTGTAACAGGGGCTGTAGTAACAGGGGCAGAGTGTAACAGGAGCTGTAGTAACATGAGCATATTGTAACAGGGGCAGATTGTAACAGGTGCAGAGTATCACAGGAGCTGTAGTAACAAGGGCAGAGTGTAACAGGGGCAGATTGTAACAGGAGCTGTAGTAACAGGGGCAGATTGTAACATTAGCTGTAGTAACAGGAGCATATTGTAACAGGGGCAGATTGTAACAGGTGCAGAGTATCACAGGAGCTGCCGTAACAGGAGCTGTAGTAACAAGGGCAGAGTGTAACAGGGGCAGATTGTAACAGGAGATGTAGTAACAGGGGCAGATTGTAACATTAGCTGTAGTAACAGGAGCTGTAGTAACAGGGGCAGATTGTAACAGGAGCTGTAGTAACAGGGGCATTATTTTGTTGAATTACTGAGGTCCTCTTCTGGCTGTGCTGGTCGAACTTCAAATAGTTTACACAAGCCCAACATGCAATTAATGGACCAGCCCATCTGGCATATACCTGAAATGGTAGATAGAGTTAACCTATGAATTGTTAAAATGCAACTTTGGGAATAATTACCTGTCCTGGTCTATGTGTTGTTATTGTGACCTGGAGACTTTTACTCCTGCGTTGAGAGGAGATTATAGCCGTTCACATTAAACTTAAATTACTTTTTTCTGCTCTTTTTCCTGTGAACTTATACAGTAAGACACACAAAGGTCTGTTCCTATATCAGAAGCAGTGAAATCTGTGAAGCAGCGTGTGGCTTGTCCTAGTTCTTCTACGTTACCTGTGTGTGTGTGTGTGTGTGTGTGTGTGTGTGTGTGTGTGTGTGTTGTGTGTTGTGTGTGTGTGTGTGTGTGTGTGGTGTGTGGTGTGTGGTGTGTGTGATTGCGTATTGCGTATTGCGACAAGAATGACCCATTTGAATCAAGGACGGATTTTAAAAGTAACCTAATACAGTGACAACATTACTTAGATATCTTGTTATCTTTCATCTTCCCTTAGTAAGATAAACACAATTAAGCAATATGTTTGACTTTGAAACTCATTTTGCACACACACAGCCTGCACGGAGACCCCCCCCGCCCAAATGACATGAACTTAAGTTTTGCTTTCTTCCCTAATATGCTTGAACATATGGTGTGGGAGCACTGCTGTCATCCGCGCTTTAACAACATCAGCTGTTTTACTACGCCCTGGGGGGTGGGGAGTGTGTGGGCGGGTGGAGGAGTCGCTCTGGGGGGTGGGTGGGGTCTGGGAAGGGGTGGAGGATCGAGTAATTTAGACAGCCAGATCCGTCATCGGAAGCTGGTCGCTTCTCAGTTCCCGCACATTCTCTTGCTGTCTGATCGCACCACTTATTACGCAGCAGACGCACAACCCAAATGTGCCATTAAAAGAGAGCGTGTTGGTGCGTTGCGCGTCTGTTCTCATCTTTTAGTAAAAAAGCTGATGTCGGACCGAGGAACGGGACACCATCTGGACTTGGAATTGATGCCAACGACTAGGTTTTTTTTTCGTCCGGTGACAAAAGGAGAGGTGCCCGTGTTCGGATTCTCAGCTGGCACCAGGTCTTTTATTTCCCTGGCCGGACAGACTGCGGGAGATGGAGTTGATTGTGCGCCGTTCCGCTATCTGCGTCTTTTTGTCTCCCTGGCTTTAATCTCACATCGGGACAGGAAGACATTTGGCAAATGGACATGTGCAGAGGTTTAAAGTATGGCATGCGAAGATGGTGTCTGTCAAGAAGGAGATGGTGACTGCGATGTACCCCAGTTACATGTCGGCTCTCTTCTACTTTTTCTGCCTGACCACTTGGTGAGTTCCGGGGACACACATGCTGATCTGGGTCATATGTTCCCATTCTTGGCACTGTCCGGGTGCTCCCTTATCCACGGACCAGGAGATCCAGAGGCTTTATTTCTTATTTAGACTACTGTGATAACCACTGTGCATTGTGTAATGTGTCTTGAGTATCCATGAAGATGGTGGTGTAGTTCAAGATAACAAATCACTCTCATTATTTGTGTCGATTTTTCAGTGTTAAGAAGATCTCAGGGACACTCAAAAAGGATGAGAGAATATATCCCGAAAATTTCACACGGATTTTAGACCGACTACTGGATGGGTACGATAACAGACTGCGACCTGGATTTGGGGGTACGTACTTACCTGACGCACTGACAGTTCTCACCTGTCCCGTTAGTCTCAAACAGATTAAATGATTTGCATTACTGTGCCAATTTGCTATTAAGTTGTTTAAATATAGGCCTATATGAGGTTGGCGGATTATTATCGCAGTGCATTGGACTCTTTTACGCGTAACCGTAGGATACCTTGAAACGTTTGCGCCAGTTTAGTTACGCAATGGAATAAGCCGCTCAAACGCACATTTTAAAGTCATCTAAACAGTTCAGATGGTTTTATTGCGTTGTGTGTTAAATCCTCCTGGAGCGCGAAGTATCAGTCCCAGTCGTTTAAGAAAGAAAATGTATGCCTTAAATACTGAGTTGACATTGTCTTTTGTTTTAATACCATACTGTCTGTCCCTCAACTCCATCCTCTGTTATATTCTAACTGGCTTGCTGGTAAACGGCATACCTCTAATTATACATAAATATAATATAGCTAAATATAGATAATGATTGGCTTACTTCCATGATATATTTATCTTTGGTCTATATTTTTCTATATTGCATTAGGACCACATGAAGACTTAGAACGAATAAGGCCTTATCCGGGCTTTAAGCAGGATATGGTCTGACTGACTAAGGGATTGAGATTTGAAGCAAAAAAGTAATAAAACTGGTAAATTTAGATATTGTACGTTGCATATTCCGGTATATTCTCAACATTAATGTGACACTGGTTTGGATTTTGTCTGTGCAATGTCAGATGTGTGGCTAGGATTGTGGTATATTGGACAAGGGTCTCATGCGTGGATGGTAGCCAGGTGGTAGTTTGGTGAGCAGGGAGGGATACATCGCTTTCTCATGACTTCATCAGTTTGGTTGGGATCTAACCAAGGTCTAGCATGTCTTGGCCTGCTGATTTAACTGATTTCCGATGAGCTTTTTGAAGAAAAATAACTGAAAAGCTAAATGGCTTAACGCGGATGTCTGTAGTCTTACTGCAATCTTCAACTCTCAGAGCTTTTTAAGAATTGCTGCGACAAGTTAAAGTCTAATTTTCTCATCTGTGTATAGCTAATGCAACACACGTGGTCAAATTGTAAAATATGTCTAGTACAACATCACCCTTTATTTCTTATATATCAACATTGCTGAACAAATGCTTTATTTCTGTGTAGAATAGGCTGCATTCACACAAACACCCAAAATACCTTAATACCTAAATACATTTTTTAGAGATCATAATGATGACACGTGTGTTTAAAATGGAAGAGAATACAGCACTAGAAGTATTTGTTAAATGTGTCCTGCCAATTGTCAACACACACATCCTGTAAAGAAACTGTGAGAACTGTTTGAGCCACTCTGGATTGGCCTGGATGGACTTCGATTGGATTGTCTGAATTAAAAGAAAGTTTTCAGATATCATGACCGGCTGCACTGTTGATCTGTCCAGGAACCCTAAATGGAGAATTTCAATGAAGATCAATTAAATAAAACACAGTGGAAAAATACTTTTGAGTACCTTAATGGACCACTTCACCCTGGCAAGAGCTTAGGCAGTGTGAATTATATCTGAGAGACTTTTACAGCAGTGAGTGGTATAAATAATTGTCTAGAAGAAGCAAGGTTTGTTTTTTGTGTGGATTAGGCAAGCATCATATGAAACAAAGGTAGCCATGTAGTCTAAGACTCCATCTTGTACAGATCACACTACCAGTGAATGTGTAAGGGTTGTTGAAGCTCTCCCTCTCTCGGTACCTAGTTGAGACCTCTCCGTCAACCGAGAGAGGGAGATGATTGATAGGTGATTGGACTGATTACTGGCACCTGTTTCTCATGTTCACCTGTTCCGTGTCAATAATCAGTGTCTGTGTATTTAAGTTCTTCGTTTTGGGTTGGTGGGTGTTGGGCATTGTCTTTATGTAATGGTCTCGTCTCCGTGTAGAGGTTATATCCGTGTTCTTGTTTTTGTGTAAGTCCGTGTGTGTTAATTAATAAAAGCACAATTATCTTTGTAAAACTCCGCGATTGCTTCCTGCCCGTTCCTGTACCTGCTACACACCCCGCGATTCATTACAGAATGCCCAACCGAAGTAAGAGGAAGCAGCGGAGAGATCTTTGGGGTTTTCTCCTGGAAGAGAAACCCCGCTCCAGACCAGCTGAACAATTTCGCCGGTGCGCGATACGTCGCGGACCACCCCTACCTCCGCGACCATCCGCCCCCGCCCCAGTAGGCTGGGTCCGGGCGGATTTCTTCTCCGAGGTAGAAGATAATGCGGAGTCTAACCGCGACGAGGAGTACGAGGACTATTATGAGGAGGACGATGACTTCGAAGACCCTGCAGAGTTTTTCTCGCAGGTGGTGGAGACGTATGAGGCTTTCCCGGATTTACCCAGTCAGACTCTCCGGCACGAATCTTCACTCCATCCTCAACCTCCCAAAGAATCAGGTCTGTCTACCGGCTCATTTTTACAGACTGCCGTATCGCAGCTCCCATCCACCCTCCCCGTTAAGACAGAGGAACCATCCTCAGATGACATTGTTCAGAACTTTTATCTGCTCGGGGTTATATTGATAAGGATGGTCTACCCGTCCTACCGGAATCCCTACTCTCTGCAGTATTCCAGACCAGGCTATCTCCTGTCCCGCCCGAGGCTGGGCCTCACAGTTTTTCCGAGGCCAGACTGTCGGACGACCCTGAGCCTGGGTCTCCCATGTCCCGTAGCCCATGGCCCGTTGGTCCGGCTCAATCCCTTATGCAGCCTTCAGTTCCTGAGCGTGTCTTAATCCCTGTCCTAACCCCTGTACCCGTTCTAGCCCCTGTACCTGTTGTAGTCCCAGAACCTGTCCCTGAGTGCACGTCTGTCCCTGAGTGCACGTCTGTCCCTGAGTGCACGTCTGTCCCTGAGTGCACGTCTGTCCCTGAGTGCACGTCTGTCCCTGAGTGCACGTCTGTCCCTGAGTGCACGTCTGTCCCTGCGTGCACGTCTGTCCCTGAGTGCACGTCTGTCCCTGCGTGCACGTCTGTCCCTGAGTGCACGTCTGTCCCTGAGTGCACGTCTGTCCCTGAGTGCACGTCTGTCCCTGAGTGCACGTCTGTCCCTGAGTGCACGTCTGTCCCTGAGTGCACGTCTGTCCCTGAGTGCACGTCTGTCCCTGAGTGCACGTCTGTCCCCGTCTCTGACCCTGTCCCCGTCTCTGACCCTGTCCCCGTCTCTGACCCTGTCCCCGTCTCTGACCCTGTCCCCGTCTCTGACCCTGTCCCCGTCTCTGACCCTGTCCCCGTCTCTGACCCCGTCTCTGACCCCGTCCCCGTCTCTGACCCCGTCCCCGTCTCTGACCCCGTCCCCGTCTCTGACCCCGTCCCCGTCTCTGACCCCGTCCCCGTCTCTGACCCCGTCCCCGTCTCTGACCCCGTCCCCGTCTCTGACCCCGTCCCCGTCTCTGACCCCGTGTCCGTCTCTGACCCCGTGTCCGTCTCTGACCCCGTGTCCGTCTCTGACCCCGTGTCCGTCTCTGACCCCGTGTCCGTCTCTGACCCCGTGTCCGTCTCTGACCCCGTGTCCGTCTCTGACCCCGTGTCCGTCCCGGTCCCCGTGTCCGTCCCGGTCCCCGTGTCCGTCCCGGCTCCAGAGCTCACTCCAGCTCCAGAGCTCACTCCTGTCCCCCTGCCTGACTCCAGTCCTGTCCCCCTGCCTGACTCCAGTCCTGTCCCCGTCCTGTCCTCGAGCCCCGTCCTGTTTTCGAGCCCCGTCCAATGCCCGAGGCCGTCATCCTGGCCGAGCCAGTTCCCGGGCCAAGGACTGTTGCCGGGCCAAGGACTGTTGCCGGGCCAAGGACTGTTGCCGGGCCAAGGACTGTTGCCGGGCCAAAGCCGGTTCCCCCGGCCTTCTGAACCGTGTCCTCCGGCACGGCCTCCAGACCCGTCTCTTCCGGACCTGCCTCCAGACCCGTCTCTTCCGGACCTGCCTCCTGACCCGTCTCTTCCGGCACGGCCTCCTGTCCGGCCTCCAGACCTGCACCCTCCTGATCTGCCTCCAGATCTGCTCCCGCCGGGTAGACCTCCTGACACGCTCCCGCCGGGTAGACCTCCAGACACGCTCCCGCCGGGTAGACCTCCAGACACGCTCCCGCCGGGTAGACCTCCAGACACGCTCCCGCCGGGTAGACCTCCCGACACGCTCCCGCCGGGTAGACCTCCAGACCCGCTCCCGCCGGGTAGACCTCCAGACCCGCTCCCGCCGGGTAGACCTCCAGACCCGCTCCCGCCGGGTAGACCTCCAGACCCGCTCCCGCCGGGTAGACCTCCAGACCCGCTCCCGCCGGGTAGACCTCCAGACCCGCTCCCGCCGGGTAGACCTCCTGACCCGCTCCCGCCGGATAGACCTCCTGACCCGCTCCCGCCGGGTCGATCACCTGAACCACCGTCGCCGCCTGATCCAGATCCGCCAGAGCCTGATCCAGATCCGCCAGAGCCTGATCCAGATCCTCCAGATCCGCCAGAGCCTGATCCAGATCCGCCAGAGCCTGATCCAGATCCGCCAGAGCCTGATCCAGATCCGCCAGAGCCTGATCCAGATCCGCCAGAGCCTGATCCAGATCCTCCAGAGCCTGATCCAGATCCGCCAGAGCCTGATCCAGATCCGCCAGATCCAGACCCGCCAGATCCAGATCCGCCAGACCCTGATCCAGGTCCGCCAGAGCCTGATCCGCCAGACCCTGATCCAGGTCCGCCAGAGCCTGATCCAGAGCCTGCTCCTGACCCGTCCAGGCCTCCACGGCCTTCTGACCCGTCCCGGCCTCCACGGCCTCCTGACCCGTCCAGGCCTCCACGGTCTCCTGACCCGTCCAGGCCTCCACGGTCTCCTGACCCGTCCAGGCCTCCACGGCCTCCTGACCAGCGTCCGCCGCCACGGCCTCCTGACCCGTCCAGGCCTCCACGGCCTCCTGACCCGTCCAGGCCTCCACGGCCTCCTGACCCGCCCAAGCCTCCACGGCCTCCTGACCAGCCTCCGTCCGTCTGTCTCTCGGCTCCGCATTCTCCCGTCCGGCCTCCCGACCCTTGTATTAAGGACTTGTTTCTCCCTAGGGGAGGGGGTTGGGTGTTGTATTATACGCCTCAGGAGCTGCGTAGAGAGGGGGGATTATGTAAGGGTTGTTGAAGCTCTCCCTCTCTCGGTACCTAGTTGAGACCTCTCAGTCAACCGAGAGAGGGAGATGATTGATAGGTGATTGGACTGATTACTGGCACCTGTTTCTCATGTTCACCTGTTCCGTGTCAATAATCAGTGTCTGTGTATTTAAGTTCTTCGTTTTGGGTTGGTGGGTGTTGGGCATTGTCTTTATGTAATGGTCTCGTCTCCGTGTAGAGGTTATATCCGTGTTCTTGTTTTTGTGTAAGTCCGTGTGTGTTAATTAATAAAAGCACAATTATCTTTGTAAAACTCCGCGATTGCTTCCTGCCCGTTCCTGTACCTGCTACACACCCCGCGATTCATTACAGAATGTATAATGAATGCATGATTGTCCATGATTGGTTGAGGTATCAGATGACTTTCAATGATGTTCCTATGATGGGTTATATTGATAAATGCACAAGTCTCTTATTTCATACAGTTTTTCATATGCCCTCAACGCGTTTGGTTTACACACTATGCGTTTGGTTTACACACTATGCGTTTGGTTTACACACTATGCGTTTGGTTTACACACTATGCGTTTGGTTTACACACTATGCGTTTGGTTTACACACTATGCGTTTGGTTTACACACTATGCGTTTGGTTTACACACTATGCGTTTGGTTTACACACTATGCGTTTGGTTTACACACTATGCGTTTGGTTTACACACTATGCGTTTGGTTTAAACACTATGCGTTTGGTTAACACACTATGCGTTTGGTTTACACACTATGCGTTTGGTTTACACACTATGCGTTTGGTTTACACACTATGCGTTTGGTTTACACACTATGCGTTTGGTTTAAACACTATGCGTTTGGTTTACACACTATGCGTTTGGTTTACACACTATGCGTTTGGTTTACACACTATGCGTTTGTTTACACACTATGCGTTTGGTTAACACACTATGCGTTTGGTTTACACACTATGCGTTTGGTTTACACTACACTATGCGTTTGGTTTACACACTATGCGTTTGGTTTACACACTATGCGTTTGGTTTACACACTATGCGTTTGGTTTACACACTATGCGTTTGGTTTACACACTATGCGTTTGGTTTACACACTATGCGTTTGGTTTACACACTATGCGTTTGGTTTACACACTATGCGTTTGGTTTACACACTATGCGTTTGGTTTACACACTATGCGTTTGGTTTACACACTATGCGTTTGGTTTAAACACTATGCGTTTGGTTTACACACTATGCGTTTGGTTTACACACTATGCGTTTGGTTTACACACTATGCGTTTGGTTTACACACTATGCGTTTGGTTTACACACTATGCGTTTGGTTTACACACTATGCGTTTGGTTTACACACTATGCGTTTGGTTTAAACACTATGCGTTTGGTTTACACACTATGCGTTTGGTTTAAACACTATGCGTTTGGTTAACACACTATGCGTTTGGTTTAAACACTATGCGTTTGGTTTACACACTATGCGTTTGGTTTACACACTATGCGTTTGGTTTACACACTATGCGTTTGGTTTACACACTATGCGTTTGGTTTACACACTATGCGTTTGGTTAACACACTATGCGTTTGGTTTACACACTATGCGTTTGGTTTACACACTATGCGTTTGGTTTACACACTATGCGTTTGGTTTAAACACTATGCGTTTGGTTTACACACTATGCGTTTGGTTTACACACTATGCTTTTGGTTTACACACTATGCGTTTGGTTTACACACTATGCGTTTGGTTTACACACTATGCGTTTGGTTTACACACTATGCGTTTGGTTTACACACTATGCGTTTGGTTTACACACTATGCGTTTGGTTTACACACTATGCGTTTGGTTTACACACTATGCGTTTGGTTTACACACTATGCGTTTGGTTTACACACTATGCGTTTGGTTTACACACTATGCGTTTGGTTTACACACTATGCGTTTGGTTAACACACTATGCGTTTGGTTAACACACTATGCGTTTGGTTAACACACTATGCGTTTGGTTAACACACTATGCGTTTGGTTAACACACTATGCGTTTGGTTTACACACTATGCGTTTGGTTTACACACTATGCGTTTGGTTTACACACTATGCGTTTGGTTTACACACTATGCGTTTGGTTTACACACTATGCGTTTGGTTTACACACTATGCGTTTGGTTTACACACTATGTGTTTAGTTTAAACACTATGCGTTTGGTTTAAACATTACCCCATAGTTGACCTGACACTGGCAGACATATAACTTTACAATAAACCACACAATGGCGTTTCTTCCTTATTGAAGGACGCTTTCTTGGAAATGATGTTATGTTGTGAAGTTGGCTACTGAACAATGGATTTGCAAGAAAATGGTAGCTGGATAATATTGGGATTTCCTGGTGCTTACAAAAGTATTGGAGCATGTATTTACTAAGGTAATATTGCTGATAGAGGCAGGACACAGACACAGGGAGAAACGGAGGTCTTTTAAAAGATGAACACAAACATGAAAAACATATTTGTGTATAATGTTCAATGAATTAGTTTTAGTGTTATTGTTGGTGTTAAACCGTATTTTGCAGAAATATATTTACTCCTAGTTCTACCGGTATTCACAATATTTACCTGGTTTTAGAGTGATTTTGCTCCATTGTGTGTTTTCAGGTTGGTAGATGTCCAGTATTTTTTAGGTTGGTTGGCACATGTTGACTGCAATTTTGAAACGGTGCCACAGATTCTCACGGGGATTGTGTTCAGGACTGGACCGCTCTCTTTTTGTTTGTCTTTTTGTTTTTGAGCGATTCCAGCGTTGCTTTGACCTTAGCACTTGAAATGTGTTCTTCCCCTCAAGCTTCTGACGTTTACGGACTGATAAGCTCTTAGTATTTTCCTGTATTTAGCTCCATCATTACTTCCATTAAGATTAAGGGAATACAATCTGTGGTATTAACATGTTTTCCCAGGGCGTTATCCACATCATATTTCACAGTAGGGAAGGTTTTTCCTGATGCATGGGCAGGGTTGTGGCCAAAAAGCTATATCTCGGTCACTTCTGATCTACTCTCAGTCTTTCTGGCAATCCCCGGACATGCTTTCAAATGATATTTCTCTCATACGTTTCCTTGAGTGACCACAGAGGGAGATTCTCCACAGAGCTACTTAGTTTTGAGGGAAATTCTTGTTTTGCCACTGCCTGGGTGGCGTGTTGTAGCTTTCATTGCCAGATTATTGATCCAACTCATATAGGTTTTTGTACCCTTATCCTAATCCATACATTTGTGTTTCTTTATCTCCATTGGCTGTGAAACGCCCGTTGATCCACATTTTCCATCAGATTAACAGCCTGAACAATGATGATTCAACAGGGAGGATATATAAAGAAATATATGATAACTACTTCATTGGTTCAAAGCTGGAGGCAAATTTTTATGTAAATGCCTCTTCATTAGTGCAATATCTTTGATCTGTGTCAACTTCGAGCCTCCACAGTGTAGACGACGAATACTTACGCAAGTGTAACAGCTGTGAAATGGCTAGTTAGTTGTCACGCCTTGTGCTGATAGCATTTCAATCAGTTGTTTCCCCTGCTTATAGTAAGGACTGCTGTTTTTGTGGGTTGATTGCAATCACGGTTCGTGGGTGACAATTGTCCTTGTGTTCAGAGGTTTGCTAGTTCAAGCCCTACATTAGCCGGTTGTAGCAGAACGTTAAAATTGGTGCCGCGACACAGAACACTGAGTGTTAGTTGGGCTCTGTCCAGTTGCTTTGAAATGGACCAAAAAATTAAACATCAGCCAGTAACATCAGCCAACCAACCATTTCCGTTTACTTTCCAGGGGGAAAGTGTTGCTCTCTGATAAAAATAATAGACAAGCAGATTGAACCGCCCTGGAGACTAAACCCTTGAGAGTGACTTGTTTTGTCTTGTCAAAGATCTTGTTCTGTCCATATTATTTCCAGATGCCATTAGCGGTCCTCACACTGAGTTTGCAGCTTTTGTAGGGCCTCAAATAGTCTGTGTTTAAGAATTTATTTCAATAAGAAGCCAGTGCATTATATTTAAAATAAAAAAATATGCACCAATGTAGGCTAATAACATTGGCAATGTGTGTCACAGCTTTTTAAGGTGTAGTGCAGAGGGAGCGAGATGCAGAGTGTATATTCCACAAACCAAACACATAACACTGATAAGGAAAACATACATCAAACTCTGTCACGTAGAACAAAAGTGCGCTTACAGAAAGCACGACTAAAACGTTTTACAAAAAACAGTGCACGACTATACAAAGACACTCACCCACATAACGACACAACATAACATTATATTAATCACAAGCACCTGTGAACCTAACCAGGAATTGATTAACTAACCTATGCCCGGTGCTTAGCTAAACCCAAAACAGCTGTGCTCCTAATCAACATGAACACACAGAAGTGCTCGCCCCTAAACACCCTGTGACAACACAGCTCACCCATTCGTGACAATGTGCAATTTCCTTTAAATAAGCACAAATATATACATACTTTTGACATATTTTAGCAAAAATAAAACATGTTATTATGGAGGGATCTTGACATATCTCCTGGAATGCGGGGGGGCCTTGGAGGGGAAACAGCTGAAGAAGACATTTTTAAAATGTTTCTAGGTCCTAACTATTAAAGGGGGGCTAAGCATATCACATCATAATATGCATAATGCCCATCTAATGCTCTTTAGGGGTTTAAGCTGGATATCTGAAAAGCACTTTTATGATATAAATGGGGCTTAACAAAATACATTTGATTGATTATTGGATTTATAGAGGAGTACTGTTTTTTTTAGGCGTTCATGCACCAATTCTAATTTTAACTGCAAGACGATTTCCCTCATAATTATCTGCACGTACGTGCCAGTTTTGGAAAACAAATGTAAAAACTGAATAGAATAAAATAGAGACCGTGAAACCCTGCAATACTCTAACACCCTAACAAGGGTTGTGGAGAAACTGCGAATATATTGTATGTGCCAATACACCATTAAATACACCATTAAATACACCTATACATGCCTATAGCCTAAACAGCCACAACAGTAGAGCCACACAACTGCTAGGTGGCTACGACCCAAACAGATATTCACTTGTTGACTTGGTGGTCTCCTGCTTTATTTCAAGTGAGGAGGGTCGGTGTGCAATGGCTTGAAAAATACTCCCTCTCTTAGGTCTCTTCAAATCAATCAGGCGAATGTGCATTAAAGCCCTTTTGACATAAGCAGTTGCCACACAGTCGTTGGAAAGTGCTTTTCATAGAGTCTAAGACAAGACAGAGTACATATTCAGACGCACAAACACTTGAGGCTTTGATGTGATATGTTTAGTGCATTTAGAATAACGACTTAAAGAGGGCACATTATTGTATGAGACAATATATGAGCATATTGACTTCAAAATCGTTATGTTTAATTATTTAACATGTATGTTTAATTATCATTCATTAATTGATTCTGTTTCGGTGCGATGTCAACTTCTACGTTGTGTTAATACATTTGCTGTGAGCTTTCTCGGAATTAAATCAGAAAAACAAATACTTTTAGAGTGTCCTAAAACTGATCAAAGTGTTCTCTGACTAGGTCCAGTGACAGAGGTGAAAACGGATATTTACGTGACCAGTTTCGGGCCTGTCTCTGACGTTGAAATGGTACGTATCGATCCGACAACGAAAAACGTAGACGAGTAGACATCCTGGAGAATGTGTGACTGGACAACACACACAGTGTTCATGAGAGTGTGCTGAAGTAGTGTGCCTACCCTGTTGCACGTTGTTTCCTTCCCCAGGAGTACACCATGGACGTGTTCTTCAGACAGACCTGGGTGGACAGGAGGCTGAGATACGAGGGGCCAATTGAGATCCTGCGCCTGAACAACATGATGGTCACCAACGTGTGGACGCCAGACACCTTCTTCAGAAACGGCAAGAAGTCTGTGGCCCACAACATGACCGCACCCAACCGACTGTTCCGTATCATGAAGAATGGCACTATTCTCTACACCATGAGGTAGCCTGGTTCCTCTCTAGGTTGCTTCCTAAATTTTACCTTCAGGGAGTTTTTCCTAGCCGCCGTGTATCAACTTGTTCAACTTGTTCTTCTTATTCAACTTGTCGATGTGTGCTCTGTCGGATTCAGGCTGGGTGTTGCACGTTGTGAAAACTTGTGAAAACTTTGTTGTAAAAAGGGCTGTATAAAATAAACGTGATTGATTTGAGGTACCACGTTCACCGAGACGGTTCACATCACAATGCCAACACTAACCGGCGTGTGTCAGTTAGTGTTCAGAGAGATGAAGAGGGGAAATAAGACGGTGAACTCTGACCTGGAATTTGTCGGTATAGCCTACGGTGATGACCGGAGTGAGCGGGTGTTTTTTGTGGGAGAGTTTATCGTTGTGTTGAGAAAATCGACCACAAACTCTCAACTCCCTTTTGGTTTCGATTTATTTTCGATCTACGGTCCTGCATAATTCAGCTGGTTGAGCACAGCACATGTAAAAACTCACGGGGCAGACATACAAACAAGAGTGTGAAATGTCGGATTTTACGCATCGGTTTTCACGCACCTACATGCGAGAACGAGATGGTACCGTTTCTTCATCGAGAAAGTATAAAAATACACATACTATATATATATATATTAATGTGTGTGTGTCGTAACTAAATGTTGTTCTGGTTAAGAGGATCTGCTCAATGGAATAAATACTTGTGTGTCTCTAGGTTGACAATCAGCGCTGAGTGTCCGATGCAGCTGGTGGATTTCCCTATGGATGGACATGCGTGCCCTCTCAAATTTGGAAGCTGTAAGTTTATAATATGCTGCTGTACGTCTGTTCTAATAACGTATCACAAGTGACTTGCTGAAGTGGGACTTGGTGTTTCCCATGAGGCCGAGGGAAATGGGTCGTTGAATCACGGTGTCCTTTCCGCATTCATTTTTTCCTCCATCAACATAATTTTCCTAGATTTTGTACATTTATGTAAATGTGCAGTGGGGTGCAAGAGTATTTAGATAGTAATGCGTGTTGCTGTTCTGGCTCTGCACTCCCGCACTTTTTGTCACAGTTTTGTCTGAAGATTATACATGTCAAAGTGCACACATTGTCAGCATGCCATTCAGGGCATTTTTAGATGAACATAAAGTACATCACCCTTTCCCCCATAAGCAAAAAGATGTAAGCAAATTCAGTTATGCAGAAAATGTATAAAGTTAAATTATGCTTTAATACAATGACAACAGCTTTTAACTCTCCAAAATTGTTTCCAGTGTGTTTTAGTTGTGCCTAAGGTAATGTTGTGCTCCACTGAAATGAATGGTGAATAATGTGAATGGTTACATATGTAATGTTGGGCTCCACTGAAATGAATGGTTACATATGTAATGTTGTGCTCCACTGAAATGAATGGTGAATAATGTGAATGGTTCCATATGTAATGTTGGGCTCCACTGAAATGAATGGTGAATAATGTGAATGGTTACATATGTAATGTCGTGCTCCATTGAAATGAATGGTGAATAATGTGAATGGTTACATATGTAATGTCGTGCTCCACTGAAATGAATGGTGAATAATGTGAATCGTTACATATGTAATGTTGGGCTCCATTGTATTTATGTAATGTTGGAGTCACTTTTACTGTACTGTTTAAACTGTTGTTTACAATAAATTTAAACATTCACATGACGCACCATGGCACAATACCTTTACCAAAATAGACTAATACGTATGTGGTTTTAAACTCTAAGCATCTGGTATGCACTCAATTTTGTCACACAGGGAGAAGCAATTGTTCTTTTTGACTGCTGCAGGGATAATAAATTACATCCGTTTTCCACCAAAAACATTTCAAAGAAATCCAAATGTTTTTTTTGATGTGCTTAACGGTCAGCAAAACATGGAATTATCTCTAATGAAATAATCTCTTTTATGAGCCTCCTGTCTCATCAGAAAACAGGAGCAGCTTTAAGATACTGTCTGCTGAGGGGAAAACGAATGAAAGGAACAGAAAGGGAACGGAGAATGGCTTCCCAAACCCCCCCCGCACACCCGCCTCACACTCCACCTCCAGTCTATTATCAGCAGCTGTGACATTGTAGAGGTAGAGGACAAAATAGATTCCTCAGCCTTCATTCAGTCACATTGTTCTTGGTTTGGAGACCTCCCACCAGCCAGACGTTCGTCCCATCCCATCTCTCTCTCACCCAGTCCCAGCCCGGAGTCAGGAAAGCAGGCGTCACATCTGACAGGCTCCGTTACACACTAGAGATTAGAGTCCATCGTCCGGCCCCAGGTTTGCTCAGACCTATTCGCTAGCTTTCTTCCTGAGCTGGTGAGCGACCGTTCCACAACAGAACGACAGTGTCCTGGTGATTCCTAGTTCCACTGTGCACTGGAATACGTAGCTACAGATCCACCCAACATAGGCCTGTCCTCTTTGTGGTGTTTCCCGAAACCCTGTCTTTTGTGACCAATGGCGTCTCGTAATTTAGACCGTTTAGCAGCGGTGTGGCAACGCTGAACAGGCAGAAACATAATGACGGCAATGTGAGATTTCATGCAGTCCGTTTCAATGCCCACTCGTTGAGCACACGGCGAACTCCCACACGGTCCAACCACGCGCTGTGGTACTATTCTGTTTCAGTCAAATTAGAAAAAGGCCTCCGATGAAAATCCATTTCGGGTTGTCTTCAGCATTTTCGAATGCGTTAACACAGAGACAGATGTGGAGATCAAGTGTGGAAGTGATGTGTGACTGAACTGCACAACATCACACATCATTATGTCTGTTTGAAATGCATTGTGTTCGACTGACTGGATGATGGTGGAGAGAGAAAGGTTCCTCTTGTCCACAGAGCATTTAGTGGTGGAGAGGATATCACTTGCATGCACTCATACAGCTCTGTGTTAACATGTTCACTGACTAACCTTCTTACTTTCCATTCCATTAGGGTTTCTCCACCCCATCCGCCCCCGTACTCCCCCCCCGTACTCGTCCCAGAGTTTTTCTGTTAATCTTCCTTTCACTCTCATTCTTCACCAATCTTTTTTCCTCTCTTTTCAATTTTACTCCCTGTCTCTCTATTCTGTTCCTCGCTCTCAATTAATCTCTCTTTCTCTCACTCTATTTCTCTCTTCACGCTAGTTTTTCCCTCCCTCCATTTTCTCTCTCTCTCCATCTTTCCTATGTTTGAATTCATTGGCCAAGTAGCACGATTTGCAAATGCGATTTTCCATTTCCCTGGACACCTCCTTGATGATTTCCTCTATATCTGTAACCTTGTCCAACCCTCAGATGCGTACCCTAAAACAGAGATGATCTATACCTGGACCAAAGGTCCCCAGTACTCTGTGGTGGTTCCCCCAGAATCCTCCAGCCTGGTGCAGTACGATCTGATTGGCCATACTGTCAGCACTGAGGAGGCCAAGTCAATCACAGGTATGCCAGTAACCACCGTGGGTAAAATACAGTCGATGATTCCCAACGTTCACATGGACTGTGTTCTTTGTACAGGTGGACACACTTGTTCAAATATAGACATTCATATATGTATTCTGTATGAGTTCTATATAGCTAATTCCCAGTTGAATGTCCAGGGGATGGTGTCAGTTAATGCTTTTCCTTCTGTTCGATGCTATTAATCTCAGAGACCAGTGAAGACACAGGAAGTCCAACACTTCCTGCTCTCGCGCTCTCTCATTGGCTCACGTCATCACGTCTGTTTTCTCATTGGTCCGTCCTGCAGGTGAATATGTGGTGATGACGGTGCACTTCCACCTGAAGCGTAAAATGGGCTACTTCATGATTCAGACGTACATCCCCTGCATCATGACAGTCATCCTCTCCCAAGTTTCCTTCTGGATAAATAAGGAATCGGTACCGGCTCGAACGGTCTTCGGTATGTATCACAGATCCCACCGCTCTGTAAAATGCTGCTGTTGACAGGCGGACAAGACGCAAATGTGAAGAGAGAGAGAGAGCTGCCTGATTTGTTCTCCATGTCCGGCCCCTGACCGCGTGCGGTTGACTGATAACCTGACGTCGTAAGCATGTTACACACCCCCCCACACATGGCAATTCATTAGATGTGTGTACACTTCAATGTCAGCTATTGCATGTGTTAATGACAGTCCATTTGTTTTACGGACAGGAAAGCCGGGACCCTAGTTTGGGAGGAGTCTGGTTGTTTTAGCTGGAATATCTGGGCTCCTTGGATGGAATTAGTGTGTACGTTCAAGGATGTTTTACCCTGGCTTGAGACATTCTGGGACTTGTATATTATTCCCTGGTTGTTCAGGCATCCTAGTTGAAGGATTCTGGATCTTTCTTTTCCCACTTCTAAGTATGTGCATCTTCGTACCTAGATGTTGACCTTTCTTGATGTTATGAACTCATCCTCATTGCTATCTAGCTGGTGTCCTACAAGCTTGTCATATCTCCAGTTCTTGCACCATTTTGTGTTCCAACGTACAAGTCTTCAAGATCATTATTTATTGCTATGTGTATTTGATTTCTCTGAGCCGAAGGTTTGTAGGTACGTGTCCTTGGGAGTTGTGTTCGATCAGCTGTGTAGAACAGTGTTCTATTAAGATATGAGCCAGGCCTTTATGGCTCGGCAATGTAAAGTGGGCAGCTGCTGGTCACGTGTGTCTGATGTGTTGCCTTTCTGCCAGCTTCAAGTTATGTATCTCTTAAGTATTGATTGCTCTTGTTGTGGGTGTCTGGAAAGCTGCAAGCCCTACAAGAACACCACTGTAAAATAACACGGATACTTATTCCTGAAAACCTGTTGTTTTTCCTGGTCCGACACAATAGGGAAGTAACAACGACATTTAGTATTGTAATTAGTATTATTAGTATTGTGAAAGCATAGTCAGTGTATAGTATTACACTTTTGCATTGTCATTTTGATCAACATTTTGTTTGTTGCTTTGCCCTTTCATGCGTTTATAAGAAGGAGATATTCCTCACCAAGTACCCAAATCCTGCACCTGTTTATCACGCTTCTCAGCACGACGAGAGTTTCGGCGGCCTTTTGAAGGCCTGTTCCTTTTGCCCACTGATTTTCTTCCAGGGAGAGACATTTCGCTGACTCTCTGGCTTCTATGCTTCCCAGCAGATGTAGAGGTCAGTTGGTCTTATTTCACAGCTTCTCTGATTCTCCCTACGCTCCACTACGTCCCTTCCCACTTCCCTCTGTTCTCAGCGGCCAGTTAATGAAACTGTCCAATATGTGACGGGAGAGTGTCACGGGAACATAAATATTGTCGCCTTCAGGCCCTCAGGCTGTTATAGTGCTTGTGTGCGCGCCTGCCTTCTGTTTTTTATCATCTCCTCCCTCCACAGTGCAGTGTACCGTGTGTGTCGCGTCGGTGACTCAAACCTTGGCAGATCCAGTGTGGTGGTTGTGGGACCACATTTGGATAGCGGAGGATTTTTTGAGTATGAGATTATTTCAAAGCTCCCCCTGTTGACTGAAGATGTTACTGTTCGGGGGTGTCGGAAAATCCATGGATTATACACCAGAGATGTTAGACTTATTCCATGGAGGGCCTTGTGAATGCAGGATTTTGGGTTTTTCCTTTAAATTGGTTCCCAGTTTTGAGCTAAACAACCAATTAATCAATCAAGTACAAGGTGAGAGCAAAAACCTGCATATATAGGATTTGAGAGTTCCGCCTTTAAGTGTCTTGCCTTTATGTACGGTACATTGTCTGCTTGTTAAAGTAAGTCAAAGGTATCACTACAAGTAAATGCTAACTAGCATTAGCACATTGACTGCAGGTCTTGTACACCACACATAGTATTTATTAGGCCCTGTACACAACACATAGTATCTATTTATTATGTACACAACACATAGTATCTATTTATTATGTACACAACACGTAGTATCTATTTATTATGTACACAACACGTAGTATCTATTTATTAGGCCCTGTACACAACACGTAGTATCTATTTATTAGGCCCTGTACACAACACATAGTATCGATTTATTATGTACACAACACGTAGTATCTATTTATTATGTACACAACACGTAGTATCTATTTATTATGTACACAACACGTAGTATCTATTTATTATGTACACAACACGTAGTATCTTTTTATTATGTACACAACACGTAGTATCTATTTATTATGTACACAACACGTAGTATCTATTTATTATGTACACAACACGTAGTATCAATTTATTATGTACACAACACGTAGTATCTATTTATTATGTACACAACACGTAGTATCTATTTATTATGTACACAACACGTAGTATCTATTTATTATGTACACAACACGTAGTATCTATTTATTATGTACACAACACGTAGTATCTGCCCAGACGAAAGCGATCACTGCTCTTATGAAAACACAAGATCCATTCAATTGCTAAAGAGACTCAAGCCAGGGTGTGTCCTTTTACAATGTACTTTACAATGTACTTTACAATGTACTTTACAATGTACTTTAGTGCTAACACTGTACACTTACTTAGTACGACTGAAAATTATTTTTCCAAGATGCTTCTGATTCTTCTGAGCACTTACTATAATTTCATATGGCATTACGTTGCATTTGCATAGCTAATTACATAAAGATTCACCTCTAACAGTCTAATCTTTACACTGAATATTGGTAAATCTGTGCCTATTGTTTAAATTGTCCAAATCCAGTGTTACACTGTGGGCTAACACGAACACTGTGTCTGTGTGTCTGTCTTTGTGGAACAGTATACATTTTTATCAGTATTAATATTTCATGATCTGTTGTTTTTCAATATGAATTATGATCTGCTCTACCACCTGAGGGCTTATAGGGATATTTCTCCATCCATCTTGTCCTCAGTGCTACCGTGTGTGTGTGTGTGTGTGTGTGTGTGTGTGTGTGTGTGTGTGTGTGTGTGTGTGTGTGTGTGTGCGTGTGCGTGTGCGTGTGCGTGTGCGTGTGCGTGTGCGTGTGCGTGTGCGTGTGCGCGTGCGCGTGCGCGCGTGTTCAGACAAGGTCAATAGACATCTCCATGGATATACTTTCATATGATTTTTCTTTTATTTTTAATTGTCAACGTTAATATGTGAAATACGTTGTTTAGCAGTAGTGTAAATCAGTAGTGTAGAGCAGAACAATGCATCCTGGGAATTTATCTTCTACTCCTGTTAATAATGTGAGTCTTTATGTCTGAATAAGAGGAATGACTCCTGCTATAATGTGAGTCTCTATGTCTGAAGATGAGGAATGATGATGCATCAATTCCAACAAAAAGAGTCATCAAGCATCACTCACTAATTTCATTATTTGAGCTAATCTGATTAAATCAGTCACACTTCATTAATCTGCCCGTAGAACAATTGTGCGTCTGATCTCACAAATCAACTATTAGCGGAGGACTACTGCATCCAAACATTAAAGCTTACATGTTTATCTGAAATCCCGGTACTTTGCCTCATACATTTATTAACCTGGTGCTTGGCAGAGGCTTGATGGAAGCGTAATTGTGCTGTCGGTGACATCAGCAGGTGTGGGATGACGTGATGTTTCTCCCTTGTGCCTGGCTGGAGAGATTCTGTTGTATCTTTAACATAAAGGGGATTTTCTCTAAGTCACATTACAGATATTTGCTAATAATCCCATAGAGTGACCTGAAAACATTCCATAACTCATCAGATAATATAATGGTATAATCCACTGGGCGGTTCTGACTTGTTTTAAAATGGTTAACTAGGTGTGCTACGTGGCGTGGTAACCATAGCAACAGTAGTAGGATGAGAATCACAGGGAGCAAAGGTCAACCGGTCAACGTTTCCCGTTTGTCAAAAACACATATTGTGAGTCATTATGCTCCTAAATAATCACTGTATTGCACATTTGTTATTTGTTAATACGTTTGTTTCTCCCTGGGTCCTTGATGTTTTCAGTCTGATTGTGTGGGTGTTATGAGAGGAATCTGCATATATTTACATACTGCATAGCCAGGTTGGCCGTTACTCCAGTCACTGAGCACCCTCTCAACAGTTGACATTTGTGTTCTGGCACTTTTGTTACACCCGATTCCGCTTCAATCTGAGGGCCTGATAATTACCTGACACGTTAACTCAGGTGTGCTTGTCCGGGGCTACAATAGGATGTAGTGTTGCGGTTAGAGGGTATCCAGCGGTCAGAGGGTATCCAGCGGTCAGAGGGTATCCAGCGGTCAGAGGGTATCCAGCGGTCAGAGGGTATCCAGTGGTCAGAGGGTATCCAGCGTTCAGAGGGTATCCAGCGGTCAGAGGGTATCCAGCGGTCAGAGGGTATCCAGTGGTCAGAGGGTATCCAGCGGTCAGAGGGTATCCAGCGGTCAGAGGGTATCCAGCGGTCAGAGGGTATCCAGCGGTCAGAAGGTATCCAGCGGTCAGAAGCATTAGGAAGTGTTATACTGAAACCCAATTCCTTTACCCAGGTGAACAGTTAACGGTTGGTCTGTTATTATGAGTTCTCGTTGTTACTTCATGATGTGGGCCAAATGGCAGGGTCATCATTACCGCACGTTTGGTGTGTCCTGAATTCCAATAATTAGTGATCAATTAGGAGCAAGAGCCAGGGAGAACAACACTCTCTTTTGTTCAAGTGTGACCATATTTAATATGTGTGTACCAACACAAACACCCAATCCACTCAGGTTTGCCAGTCCTGTAATTAAACCTCTAGTGGGTTTCCCAAGGAAAGGTTTAGTAATGTTGATATTATGTCAAGTTAAGATTTAGTAATGTTGATATAATGTCAAGTTAAGATTTAGTAATGTTGATATTATGTCAAGTTAAGATTTAGTAATGTTGATATTATGTCAAGTTAAGGTGTAGTAATGTTGACATTATGTCAAGTTCAGGTTTAGGTATGTTGATATTTTGCTGAGGAGTCATGAGATGGCTTATTTTCATTACAGGAAAGGTTACTAATGTATTTTCTCCTTCCAGGCATCACCACTGTCCTGACCATGACCACGTTGAGCATCAGCGCCCGCCACTCCCTGCCCAAGGTCTCCTACGCCACGGCCATGGACTGGTTCATCGCAGTCTGCTTCGCCTTTGTCTTCTCCGCCCTAATCGAGTTCGCTGCTGTCAATTACTTCACCAATGCGGAGATGGAGAGACAGAAAAGAAAGCCTCCAAAGTGTCCGCCCGCCCCGCAGACAACCCCGGTGAAGGTGAAGGACACCGAGGACGTTCTGCAGGTGAGACTCACGTGTGGTTCATTCCAATGCTAATCATTCAATGGAGATTTGTTTTATGTGTCGCTCTACCTCTCTCCTGCTGTTTTTACCTTTCCCGTATCTTTTTTTATCTTTCCCGTCTCTGCCTGCCCTTTCTCCCTCCTTTTCTCGCTCCATGATTTCATTAGCTAGAAACATTATGGCAATGTTCTACCTGAAGCCATAATAAAATAGTAAATGGGGAATTAATATTCAATTTGGCTCATTTACAGTATTGCTGTACAGCCGTAGCGTTATCTGCTTAGATCAATGCACAATGTGTAAAATCTTGCAGAGAGGATTTGTTAAATTAGCTCACAAAATTTTATGCTAAAGAATGTCCTACATGTGCTTGCTTTGTTGTGCAATTGTTACGTACTGCTATTGCAGGGACTGAAGTGATACCTTCGACTTACTTTAACAAGCAAACAATGTACCATACATAAATGTAGACACTTTAATACTTTGGAACTCTCCAATCCTGTGATTTATTTGTGTATTTTATTGTTTATTGTTGATAAGTTAGGTCAGAAATGCTTCTAAATAAATAAATCAATTTTATTTTATAAAGCCTTTTTACAGCAATGTTGTCACAAAGTGCTTTTACAAACACCCAACCTGAACCCGACAGAGCAAGCATCGACAAGTTGATACACAGCGGCTAGGAAAAACTCCCTGATGGGTCGTATTTAGGAAGAAAACTAGAGAGGAACCAGGTTCTCAGTGTTGGCCAGTCCGCTTCGAGCTCTGTTAGGTGAACTTATAATAGTTTAGTTTAATAATTATTAAATGCATTTTCTAAATGCAGAGAGTCTTATAAAATAGTCCAGGTCAAATACATGACCACTCAGAGAGGGACATCCGGGACGGTTAAGGACCAGGCAGATTGGAAGCCGAAACTGTCATGTAGCATCAGCTGCTACAACCAGGGGGGCCTTATGAGGGGTCTGCTACATGTCCTTAGGCCCGGTCGGTCCCACAGTGTGGTCAGCAGGCACGTGTCCTCCTTAAAGGAAACGGAGACAAGACACGGAGAGGTTAGACACCCTAGTTCCCAGCACAAAAGTATAGTAGCATAAATCTTGAAACTGACACGGGGTCCAGTGAAACTGTGGCCCGGAATGGGGTAAACTCCAGACAGGCTACACTTACCATAAATATAAAGTGATGTTGCTGTTCTTTTCTTACATACATATATAGATATAGCATGAAGACATTTCAACTCAAGTGAGAACACAATCCTTCATAAAAGGACAATTCAAATTACAAATGTCTTTTGTCACAGTCAAATGACTAATAACTAATAATGGTTGATTGCGATCAGAAATTTGCCATACGCCCTGATGACTAGAAGTTGCCCTGTGGATCTTAAATCCTCATGTGGAGGATTTTCTTAGTTTAATGACAACGGCACATCAGTGGATTAGCGGGTTGCCACAGAAACGCAGTCACATCTGTATTGGGTTCAGAATCCCAGGCGCCGGGGAAATTAATACTATTTTCCTGGAGAGCCGCGGCCCAGTGGGCAGAACTACACGGCATTAAGGCCTGGCACGTGTTTCGACTGTGGTGGCATTTGTACCCTACAGCTGTTGTGTTGTCAAACCTCGTGTGGTCAGACAGGAGACTGTACGGTTAGCACATGCCAGTGGAGAGGGGGGAATTATCACTGGCGAGGTTGCTGCGCCATGATTTGACAGTAGCACTGCCTTTTTCTGTGGCTAAGGAGATAAGCTCTTTTGACGCTTTGCTGTACCGACCAATGGAACAGCACTCGGTGATATAAGCGTGTGTGAAATGTGTGAAAGTCTACGCAACTTAATGCCTGTGTGTGAGATATTTATGCAGAATAGTGTCAGTTTTATATAAGTCCACATAATCCTTCAGGGTCCATAGTTATATATACAGTTGCTCCATAGTTACCAGCTCAGCGCAATTGTCCCACAAAGATCCAAGGCCCTTGGAACATTTTTGGCAAATTGCTTCACGTCAGGGAATTTGGTTGTTTTGCACATGGTTGAACTATGTGGCACAGGTCTTCAGCGGTTATATGTTTACCTCCACAGCATAACCCTGACACTAACGGGAACCTGCGAAAAAGAATGAACTACATGCAAGACGGACAGAAAGCGGAGCACAACGTCAACAGTAAAGCACCGGGAGTAACCGTGAAACAGCTCCAATCCGCCCAATCGTCTTCCACCGCCGCGGCGTCGGGCGCCACCGCTACACTGTTGCACTCCAGCCCAGCCAGCCGGCCAGACTCCGCCTCCACCCTGTCCGTCAAGAACACTCCTCCAGCTCCACCCACTACCCCGACGATGCCGGCCAACCAGGGCCAGCTGACTGCTGACACTCCCTCGCTCCAGAACCTCCTGGGTCCACGACTGGAGCATATTCAGCTGATGGGCAAGAATGAGCCTAAGTTGTCGCCATGTTCCCAGCCAATGGCCACCGGAATGGGCGGGACCAGTAAAATCGACAAGTACGCTCGCATCCTGTTCCCAGTGTCCTTTGGGGTATTCAACATGGTCTACTGGGTGGTGTATCTGTCCAAAGACACTATGGAGGCAAAATTTAAAGGCCAGATCTAGTTTCAGGTTCGTCCGGTGATGATTTTTGTAATTATTTTTCGAAAAACGTCTAATATTAGAGGATAACAGCATCTTCTTTGAATCTCGTCAGATATTTGGAGACATGAGATTGAATAAGTGTTAGGGTTATGCAAAGTAAACACCATTTCTGGCCGTGCTCTTATTTTATGTAGTAGAAAACATGCTGACTGGGCAGTCGTTCTGGACCTTCACTGATACTGATACACGGTGTGTGTTTCCTAATAAAGACTACGTACAATAAAGACCGAACACGCCGAAGACATTCGAAAGATAACAGCCAGGATTACAAGTCTAAGAACATTTGTCTGTTTCATTAAATAGAGATCTGATGTGTATTAGAATGGTTATGAAACCATACTAGCATTTTTTTATATTTCCGAATCGAACCAATATTACGAATATCCTCTTGGCCAATATGCAATCCAGTAATTTTGGTAACATGAACAGATAGTTGATAGAAAATCAGTATGTACCCATGTTGAAGAGAGATACAGTAATGGACAAGCAACTGATTTCTCCAAGCGTTTCTACAAAGTAAGGAACCAACCACACTCGACCAGACGCTCCTCTGGAAAATAACGCACAACATGAAAGGTACACACCTGCTGGACCCGTGAGTGAACAAGAACCAGGACGCCACCAGGTGTAGAGAACAACAGAGTTGTTACAGTGCCAATAGGATGGCCAGCACAGGTAGATATCTAAATAGGTTGTCTTTTGGTTCTGGAATCCGCAGAAGATACCTTTTGTTCACTCAAGTGTAATTGGTATCGTTAGTGTGTAAATCTCGAATATACTTTGTTAACTAATAGTTATAAGCTCACTGTACATACTGGCCTCATAACTTGGGTCAGTGCCGAACACAACATTTCAGAGGTGATACTCCTCCTATCAAGCACATCCCTCACCACAAAAGCATCACACACTTATTATCAGATGCTTTTTGCAGTACAGGTAACATTTAAAGAGATTTTTCCAATTTTTTATTTTTTTTTTAAATATGCATAGTTGCATTTTGTAACTGCTTCTGAAATAGCTTTGTATGGAAGTGTAGAATTCGGAGTAAATTCACAGTAGACGGAACTTTTTTGCTTGATCATTCAACGTTTATTAAGTGTTTTCTTTTCTTTTACAGTTTCTGAACAATTGTGTATTGATGTATAAACTAATCGGCATTAGTCTATCATGTTAACAGACAATGAAAATATATTGTGGGAAACAGGTGGTTTATTATGGGATCATTTTCTTGAGTTTGGCAATGATTATTTCTAAGTAGTTAATTTGTATTCTTTTCATGGGACTATTATGAGTGGCACCTGTGATTTGGCACCCTAAATGCTGTATGTGTCACTCACAATATGTGAGCGTGTCACGTCGGTCTCAATTGCCATTAACATGACCCTGATGGGAAAATGTAGGTCACACACAACTCTCCCTGTTTGTGTCTGGCGTTAGCCACGAGCATTTCCAATGGCTGGTGGTAGGACTAGATCTTATAGAGTTTGGGCCAGCCACAAACAAGTGGGAAAAGCTTTTGATGCAGTTTGCATTCATTGTTCCATTGAGAATAACAGCCACGGTTGTGACCCTAGTCTTTTAGAACGTCTTAGAGGTTTAAGATATGCAAAACAAAAGATCCTTTCAAATCTACACATGCACACGGTAGTTATTTATACATGCTCAATGGTCCGGACACTTCCTCACAGATAAGTTAAATAATTCTGTTTCAGACCTTTCGGCCGTGTTTATCGGTTCCATCCGAACATCTTACGGTATGTTTTTTCTGAACACAGAGGGTTATCCTCTTCTTGAGTTATCAGCTGAGATCATTTCACCAACAGACTAATGCTTGTGCTGTAGCTGATCTGTGGTTTTGTCCCACAACATGAATCCACAGGAGGCCCTCCAGTCACTCTTGGCCTGGCAGGTGGGCTGGGTTCGTCAGAGGTAGGCTGATGGACAGATCAACACGTCTGCCTTGGACTCATCAGTCTGCTCAAAGCACCCAAGTGTGAAATTAATTCTGTCCTCCCACCAAACCAACCAACCAACCACACTCATGCATACACACATACGCACACACACACTAAAAACGCACACTTTAAAGAACTTGTTAACAGCAGGTGCTCTGATGGTTTGGGTCCTATTTTCTCTGTTGGCTTTCCACCTCAGTAATACACCATGTCTGGTGATTAATCTTGGGGGTCACCTATCTTGGGGCGTCTGCGGTGGGGGGGGCTGATAGATGATGGCCGGCTGGTGTGGCCCTTAGAGAGCTGGCTGCTGCTGTTTGGGTCCGTCAGGACAGAAGTCGAGAACCGAGGATGAAAACGGACAACCGGCAATAACGGAAAAAAACTAGGGAGAACGTGTAAATAACCACAGTACACTTGCTGACGATATGGAGGTCTGACTGTGTCTGATGCTGCAGCCTCCTCCGAGGTGGCACAGAAGGAAGAGGGGGCAATTACTCTCAATTAAGACACTCGTCAAATTGATTAACAGGCCTTTGGTCTGTTGGTAGGTCTGCAGTATGTCTCAAGTATCATACAAGTATGTGAATGGGCAGATCTCTTGATGTGTTATTCAAGGGCCACTTTCATGGAAACAGATTAAGCCTTTCATGTGCACACTTTCACGGAAACAGATGAAGCCTTGTTCGAGAGAAAAGAATCCAGCTCAATAGAGATTTTATCATTAAGCCAGATTTTTTTTACGAGGACTGGGTCCCAAATGTTAACCACTTTTGACAGTTGTCGTTAAAAGGAGAATGTCCTCCCGGAAAGATTTCTAAAAAACGGTCAGAATGGTAAATGTTTTGTCCATTAAACATTTGTTTGTTTTCACAAGGCCAGGTTAATTTTAGCAGAAATCAGCAGAAACGTTTTTATTTGATCATACTGCATTTATTTTCAGTTAAATAACATCCGAGATTCCTTTTCTTGCATGACTTTTTTCAGTTTAATCGCCTATTACATCACACTATTGGGAGATTTCAACAAGACTCAGGTAGTGAGGGCTGTCTTTTTATTCAATTGTAGAGATAAATCAGACTTAGATTAGCCTAACCCTCCATCAACTCTACTGTCATCAGGATAAAATCAGTCTGGTAATTGACTCAACTATAGAAGTCTTTGTCTCAGACTGGAGATTGAAAGTGAAATATTCATTGTGCAAGCAGTTATGTGAGCGAACGTGCATAAGCAGTCCTTGGACCTTCGCCAGAACTGGGAGAGAAAAAGAACTGCAGGAATAACTAGGATGGCACACATGCTCTTGTAGGTGGTATGAAGACAATACATGACAATGACAATACACGTGACTTCTTTCCAAGAGGGTCACTCCTCGCCACAAACAGTGAACTGCTACTGACTGTCCATGTTCACAACAACAACCGAATGTCTCTGTGCAGCGGCTACTGTTGTGTGTTTTGTAGTGGAGATATCTACCATTGCTCTATGCAAGACTAACACTTTACATACTAGCGTACGCCCATAATGGGTTTCTTGGTGTGGAAGTGACATTACCAGCCAGTCAGGCAAATAAACAGAGTACATATGTTATAAGATTGATGGTTCTGTGTTTTGTCCAGCCATGTGTATTCTACTGAACAATATCTGGTAATATAATTGAATTGTGATGCGTAAAAATATGTTAAATATCTTTGTGTAACAGACTGTTCAGTGGCACTCAAATGCATCTTCAGGCAAACTCAAGCCTCAAACCTCTTAGCCTCTTCTCTGGTTCTACTTTCTGTTTACTTCCTGTTGACATTTTAACTCTTAGTATGTGAGCCTGTGGTGTGTTGTTAAAGACTAAGCTCCTATTAAAAAAATGCCAGTGACAATCCATAGATGTTTTGAATAATAATTAGGACTATAATTACCTGGTTAAATAAAGGTTACATCGAAATAATAATGATAGCATTGCTAAAAATAGGCATTAAAATTGACTCAGGAAAATCCATATTTGTACTGGTTAAGTATAAAATATGACTATGGTCACTGGGACCTTAACCAGTACAAATATGCTTGTCTCAAGGCAACTACTCAGGCCGGTTCGATGTGTGCTTTTATTCATATCTCTCCAGTTGAAATACCCCAAAATATCGAAACCTCGCTTTAATAGGCTGTTATTCTGCTGCCCCCTGCTGACAGTTTGTGATATTACACCAAAAACAGAACATAATGTACCTGTTATGTAGTCACTGTATATGCTTTTTGTATTTTTTTTACATTAGACAATGAGTCTATCAGTCTAAAGACAACCGAAGTGTCTGCGTTTCTATTTGAAACTTCTGAACATTTAGAGGTTATTTCATTCACTTGATCATCCAACTGAAATTATCAACCTTTTCCAAAAACCTGAAAATGTGTTCTCAGTGGAACTGGAAAAAAAGATTTTAAATAGATAATCATATTTACTAAATGCACTTTTAAGCTACACACGTGGCCACCCTTTAACTGACATAGACATCCCCTCTGGTGGTGGTGAGAGCATCATTAAAAATGCAGTCCTCCCTGCTGGTATGCACTCTTTACATATGTTCTTTTGTTTTTGATATTATCTGTAATATGTATCTGTATATTTTGCTCTCATTTGCATATGTTATATATATCTATATTATTGGGATGATTATTGTCAACAATATATGTATTTACACTGGCCATTATGGAACTGGACAGTGCCAAGAATAACAGGGAACCATCACCTTTGGTGCAAGTTCAAACATGCACTCAAATACACGCACCCACCCACGAACACGCAAACACACATATTTTGTTCCATCAAGGCATTTTGCAAGGTGGAACGTGTTCAATCGGTATATATGAACTCCCCGGGGTCTCCGCGCATCAGTTTTATGCCCGTCTCATTAAAGTTATTTTCGGAGAAAAGCAATGAGGAGAATAATGATGCAGAAAAAAAGATGAATGATGCTGGGATTCCACTTGATTCGTTTCCTTGGCAACCTGAAGTAAAATTGCATCTGAATGCAGTGAAATTAACTCCAGGGAATGATATCGCCACGGTCACAGGGTTGGCCTTTTAATTCAAGTTCATGGGGTTGATTTATCTGTGGAATAACATGCAGTGAATACATCACCTGCGAAGTGGTCTTCCATTTTACATCCTTCGACAGGTGAGCTGATTTTCAAGCACCTTCATTAATAAAGGCCGCTCAATTACAAAAAATCACGCCGAAATATTATTTTATCCACTTATCCATTACGCACACCGGCGCTAACCTACATCGACAGGCAGACCCTCTAAATTGGGGGTCCTTTTTCTGTCAATAGTGTTAAAGTGAAGAGCACATAATATGTGTACAGATTGTTGGAGAAAACATAACTTGTCACTATCTGACGTAATGGAGTCCTCTAGACGTCTCAGCGGTTTGTGTTGATGCCAAATAGAGGCGCCTGCCCTGCGTTGCCTCTAATTGGGGAGCCTATTTAGGTGGCCATTTTACATCCACTGTTGGGGTTCATTGTTGTGTGTATTGTGCTTTTGGGTGCTACCACACGGTGGGTGTTGTTTTGAAAGCATGTTTTATTAACCACACTTATGTTTTCTGCCAGCCATGCGTCTGGGTTGTACCTCAACCCAACTCAGAATTAACCATTGCCAACCGACACAGCGAAGCTGGATCACGGAGGAGCTCCTTAAAGGTAAAGAGGTTTTCTGTGAAGGAGTGCCGGTGTGGTCTAGCACTGTGGGGAGATATCGGGACTGACGGAGGCGTATGTGGAAACGCTCCACCAGTATGGAGGTACAGCCGGCTTCTACACTTGAGGATTAGTGGACCCCACCAGGTTGGATAACCAGGCCCTGGAGGTGTAGGTGAGTTGGTGAAGGGCATGGCTGGACCTCAGTGTCCCCAGGCCGGAGCTCTGGGGTGTCGTTCCCCAGCCTGGTGCCTCCAGTGTACACTGTCACCATAATGATGGAGCCCTCAAGGCATCTCGGTGGTGTCAGAACAGCACAATGTTATGGTTCATTGTCATGTGTTTTAGTGCCATTGGTTGCCTCCACTTTTGTTGTTTTTATAGCATGCAATGTTAATTAAACTTGTTGAGCCGCTTTACATGTGGTGTACTTTTTCACATCAGATCATCAACACTGCTTATGCATAGATTTGCTGCTTTACTGCCCACTGCTTTGGAAATGTACAAAAGTTAAAAAAAAAGTTGTTTCCAAAGCCTACCATCATATTGTGCCCTGCCAAAACCTCTATCCTCTAACTATCACCACAAAAATAAAGCCTTGTCCCGCCCTTCTCCACGGTTTATCCTGTAGCAAGTTCTGACCCAGGTTCTGACCCAACTGTCCATCAAATGTCATGTTGTTGAGAAGTGTTTAAGAATGGGTGTCTTTGTAAACCCTCTGTGATGACGGCTATGGTTAAAGAGGCTTTCTAAAAGACATTTGATAAGATGTCTCAAAATATCTGTTTAGAATTATAATTGTTGGTTCTCTGTTAACATGAGCCATCCAATTTTAAGAACTGTTACTTGAAAAACTGTGTTTTGGCATGTTTAAGAGGACACCGTAATGAGTCAGTGTGATTGGTCTAGTTGTTCGGATTCTCCCTGGAACTAAAGTCAATGGTGCTGTTCATTTTTTATGGATATCATGAATCAGTTGTTTCGAGTAACAGAAATACAGCTAATTATTGTTGTAATCACAGCAAAACAAATTATCTTTATTTGCAATTATCTGCAATCCATGTGTAACCCTTTTTGTTAGTTAGTTTATGTAATAATCCATTCATTAATTTCTCAGAGTGCATACCTAATTGGCATGCAAAACACCTGCAAGTGGGGAAAAGCTATGCATTTGTTAGAGATGGAAATTTGGGTGGTTAGTTTTAGTCACTGGCAGCAGAGATTGGAAAATATCATTGGTCAAAAGGTTGATTTTAAGAGTGACCGTTGTGCAATATCTACCAGAGCACAGTTTAAGGAATGATATCTGGCTGAAAAGGACCAGTTAACCACAGACTTAGGGCTCTTTGCGTACGACTGGACAAAGTGATTACGGAGAACTCTAATGATCTGTACCACTGTAAAGCAGTAAGTACTGAGTGGGATGATAAGAAGGTACACTTGGGATTACCTCCACCATTATGACAATGAGACCCTCCAGAAATCTCAGAGGGCATTATGAGTGGTTGGTCCAATTACTGGACACGGATGCTTGTACACCATTACCTTCAGGATAGAGTAAGCAAGTTTAGTTGTATAGCACAAATCATACATAGAAGCAATGCAATGTGCTTTACAAAGGAAAAAAGAAGAAATAATAAAAATTATGCATTTTATATTCATAGCAACCTGTTTCATGGCATTGTGTACATTTCAAACAATACATCTAAGTAGAAGTCGTTAAAACTTCCAGGTCTTGAGAACCTTATTCAAAAGGGCTCTAGAACATTTCCAGGTCTAAAGAACCTGCCAGAGAAGACTTTAGAACTTCCAGGTCTATAAAACTTTATTTAAAAGATATATTGAACCTTTCCAGGTCTCTAGAACATTGCGGATAAGTATTTAGAACTTCCAGGTCTATTATATAGAGATGCTAGTACATTTCCAAATTACTGTACAGCAACGATAAATCACAACAGGTCAGTGGCATTTAAATAAGCAGCGCACAATTTTACTGTGTGTAATCAACGTCTATCAAACTAATCTATGGAATTAGATAATGTCTTGTAACTTTATGATGAATACATTCTAAGTACAAGAAATTAATAAGCCAATGTTGTATTAAATTGAGCACTTAGACATACTTCATTTAACCCATTAGCCTGGCAACCTCTTAATTGTTCTTTGTTTCTCCCACTTGTTCTCACACACACACACACACACACATACTCACAACACAGACACTTTCCCCACTGCTTGTCTTTTCCCTTGACAAGATTAGCTTGTAAAATTATTTTATATAGCTACATTTAGCTTCTTAAATTTCTCCCTTTTCAATCGCTACACGTATCTATTTTACTACCTCTCCTTCCTATAGCTACATTTAGTTCCTTAACTAAGTTCTTCAAATATAGCTACATTTAGCTCCTTACTGCCTATCCATTATATAGCTACATTTAGCTCCTTACTGCCTCTCCATTCTACAATTAGCTCCTTACTGCCTCTCCATTATATAGCTACATTTAGCTCCTTACTGCCTCTCCATTATATAGCTACATTTAGCTCCTTACTGCCTCTCCATTATATAGCTACATTTAGCTCCTTACTGCCTCTCCATTATATAGCTACATTTAGCTCCTTACTGCCTCTCCATGATATAGCTACATTTAGCTCCTTAAATAGCTCCACCTTATATAACTACTCGTAGCTCCTTAAATGGCTCCAACTTATATAACTACTTGTAGCTCCTTAAATAGCTCCACCTTATATAACTACTCATAGCTCCTTAAATAGCTCCCCCTTATATAACTACTTGTAGCTTCTTAATTAGCTCCACCTTATATAACTAATTGTAGCTCCTTAAATAGCTACACCTTATATAACTACTCCTAGCTTCTTAAATAGCTCCACCTTATTTAACTACTTGTAGCTCCTTAAATAGCTACACCTTATATAACTACTCCTAGCTCCTTAAATAGCTACACCTTATATAACTACTCCTAGCTCCTTAAATAGCTACACCTTATATAACTACTCCTAGCTCCTTAAATTGCTCCACCTTATATAACTACTCCTAGCTCCTTAAATAGCTACACCTTATATAACTACTCCTAGCTCCTTAAATAGCTACACCTTATATAACTACTCCTAGCTCCTTAAATTGCTCCACCTTATATAACTACCCCTAGCTCCTTAAATAGCTCCACCTTTTATAACTATACTATGACTAAAAATGTGATGAAACATGAGTAAAAATATATGTATGACTTTAAGATGGTAAAACAAATATATAATTTACAACATTGAATAACAGTAATATATTTCTCCAGCAGAGGATGCTGTCTTCTCCATCATCATCATCCTTGTGCTGTGTGATGCACTTGTGTCTAGTGAAACCTTCTCTAGGAGGGGACATTTTCACTATGTATTCCCCAACCCTGTCAATCATGTTCAATCTCTATCCAAAGATTGTCGACTACATTAATCATTTTGACGTTTTGCTCAGTCATCTGTTCCAGAGTTTAATTTGTGAGTCCAGTAAACTTAATGTCATGGAACACGATTAAATGACGTTCCAAAAATAACAATGTCATCTTCCCCTGGCAACAGTTAATTATGTTTGCAGGATGCACATGTAATTGAGATCATGTTCTCAATGTGTTGTTGTCGAGTTTAGTAAACAAAAATAACACATTTAAATCTCACATTTTTTAATAATTTTAATATTTTTTGGGGTAAAAGCAAATGTTGTGAACACCAGATTTTCCTCACATCAATGGGCTGTATTCTATCCGTTTGTGGAGTGAGAGTTTCCAGTTATTCAAGCACGCCTTTGGATCGCAGATTTTTACACCTGAAGAGGCCCCGATAATCCATAGCTTTAGCTGATGCTGTAGCCCCTGAGGTCATTCTTTAGGTCAACACCCTGATATGTTCAGTGTGTCGACATGAGCTGAGGTGTGTTTACTATAGCTGTCCATTCGAGGTTGAAGATTCATTGGCCACCACGGGAGGCAGAAGTTGTGGTGGTGGGAACTAATCAATTGTCTGAAATAGTGATAGCCCTCTCGAAAAACCCTGACGAGTGTGGTATGTAGTTCTCTAGCCGGCTAACCGCTGGACATCTCTTCACAAAACGATACGTTAGTAATTCAGAACATAGTTGGTTGTCTTGTCGACCTTGTGCCTCTTGAGCATTACACACAAGCTGAAACAAGAGAGCAGCTGGGTTAGGGTACTCAGTCTGACCCAAAACTCACCAACGCCAACGTGCCCGGCTATAACTGGTCAGTCCACCCCCGGCGATGCTGCTGTTCTGCAAACAAGACTTGGCGGTGAAGATTAAAGGTTACAAGTAGGTGACTGTAATACCATATTTTGACACTTAATATCCCTACGGAGCTACATGTGCTGGAAACATATCTTGAAACTAACAAACAACTCTTGCAGGCTTGCTGGTCAAACAATGGCCTATTAAACAAGCCGTATACTATCTGATTTGTGGATTCTGTGAAATGTTAATCATTTTCCTGGATTTACAGAGATCCTGGTTGTAGGATTTCAGATGTCCTGCTGAACACACACACGCGTACGTACATTGAATGAACAGAAAGAGATTGTCCGTAAGTTATTTATGGCATATTAGGGTAGATTGGCAGCCCATGAAACCAAAGCAGGACGCCAGGGCAGGAAATGTAGCCATCAACCTGTGCTCTGTGGGAGGAAACTCATGGACCTAAAGTGGATGTCGAAAAGAAGGAAAAAGATTAAACAGTATGCAGAGAACAGAGAATAAAAAAGAGTGGAAGTTCAGGCTATGTGTGAGTATGCATACAGGTTGCGTAGGCTTGAGACAACCAGGTAGCAGTAATGTAAACATCCATTAACAGAGTAATTGCATGTTGCCATTACATGTATTTACACTGTTGACCTCATGTAATTACATGTAGGCCACCAAAATGCTTGCATTGAATTGTGAGGATATGTTATCTTTATGGCTTCATTGATTGAGAGGTGGTGTCCATTTTGTGTTCATTTCGTGTTAAAAAATTATGTACGTGTTAAAACCTTGGACAGTGTAGCGCAAGCTAAGGCCTTACAAATTATTACATTCGTCACAGTACTCTGTGGTGTGGATCATGAAAACAATAACATATTTGGGTTGATTTAAATGTTAGAACCAAAAAGATAGCCTCAAGATGCTTTTGGGACCCTGGCTCAGAATGTGAATAGAGTTAGGGCTTGGTTTGTATATGTTACATGGGAGAAGAGGACTAGAGACGCTAGATTGTTTTGTTTTCAAGTGTAAAGGAAACTGTGTGGAAACTATGTCAAATTTCTGTGCAGTGCACAAGCCAATCGCTGTAGTTTCCAGGTAACCCTCGAACATACCAAATGGAAATTATTTTGCAAACAGTCAGGTCTAGAGTTTCTTTGTAAACAAGCCCCTAGTAAGATAAGGTGCTTCAAGGTATTTTGCGAGCAGTTACAACTCACCTCTAACACTATGAAAGTCGATAAATCTGCCATTTTATTATTTTTTGGTTTCGGAAATTGGTCACAGAGGTTTTTCCTAGTAAAGTAGGTTGGGTTTAAGGTTTAACCCAGTCGACCACTCAGAAGCATTAACATTGTATCGTGGTCTTTCTTCAGCCAGAGATCCAACACTTTCTTAGATGATGTCACTGCTGGTTACATTCATCGCACACGTTTACTCTGCATGCACCCTCATGCCCAAGGGGCGGCGGGAGCGGGGGGGGCTAGGGGAGGGGCTACAATTCTTTAACACCTGCTATTAACAATCTACCCCCCCCATAACTCCCCCAATCAAAAGTCTCTGGCGCCCAGAGATGGGAAGTAACGAAGTACAATTAATTCGTTACTGTACTTAAGTAGATTTTTCAGGTATTTTTACTTTACTATTTGTTTTTGTGCCGACTTTTTACTTTTACTCCTTACATTTTTAAGACAAATATCGGTACTTTCTACTTATTACATTTTGCAAAAGTGGCTCGCTACTTTAGTTGCAAATAATTTCACTGCAGTTACCGTTATTAATTTTCGCGTCATCAATACCAAATTCAATCTAATTGGATGAGAATATATATGCATTTGACGCACCACCACAAGACGACTCGACAGATTCGGCGGCATTCATTCGCAGCAAATCATTGCAGCTTGTTGGGTAACGTTCGCATAGTATTATGGTAGGGTGGCCAATAGAACGCTAATAAATTCACCCATGCTAACAGCGCCGTCTCTAGATAGCCTATTACGCTGGAACGCATGCGCGTGCCCATAGCAAACGTATTGAAAACAACCGCCACTAAGCCGCTTCGAACCTAACAATAAGCTAAATGTCCCACTTCCGCATAATGGCACCAAAACAGGTCGGCTTTTTTTATTTTGCTACTATAAGCTCATTTGATGACGAAATCGAAAAATAACAACTGTTCTATGTAGTAAAAACATCTGGTCGCTTACATTTGCATTAGGTGGAAGTATTTCGAAAAATATTTCAGACTATTTCTTGTATGCGCTTAAACATTTGCATTAGGTGGAATAAAATGATTTTGAAAAAATGATATTTCAGACTATTTCTTGTATAATGGGCAGAGCTCAGAGTTTGACGTTTTCTTGACATTTGGAAGCCCGCTAAACTGTTATATCTTATTAAAAAGCTGAGGTTCTGCTGAATAAAATGATGCCTGACTTGAAAAGATTTGGAAATATACATTTTGAGTAATTTGCCCTCTGAAGCTCCCCATGCCCCGCCATAGGAAATGAATGGGCAGAGCTCAGAGTTCTGAAAAAAGACCCATCGTTTTCTTGTCTAGTATTTGCTGACTAGACTAAGCCCATGGAAGCCTAAACTGCTATATCTTATTGAAAAGCTGAGGTTCTGCTGAATAAAATGATGCCCGACTTGAAAAGATCTGGAAATATACATTTTGAGTAATTTGCCTCTAAAGACCGGCATCACTCTCCTCGCCATAGGAAACCAATGCCAACCAAAGAGTGATGCCGGTCTTTAGAGGCAAATTACTCAAAATGTATATTTCCAGATTTCCAGTTATAAAAACCGATTCTCTTATTGGAACTCTGAGCTCGGCCCATTGGTTTCCTATGGCGAGGGGAGTGATGCCGGTCTTTAGAGGCAAATTACTCAAAATGTATATTTCCAGATCTTTTCAAGTCGGGCATCATTTTATTCAGCAGAACCTCAGCTTTTCAATAAGATATAGCAGTTTAGCGGGCTAGTCTAGTCAGCAAATACTAGACAAGAAAACGTGGGTCTGTTTAGAACTCTGAGCTCTGCCCATTCATTTCCTATGGCGGGGCATGGGGAGCTTCAGAGGCAAATTACTCAAAATGTATATTTCCAAATCTTTTCAAGTCAGGCATCATTTTATTCAGCAGAACCTCAGCTTTTTAATAAGATATAACAGTTTAGCGGGCTTCCATGTCATCAAGCGTTATACAAGAAATAGTCTGAAATATCATTTTTCGAAATACTTCCACCTAATGCAAATGTAAGCGCACTTGATACCGTAAACGACCAGATGTTTACTACATAGAACAGTTGTTATTTTTCGATTTCGTCATCAAATGAGCTTATAGTAGCAAAATAAAAAAGCCGACCTGTTTTGGTGCCATTATGCGGAAGTGGGACATTTAGCTTATTGTTAGGTTCGAAGCGGCTTAGTGGCGGTTGTTTTCAATACGTTTGCTATGGGCACGCGCATGCGTTCCAGCGTAATAGGCTATCTAGAGACGGCGCTGTTAGCATGGGTGAATTTATTAGCGTTCTATTGGCCACCCTACTAAGTTGTACACAGGGAAAAGAAAGAAAGCTTACTTGTTTATCGCTTATGGCTGAGCCTGTTGTTCTCCTGTAGCTGTCTCTGTTTTCGAGACCACTTAAGTTAACGTTACTCGTTCTTCACAAATCGACTTTATTTTGGGCTAATGTTAACGTTAATGTCTCAAACCTCTCAGACGTAAGTTAGAGGACTTGTTTTTTTATTATTATCATCAAGACCACTACGTGTTTTCTTTCAAACTGTGTGAGCTGGTTAACACTAGAAGCGCCAACAGCCCACGCCCGCGGGCGTTGCAGTTAGTAATTAATATATATATATATATAATGTTGAAAAGCTACAGCCTCGTGACTATGACATGACTATTCCTTGAAACGTGCTATTACCGTGTCCCGTTTTCAGAATTGCAAAATCACAAACCGAACACTATATAAAACTACTATTTACATGTTTTTTGATACCCAAACTGCCCTCCTGTCGCCATAATCCTTGGTACCCAAGAGGGGCTAATTGCGGTACCCAGACACTGATCACATCTCACTGGGCTTATGACGTCAATGGTTGAATGGGCGATACGCAGACAAAAGACTGAGAGATATTACATTTGTATCTTTTCTTAACGGCCCTAATAGCTGTCATACAGTTGCTATACCTGTGCTTTACCCATTTAGAGGTAGAGGCTGCATTTACAGTGTATTGAAATGTTAAGAAGTAATTATGGGCTATGTATACTGTGTATGTTGCTAGTTAAAATATACTAACATATAGGTTTTAGGTCATGGTGCCTAATGTTTCACATTTCATAGTAAGTTATGTCAGAGGGTCTTGGCTACATCACTGAACATTTTTTTGTGTGTTTGTCTGTATTTTCACTCACAGAGAAAGCATGTCAATCATATGGAGAGATACAGAAACCTCACTTCAGTTGTTCAGAAAAGAAAGTCAACCCCGAATGCAGACCCATCACCCAAACAACCAAAGTTATGGGAAGCCAAGAGAGTGTCACAGGTCAGTGTGGATAAAGGAATCATTGACTTTGTCATTCAAGGTCTACACCCACTCAGTGTAGTTGAGCAGCAGGGATTTAGAGACCTTCTGCTTCTCCTCCAGCCCGATCTAGCAGTGATGTCTCGTGGCACACTTAAAAACAAAGTGGAAAAAGCAACACAAGAAATGAAAAATAATCTGAAATTGGCCTTGAAGAAAGTTGAGGTTATTGCAACCACCACAGATTGCTGGACCGCACACAGACGGGGGTTTATAGGTGTCACTGCGCATTGGATAGATGGTGCAACTCTGCAGAGGTGCTGTGCTGCCCTAGCGTGCAAACAGCTAAAAGGGTCACATACCTTTTCTGCCCTCGCTAGTGCTCTCAACGATATACATGTGGAGTACAACATCCGCGAAAAAATTGTTTGCACAACAACTGACAATGGTTCAAATTTTATAAAGGCCTTTAGAGTTTATGGTGAGCTGGATGAAAATAACAATCCGGATACTGCACTTCAGGGTGCGAGGGCAAGTACGGGAGAAGGAGAGAGTGATGAAGAAGAAGAGGGGGGAGATATCACAAGTGTTGAGTTTGTTGAAGCCGAGACAATATTGGATGAAGATAATGGCTTGGAATACCAGCTGCCAAAGCACCAACGTTGTGCATGCCACCTTCTCAACCTGATCTCCACCGCTGATGCCTTGAAAGCAAATGGAAATCCAGTCTACAAGCGGCTGTCTCGTTCAGCATTTTCCAAGTGTTCAAGTCTGTGGAGCAAAAGCTCAAGATCTACCACAGCTGCTGAAATCATACAGGATAACTGCAAACTTCAGCTCCTGAGGCCCAATGAGACACGGTGGAACTCCCTCTTCTTTGCTGTGGAGAGAATTGTGAGAATCCTAAAGGAACAAGGAAAAGGAGCAATTACAGGTGTCTGCAGCGCGCTAAAGATTCCTATGTATGTACTTGCCTTTTTGTTTTGTAGATTTATTGACTGCAATGTGAGGTAGCTTCATATAATTTAGTTAATGTCTTGCAGTTAAGGATGGGTTTAAATTGGCTTAATGAATGCTATATGCTATATTCATTAATAACTTTTGTGTTTTTTGTTGTCAGGTTCACTCCTGTTGAGCTTGCTTTTTTGGCAGAGTATACCAAGACCATGAGCCCATTTGCAAAAGCGCTTGATGTTCTCCAGGGAGAGGCCAATGTGCAGATGGGATGGTTGGTATCTACAATAACACTACTCCAGGCGAAGCTCCAGCACCTCTGCTTTTCCTCCAAGTCCTGTAGCCCTTTGATTGAAGCACTTCTAGCAGGCCTTGAAAGACGTGTTGGACAGATGCTCACAGATCCAGAGCTAATTGCCACTGCCATTCTCGTCCCCAAATTCAAGACCTGCTGGACAAGTGATAAATGTGTCCTAAAACTGGGTATGTCTTGCACTGTTTGCTTTCCACTTATAATAGTGAAAAGTCCAGCATTTGAAGTATCCCTTACCTAGTGCTGTGTGTGTGTGTGTGTGTGTGTGTGTGTGTGTGTGTGTGTGTGTGTGTGTGTGTGTGTGTGTGTGTGTGTGTCACCATCTTGGAGATAGTTGACATCTTATTTGGTTTTGTGTTCCATAGGCCTTGACTACATCAAAAGTCACCTGAAGGAACAAGTTGTGGTGATGACTGAAGGCGGTGATACCTACCATTCTTCAGAGAAGGACTTTTTTTCAGCAATCAAGCAGTCCAGGTCCCAAGAAAATACCAAACAGCTGGAGACCTACCTGGGGTGCCCAGGTGATACAACGGATGTACTGAAGTCTTTCCCAGCAGTATGCCGCCTGTCATTGAGGCTAAACACGGCACTGCCTGCCTCCGCTGCCTGCGAGAGACTGTTCAGCACTGCAGGGCTGATATTTACACCAAAAAGGGCACGTGTTGATTCCAAGAACTTTGAAAATCAGCTTATTTTTAAGCTAAACAAAGGTTTCTGGTAGTATTGGATTCTCTCTGTATCATTCGAACACACATTCGCACTGATACTCATGTGTACATACATACCCACATATACATACACACACACATACATACACACAGTACATTGATGCTAAAAAAGGTTCTGGTTGTTATTTTAATTATGCCTTAGAGAAGTTATTCCACAGGTTTTGAAGGGTCTTAGGGTTTCACCCAACATCAAGCACACACAGACTTTGAGGTATACATGTGATCACTTGCGGTCTCTCTCTCCCTGTCCCTGAGATTTGCCTAAAAGTATGCAGAACTTACATGTAGATTCCTTTAAATGTTAAGGGGAAGATTAAAAAAGGAACAGGATATGTGACTTATCACAGAATCACAATTGAATTCATATCTTGCTACTCAGTCAGAATCTTATTAACCTGGAGTCCCAGTCTCTGTCACAATAATCATATATGTGATGTTTTAGGCCTATTGGCAGACATTCATTTAAAATGTAGACAATGGCATATAAAGAGCCTTTTCTCCATGTCCACTGAAGTTTCTCAGCTTGCACTCTAGTCATATTTGTGGTCCAGTTAGAATGGTTGTCATTCGCAAAGCTACTTTTACTTTTATACTTAAAGTACATTTCCAAGCCTGTACTTTGTTACTTTTACTTGAATAAATAAATTAAATCAGTACTTGTACTTTTACCAGAGTATTTCTTAACACTACTATCTGTATTTCTACTTAAGTACGAGAAGTGAGTACTTTTGCCATCTCTGCTGGCGCCGCACCTGCTCATGCCCTATAAAGACAAGAGCAGGTCAATGGTTTAGGGTTAATCGAAGCTGCATTAATGTCTTTATGATTATGTAATGATGAAAGTGTTTAGTTTAATTTATGTGATAGTGTGCAGTATACACGTGGATCTTCTATGCAGTGCGTTTGTGAATAATCGGTTTTCACTCGTTTTTACAAACGTAAGCATTTTGTCCATGTGGGAGAAACATATGCACTGGTGTTATTCTGTAACACGAAATGTATATGCCGTAATATTTGGTTTCCTGTAAAATACTAAGATCAAGATGTGGTCTTGCAGACATTTATCAGCTTTGAATTCACTTTATTGTCAAACATCACACCAGTGTTAATACACGTGATCGTGAGAAGAAGTTTCCTCAACACAGGACCCTAGAACGGTACCATAGGTGGACTATAGATTCGTACTCTATGATAATATGCAATATTATCGCACAGTCTTCATGAGCATAATGCCAAATATTACTGTACTTACTAGGATGTACAATATAGATGTACATTTGAAATGTATACTACAATATTGATATACCCTCTTAAAGACAGTGGACATTTGAAACGTGTATTTGATACATTACTTTAAAATGCGAAGTATCGTTACGACCCAACGTTGTGTGTGCGTGCGCGCGCGCGCGCGTTAATGAGAGCGGGAGAGAGAGGAGCTTGTACAGCGTAGGCCACTTATTCCCTATCACGAGTCACGACCTTAACTAAACTGGAAACCTGCATGGTAGATTTTTAAACAATTAACGCCTATGACATCAATGACAACATTAACAAATACAATGTTAACCCATTAGATGACCATATATGCAAGTTCTCGGTGCATTTACTGGGCTCGCACCCGTGTCGAGCGGCGCGCTCCTTCCATCTCCTTGACTGGCGGCTGCGCGCCGGTGTGGTTTCAGTCCATTTAACTTTCACATCTGGATACATTTCTGTTGGGGGAATCGGTGACATTAAGCCAAATTACACCCTTTGTTCCAGGTGAGTTGTCGTTCGTGTTGTTATTTAACATGTTTGTGAGAGTTCTGGCAATGCATCTGCTCATGTTGTAATAATTCTTCATAGGAGAGTGCATGTCAGTGGGGATATCCCTCTGAAATATCTGAACAAGATAAGAACTGGAGGACCTGGTGGTCTTCTGAACCCGTTCACCGTGCACGCTAAATTGGCTACTGATTCCGTATAAATGGTCGTATACAATAGGTTGCGTGTCAATGAAAATAAATGCATGTATTTTAGTTAACATGCTATAAATGGCATTATAAATATGTATGGTGTTTTTTGGGGACTGGAAATAATTTGGGGAGAAAAACCCCCAGATATATTACGTGCATGCTTGCAAACTGTGTACTCCTATATATTCCCTAGGTTTCAAATATCTACCCTTTTAAATAATGGCCAAAACATCGGATTGATCCATTCTGGTCCCATGTTCTTGTCTTTGGTGTGTAGGTGTATGCAGCTATGAGGAACAGAGACAACATTTGTCATTGTCTGCTTATCTGCTTCTCGCTTACGGTCTTATGGCAAACGAGGTAAGTCGAATAAAATAACATAAAACACATATTGATTTTTTTCACACTGAAGGAAATCTGAATACAGCCTATACCAGAATATCTGGGGAATTGATTTCAATCAAACCGTTCTGACCACAATTCAATTCTGACTACATTGTTATAGGGCATTTATATTTGAGTTTAGCCTCGGTTACGTATAGACTGCTTGTGTTTATAGCATTGGGGTTGGGGGCTCTGTGAAATGTTAAGTGTGGTGTTGTTTGCATTAATTTCCTCTGGGTGGCGATAGAGCGCAGCCACGGTTCTCAGTCTGATAAAGCAACGCTGAATTCATATGGCGTGAAGAAGAGGTCTTGATTAGACCCGCACACCGGTACCCAGTGTTCACCGTGGAGCGTGGGTCATTATATGCACATTGATTAATTTCTGGGCTCAAGAACGACATTATCAAAACTGTATGTAATGTTCAAATTAAGCATTATTGCAGCAGCTTTAGCCTACAAGCATGTATACAATGCAAATATTAAGTTTACACAAAAAATCTATTATATATTTAAATGATCAGATTGACTGGGAAGTCTCATAGTTTCTTCTTTTTTGTAAATGTTAAGCATACGTTGTGCCAGCGTTGTGAATGTACAGTATCTTGTTCACAGACATTGCCTAATCGACCAAGAAACTGATATGTTAGTCAATTGATTAACCAATCAATTATCCACATCAATCACAATAAACGAGAGCACCATTCATTCAAATAGGCTTCGCTCTGAATCTCAGATTCATGAATATTCATCTCTGATCACATTTGCCTATTGAATTGTGTTTCTGCTCCAGGATCAGATGGCACACAAATGTTGAGCTATGAACTGGGTCATCTGCGAGGAGGATGCTTGATCAAGATGGCTATGCTTTTGTATGTGATCTATGTCTAAAACCGAAAAAATCATTCCTCACGGCATTTTTCTGTCAGGAGCCCAGTTGGGAAAATAGGATTTCTTGCATAGGAGTAACCACAATTGGGCCTAGTATAAGACTTGTGGTTACTTTTATGTTTGGGCTTTAAGGTTAGGCATAGGGTTAGGCAGCAGGGCTGGATGGCTGGTTTACGTGTAGGAACAAAGGTTAGGTTGTTATGGTTAAGGTGAGGGTTAAGTTGAAGATTAGGTTCGGGCCTTGGGGATAAGGAACATGGATTGTTTGGATCCGGATTAGATTTCTGGTCCCCAGAAGGACAAATGTGTGTTCTAACTTCCTCTTTTTATTTTCTTTATTTTTGTTTATTCCCTGCGGAGTAATGGCGCCCAGACCATGTCACTCTGACTCTGTTGTTTGCTTCCCAGACCAGTGATTGCTGATTCGACAACCGATGCCTTCAAGAACAACATCACTCTCTTCACTCGGATCCTTGACAGACTTCTAGATGGTTACGATAATCGCCTTCGACCCGGCCTAGGAGGTGAGAAATGTCTCGTGGCTTCACTTTCTGTGAGAGGAAAACCGTTTCTGTGTTCAGGGCAGTGGCGGAACTAGACTTTTATACATGGGGTGGCCATGGGGTGTCCGAGGCTATTTCAGGGGGTCCATAGACAATGACAGAAAGTTAGTATTTAAAACTATAACCTGGCATAAAAGTAGAATGAATAAATCCTATGTTTGATGATCCGTCAACCCATATTTCTTCAATGTAGCAGATGGTGTGGTCCAAAAAGGTCACTTCACTAGAACCCTTTAACATAACAATAGTTAGTGTCTCTCAGACTTGGATCACTGTTTTCATGAATAAATAATCTGGATAGAATATCCTAAATATATTTAGGGAAAAAATGAGGCACCAGGGATTTATAACATTATTTCTGTGTTACAGAAAGGGCATAGTTTGTTTACAAAACACAACATTTACACACCAAAGAAAACACTGCAATTTGAAATGACAGGTTTCAAGCAGAACTTTAAAAATTAAAATAACTTTGGTGCCCAACAACATTACTTTATATGGTTAAAAAAACACAATGAATGAAAACACAATAATATAGGTAACAATTCAGGTGTTATTAAAAATATTCTTTGTTTACACCATTTCTGATATTTCACTACGTAGGGCTCCATTTAAACAATACAAATGCTGCTAGCGTCTCTTCACTCAGGAAAGGGAGCGAACTACTCCAGTCATCTCCACTTATACCCCCAAACCCCGCGAGATTACAAACACCGAACTATCAATACCCCCAAACCCCGCGAGATTACACACACAACTATCAATACCCCCCAAACCCCGCGAGATTACAAACACCGAACTATCAATACCCCCAAACCCCGCGAGATTACACACACATAACTATCAATACCCCTCAAACCCCGCGAGATTACACATACATAACTATCAATACCCCCCAAAACCCGCGAGATTACACACACATAACTATCAATACCCCCCAAACCCCGCGAGATTACACACACATAACGATCAATACCCCCCAAACCCCGCGAGATTACACACACATAACTATCAATACCCCCAAACCCCGCGAGATTACACACACATAACTATCAATACCCCCCAAACCCCGCGAGATTACAAACACCGAACTATCAACTTAAACACTTGGAACGTTAACACATAAACAGGTCCCAGGTCACAACAATACTTACTTCAAACATAGGATTTTTTTAATCGTGAAAATGTGGAAATGATCTCTCTTTGTCCTCGATTTAAATAACACGCCGCAACGTATCAAAATAAATGCTTCTTTCAACAAGCGGTCAAATAAGAAGTCAATCATCATCAAACTGCCAATAGAGAATACCAATTTTGGGGTGGCACCCGGGGTGGCCAATCAGATGTCGGGGGTGTCCAGTGCCACCCCGGACACCCCTCTGGCTCCGCCCCTGGTTCAGGGTCTAAGAGTCGGAGAGATGTTTTAGGATCAGTACACCCTATTAGATAACAATAAGGGAATGATTGCAAGCATCATACTCGTCATCGACCTGCGTCATGGAATCGTGTAATTTTGTCTGTTTTGGAAAGGTCCTTTACAGGAGGACTAGTAAGCGTTTTATTGTTGTTGCTCCAGAGTAAACTGAGACTCTGTAATTGTTTTGTCATTGTTACAGTGTTAACTAACAGTTGGTAGTTCAGTGGTAGAGTGCATGCTTTGTGTGTATGACGTTCAAATCCCAGCTGCTCCCCAGGTCGCCGTTGCAAATGAGAAATTGTTCTCAATCGTCCTACCTTGTTAAATAAAGGTGAATTTAAATTAAAACTAGTGGGAGTTAACTGTAGTTGCAGTTACAAGCGTATATCCTGATTAAGGTACATTTGAGCCATGAGGCAGGAGGGTGTGTAAAATTATGATGGAGGTGATATGTTCTCATGATCTCTGATAGAGTGGCTGGTTTCAGGACATTCACTAGCCGTGGTATATTTACCATTATATCATGCACCTGATTGCCGTAAGAAACCGTGCTACCGAAACACTGAGAGCATCAGAAAAACCTGTTCTGTCATGATCGTGTAAGCTCTCTCTTATACCACAGCTCTACGTCAATCAGCATTCAGGATTTGAAACACCGGGTTTATAATATTATTTAACATATAACATTCTTAAAAATACATTTCGTAGAAACCAAGGGTCCTAGATTAAACACAGGACATTGCCTTGCCCTTTTAAAATGTATTTTTATCCCCACTTTCTGGTGGCTTGTCTGCGGCACTTTCGCTCCTCTACGACACTCAGAACGACTCACCTGGGAAAACAGCTGACACTTCCTGTAGTAGCTTGATGGCCTCTCACAGAATACATTAATGCAGCTTTACAAAGGGCAAATTGTTAAAGCCAACACCATAATTCTGGGATTTTGCTTAGACATAGGGGAGTGTATCCATAAAAAAATAATGGTTATTGATTTAATGATGTCATGGCGTCTATGTTCTTTAACCTTCAGCCTTCAACTTGTATTTTTTGGCCTCCAGTCTCTCTTTCCACACATACGTCCTTAATGTGAGCATATTGCTAAATCCCTCTGAGACATTCTGTATTCGTCCAAACACCCGAACGTCAACAGCATTGCATTCTAATAAATGTGACCAACGGATCATAAACATTTTTCGTGGTAGGTGCGGATTGAGGATATTAGCCAATAAACCAAATGGGAATCACTGAGGCATGTTGAAATCGGACTGTTGATGGTATTGTGAGGAATGACAAGTCGTTTTGGGATTGGTTTAGCTAGTCAGCTACGCCTGTAAGCTACGCCTGTAATGACGAGGTGGAGCACATCCACCCAGTATCTCCTATCCTCATATGCAATGCATTTGAACATTAGCAATAACAGATAAAAGCAGATGACGTGTAGAGACAGCATCTACATTTATGATATCCAACCTTCCCTCAGGTCCATAACAGATTCATTTCTGCTACACAGAGGTGGACATGATGTTTGTACTGTATTTGATTCCCATTATGCGTTGGTCAGTTCATGTTCTATCACTGCGAATTGGGACATCCTTTTGGATATGTCTTTGCTGTTCATATGTCCTTTTTCTCAGTGACCCCCCACATAATGACTCTGGCCCCTGGACACAGCTATCATATATTTCAGATGCTATCATATTTTTAAACGTTAACCCATGATTTATAGTTGGACGTAGCTGCTGAAATTACCTTGGAGGTTTTCAGATATCCTCTTTGGTGAACTTTGACCTGTTCACACATACGTTCAACCTAGCCCCCCCCCCCCATATCATCTTCTGTCTTGGCCTGGACTGAAGAAGCATTATTTCCTCTGTCTCATTTTCTTTTACTGCAATTTCACCAAGTCTATGTATCTGAATAGGGGACTGTGGACTGAGGTGTTTTCTAGTGATGCATTTAGATCTAACCCCTTTGAGGTCTTCACTCCTTCTCTCCCAAAGCAGCGATTGTCCCACTTAAAAACTCCTCACTGTCCCTGTTGAGGGTTCAGCTGAGATAGGGACGTGATAGCTGAGAGCGTGGGAGAGAAGTGGCCGGAAAACCCATCTCGTTCAGTCTCCCCTCCATCTAAATCAATGTGACTGCGGGGTCTCGTGGCTGACTCCAGTTATGTGAGGTGGAGTGTAGCATGAAGTGCCACGCACAAACACACACATACATGCACGCACCCACACACACACATACGCACACGGAACTACACGACACACACACACACACACACACACACACATGCTCCATGTAGTTTTGACATATCTGTGCCAGGACATTGCGTCACGTCTATGTATTACAACATGGGATATCCACTATTTTCTCAACTAAGATGCCAACAGCTTTGTCTGTCATTCGTGCAGTAATGGATAGGATTTCATTGCTACAGGAAACACCCAACTCCTCTTATTTACCTACCAATCTGCAGCATAAAGTCACTGTTAATGGCTGGTTGTGCAAGCTCCTTCTCCATTTGGAACCAACTCTAATTTGATCTCCACAATCTCCTTCACAAGTGTATACTACGTGTACGCGTTAGCTTGTGTGTGTATTTGTATTGGCCCCTAAAAGCTCAAATTGTTCGACACTGAATTCATGACTGAAATCTAAATAATGCATTATGTATGCTGTGCCTTCAGAAATTATTCAGACCCCTTTGCTCTCTCCACATTTCTTCATATTTTTTGCCATCTGTCTAGACACAATACCTCATGACTGGAAATTGTAAACACATTTTTGGAAATGTGTCCCAATGTATTGAAAAGAAAACAAACTGATATCTCATGAACAAGTATTCAGACTGTTTGCCATTACGTGAGTCTGTGATAATCGTTGAGCTTTCTTTAGAACTGGATTGGAGTATTTCACCGGTAACAAATTGATTGGGGCAGGTTTTTAAAACATATCTAAATAAGGTTCCACACACCCTCTAAAACATTGTCTGTATTCCCTAGACACATATCCTGTTACAAATTCAGTTGACAGACAGGCCCACAGGAGAAAAACCTGGGGTTGCTCCATATCTATGGCGTATATATCTGTAATTCTCTGGATAAATATTTCTAACGCTGTGCCAAAATCTCTTTATCTATTTTTTTCCATTAGTCTACTACTACCACAACCACTACAACAACCACCACTACCACAACCACTACCACAACCACTACCTCAACCACTACCACAACCACTACCACTACCACAACCACTACCATAACCACTACCATAACCACTACCATAACCACTACCATAACCACTACCATAACCACAACCACTACCACAACCACAACCCTACTTTTTCTATTAAGTGTTAGACCATTCTGCACTCACACTCATTTGTTATTTTGTGTACAGTACTAGTGAAGTACCAAGGTACTAAAAGCATGTGGGGTTTATTTCAACATCATTAAAACTCAAGTAAGGCCATCTGTTCCTGGCTTCATCTTTCCTTACTATACCACATATATTTCCTTACTATACCACATATCTTTCCTTACTATACCACATATCTTTCCTTACTATACCACATATCTTTCCTTACTATACCACATATATTTCCTTACTATACCACATATATTTCCTTACTATACCACATATATTTCCTTACTATACCACATATATTTACTTACTATACCACATATATTTCCTTACTATACCACATATCTTTTCTTACTACACCACATATCTTTCCTTACTATACCACATATATTTCCTTACTATACCACATATATTTCCTTACTATACCACATATATTTCCTTACTATACCACATATATTTCCTTACTATTCCACACACCGAGCGTGACAGCTACAACAGTATGCTTTGTGCAAATGGCAGATCAAATAAATCATGTAGCAGGTTTTAGAGTTCAGTGTGTTAACAGCAGTTGGGAAGTAACTGTTTCTAAGCCTGCTGGTGAGTTGAGATCTGTAATACATGCCTGATGGTAGGGGGGGGAAGGGGGAACAGTTTATGGCTCAGGTGCGAGGGGTCCCTGATAATGCCACAAGCTCTCCATAAACAGCGCATGTGCTGGATGTCTTTGATGGCGGGGAGCTGGGCACCAATGACGTGCTTCGCGGTTTTCACCACCAGCTGCAGGGACTTCCAGTTGGCCGCAGAGCAACCGTTGTACCAGACTGTAGCACAGTTGGTTAGAATGCTCTCGACCGTGCAGCGGTAATCGTTTACCAAGATGTTTATTTAGCTTCCTTAAAAAGTGCAGGCGCTGTTGTGCCTTTTTGACCAGGGTTGTGGTGTTGAGGGACCAGGAGAAGTGGTTGGAGATGTGGACACCCAGGAATATGTAGCCGGCCACACGTGCCATCATGGTCTCGTCAATGAGACCTTCTTTTCTTCCCCTCTCTCCAGTCCCCCAGATCCCAAGCCTGGCATAGGATCTGGTGTCATCTAAACATCAGATTAGGCTTCTGGTGCCCTCAGCTCAGAACTAGCATCCGCCATATGGGATAGATACTTTGGCTTCAGGACAGGTCTGCCTGGATGCTGTGCTGTGTGGTACAAACCATGACATTTGGTCCATGGAAAGACACCATGTCTCCATGCCTAGAGGTGCAGAATCATCAACAGACTTTTGCGACCCAAAATTGAGTTGCTAATGAAGGAAATTGTATTTCAGCCTGCCTGCCTACTCTGCATTTGTTCCACCATCTGTTTTACAAACGTTGAATGCCAGAGAGGAAGCGATACATAACTGAATAATTTTTCAATGCAGATTCATTGTGTTTCTGGAGATGCACTTTCTCCTGTATTTTGTGTCCAATAGCGATCAGAGAGGGTGCAAAGCACGTAACACAAAATGCACAAGTGTTGTCTGTATGTTTCAATGTAACCCGCTGACACAACAGCTAAAAATGCTGTTAACCCTCTGGCTTCCAGTTAGATAATTTAATCCATGCCTAGCTGCTTACTGGTCGGTATAATGATACACACACAAACCCATCACCTCTGGAACTGGAACTGACTTCATGACACTCTTAAAAAACATGTTAATGTTTGCATTTTATCAATAACTTATTGTGAAACTTTTCCTGTCATTTACATTTATATTCTTCAACGGTCTAAGTCTTATACAAGTACTAGTTAGACATTTGGTTGGAATTCCCTGGTAGGAATAATTTGGTAGGAATGACAGACTATATGGAATCATGACCGACACACGTGCTTTACTGCACCTGAGCTGATGATAACATGCTTTACTGCATCTGAACAGATGATAACATGCTTTACTGCATCTGAACAGATGATAACATGCTTTACTGCATCTGAACAGATGATAACATGCTTTACTGCATCTGAGCTGATGATAACATGCTTTACTGCATCTGAACTGATGATAACATGCTTTACTGCATCTGAACTTATGATAACATGCTTTACTGCATCTGAACTGATGATAACATGCTTTACTGCATCTGAACTTATGATAACATGCTTTACTGCATCTGAACTTATGATAACATGCTTTACTGCATCTGAACTGATGATAACATTCTTTACTGCATCTGAGCTGATGATAACATGCTTTACTGCATCTGAACTGATGATAACATGCTTTACTACATCTGAACTGATGATAACATGCTTTACTTCGATTAAACAACGTAACTTTACTCTATAAATAATCTGTCCTCATGGCCTCAGGCTTCAAAAATACTCTGGATTCCTTTTCAAACAAACCACACGCATTTCTTCCCCAAAAGCCTATAATTTATTCTTTTAAGCTATTATAAAGCACATTCAGTTCATGATTTCCCTAAATATTCTGTGAAATCTCAACAGGTACCACGCCAGTCAATGTTATTTCTGCTAGTTTTGTTGATGAACTAGTTGGTGCGTGATGTTACATATTGGATGTGTGAACTTTCCACACAAGCATCACAAGACGTGCGGACACATTTTCAAATCCATTACACAGCGAAGAATATCAACGCCTAGTTTAGCCACTCTGACATGTACTTCACGATCCTGTGTACGCGTTGCTTTTGCTTATGCATCATGCAAGCATAACCCACAATGCTGCTTGTTCTCCTAAAATATGCTCCTGTTCATAAATAACTAAAGCATATCCATTACATGGCTGGGTGCCTTTTGTCTGCAGATAACCAGGAGCACTGGACCAGCCCCGCCTCAGCTGTAGATTTGCATGAGAGAACTTTATTTTTAGCTAATGAGAGGCTCTTTAGGATCTAGCCTAGTTGATGTCTCTGTGTTTATTAGTCCGGGCCTGCTGCAGAGAGAGTACAAATGGAAAGGTAATAAAAGAAACGATTTGCTCGGGGGAGGAAAGACAATGTGTGTGATGTTGTTGTCACTAGCTCTGAAAACATGTTTGTCTGACAGGTGTTGGTGTTGTTGGAAGTAGAAATTGGAAGCGCTGCGGTTTTGCAACGCCGGGAAGAAATGCCACTCAAAATGCTCGTTTTAGATCCTTTCCTTCCGCTGTGTTTAATGTTAATCCATGGGAAACTGTCTCTTGATCGTGATCAGCATTAATTTGTTCTATTTTAATCCTTGATGGCGTTTGTTGGTTGTTTTTTTCAGATCGCGTGACGCAGGTGAATACCAATGTCTACGTCACCAGCTTTGGCCCAGTTTCAGACACAGACATGGTGAGACCACGTTCAAACCTTACTCGCACTCTTCTGCCAGGCTGTGAGCCCCACCGGGCCGGGTCTAGATGACCTGGGCCGGCCGGGACATGCATTTACCACAGTGGCTGGAAGACTTATGGAAAGGGCACTCTGCAAAAGCCTAATTTGCCGGCGGCTAACTATTCCGCTTTTTGCCTAAACCTATTTTTTGATGTAAGTGAACCTAATCTGACCACATAAATGTGCCACCATGATGCAGCAAATTTACCAAATGTATTCCTATAAATGTTTTAGGTGGAGTCTGACAATCCAACCAGTGAGTTTTACCATCAAACTCATTGCTATGCAACAAGACCACAATACCAAAATAGTACTTTAAACATGTTTAGTCTGGTCATGTTCATTAGGGCAAATCATATCAGAACAGTTTGCTAACGAAAAAACAAACAATATAGCTTCTTGCACTGGACAGGCGCCATTGGCCCCTTCTTATTTGTCTGTGAATTGTCTTGTGTTTGGTGCCAAATGATAGAGGCCAGGTGTGGGTGTTTTCCCCCCGGCAGCTTATCCCGGCTCTACTGGAGCACCAAAGCTTTCGTAACATTGACTCTGCTGGATTCAGGCTCCCCAGATTGTCTTCAAAGAGGCCTGGCTTCAATCATGACCAATGCGCGTCTCTCTCTCTTACCCCTGACAGTTTATCTCTTTCCCTCTCTTTCTCTGAATTTCTCTCCTTCTCCCGTCTCTAGCCAGCCTTCACACCTTGTTACCTTTAAAAAACCCAATTCATCTCCTTCCACTGCCTCCTTCACTGACTTAAGTTGTCTGTGTCCGATGCTTCGGCTAGCCATTCAGATTCACTATTCAAAGGATACTTTTAAATCAGGCCCTGGAATAAAGAGGGAGTGAGAAAAGAAGAGATAACGCACCTGATGTATTTCCATTTGGTCGCTTTGCTTTGGCGCCGTGTTTTGTCCTTTACACTGAGTGGCATTTCACAGCCAGTCTCCAATTGGTACAGGAAAATGCTGTGCGTATATACAACTCTGGTTCTCCCATCATTTCCCTCTTTTGATGTTTTCTTAGTTGCCGTTTTCAAGGTCGTATTGACCTTTTTGTCTTCCTAGGAGTTCATCTCTTTCTATGGGTTGTTCCTATTAACCAAAAAGAAGTAGTCAGCGCTACACTAGCTCAGTGGCACTGCCTCCTGATGTCCTCTCACATGCACTTCTCTCCACTCCAAGGCGGGCCTATTCCTTCGACAGTTTTGTCTTATAAATTATTTAAAATCTACTCTTCGTTCAAGGCATTTATCTTAAGCTTGCTTTCGGGCAGAAATCACACGATTTTTGTCCCCCTAAAAATAACGTCAGCCAGCGTGAGCCATTTCTTTCTTGACATTCGCGTTGTGATTAAACTGTTAAACATTTAAGATTTTAATGTGGAATGCCTTTTCTAAATGCCTATTAATAGAAACGTGAACCAGAAGCAGCTAATTAAGTATTTACCAGGTAAGTGTGTCCCATATCGTGGTAGAGAACGCTAACTTAAGATGTGTACGTACATCCTGATGCAGATCCATACCATAAATGCCACTGGAGTCTGTGTTATTATTTATTAAAGAGTGCTTTGCGTTGATGCAGAGGGTGGTTCATGCATGGTGGATGTTTACTGGTTGACCGTCAGTTCCACACAGCGGGGGTACCCTGAAGATTGCAGAGTTGCAATCTGCAAATTGATTTGGACGAGATAAACCGCGAGATGAACCGCGGGTCGCTCTAAAGATAAAATGGTTGAGTGACTATTTTTTTAACGGCGAATGTTGTTCTGCAAAGTGAAGAACCCGGGAAAATGAGGAGTGTTTTTTTGTATTACGGCTCAAACGGTTTCTAATACAACACAGCCACATACACACACCTCTACGAGACACGAACCTTTACGAATACCCTTTACCCCGGAGCGAGTAATGGGTCAAGTCTTCTCTGGAAGATGAAAAAAGTAGCATAGAAAAAGAAAGAGAGAAATAGAGAAACAGGGAGACTGTTCTACCTCAGTCCATGTTCAATAATGCAAAAGACAAAACCGTTCGAAGGCACGGCTTAGAGGAAGAAGTGATACTACAGGGCAGAAGCAGAAGAGAGCAGTATCGCCATAGTGACTGAAGGAACAAAGAAAATAAATAAAAAATGATTTTTCCTTTTGGCTGTGTGTCACGACCCCACTCGTCTAGGCGGCGAAATCAAACATTTGGTTCGTAGAGAGGCAGGATAGGTACATGACACACCGACGGTATGGGGCCTCACCTCGGGTGGGGTGCAGCCTTATTAGGAAAACCCTGGTGACCCCCACCCTGGGGGGATTAACAGCAGGCCCACGTGCCCACGGATGGTGTAGTGAGATAGAAGATAATATTGCTGGGTCCCCTGGAGGGAGACAAAAGGACTGACAGGCCGACAAACAAAGAGGTTGCCATCTACCTAAGCTTTCATCACAGGCTGGGTTTGATGGCACTCGTTAGCTGTGCTTGTGTTCCAGGACATTGGTTTTAGTAGGGACAAGCGAACCAGGAAGTAAATCATGGCTGAAATAGGGATCTTGTTGTATATGCACCACTGTTCACAAGTTTGGAGTCTTACTTTGTTTTCAAAATAAAAGTGCATGGAAAGTAACACTCAGAGCCGGATATTCCGTTTGTGTACAAAACAACGTACGAAAACTAAGAAACAGTAATGATATAAAAATGTGTTGACTGTAGTGACTTACTAAACATAAAAAACAATTCAAACATCTAATAACACTCACCTATATAGAACCATGACTTCAAATAGAATGAGAAGCAACTATTGTGCTAATAAAAAGCCATAAAACTGACCTTTTTATACTTGTTGAGTATTTGGAGCGTCAGCAATTTCAATTTAAAATCCCTATTCCTAATCTTGTCGATCACTATATTCTCTATTGTTTTACTAAATTCATTTAAACTCAATTCATGTATCTTTTTTTTCTAAGTGACCACAAACTGTTGATGGTGTTCCCTTTTTAACCTGTGAATAACGGTCAAATATTGCCATTGACAACGTTATTTTCTCCCCACAGGAATACACCATAGACGTGTTCTTCCGTCAAAGCTGGAAAGACGAGCGGTTGAAATTCGACGGTCCCATGAACGTATTGCGGCTGAACAACCTGATGGCCAGTAAAATATGGACTCCAGACACATTCTTCCATAACGGGAAGAAGTCAGTGGCTCACAACATGACAATGCCCAATAAGTTGCTACGGATTCAGGATGATGGCATGCTGCTATACACCATGAGGTTAAGACATGAATCAACAAAGTTATTAAATTATTAATAAATACACCCTGTGACTTGTTCAACCTGCATTTCTTTAAGTTCTTTGATATGAGTTATTATGGAAAACGTATGATGACCATACTGCCCTTGTACTCTAAACACATTGTAGGCGGCCTTTATATCGTACATCCACAGCCGGTTGAATTATGTTTTACATTATGTTTTACATTATGTTTTACATTATGGCATCCCATTGTATATTGACTGGCCCAGGCAAGGGTGAGGGGTGATTCAAGTTAGCTATCTCCCTGCAAAGTTCACTGGCTCGTTATGCAGCCCACGTGAGTCTGACCAATGGGAGCCCACGTGAGTCTGACCAATGGGACCCCACGTGAATCTGACCAATGGGACCCCACGTGAGTCTGACCAATGGGACCCCACGTGAGTCTGACCAATGGGAGCCCACGTGAGTCTGACCAATGGGACCCCACGTGAGTCTGACCAATGGGACCCCACGTGAGTCTGACCAATGGGACCCCACGTGAGTCTGACCAATGGGACCCCACGTGAGTCTGACCAATGGGACCCCACGTGAGTCTGACCAATGGGACCCCACGTGAGTCTGACCAATGGGACCCCACGTGAGTCTGACCAATGGGACCCCACGTGAGTCTGACCAATGGGACCCCACGTGAGTCCCAGATGGGAAATTGTTTAGGGCTTAAGGGGCTGCCTTCTTTGTGTTTGGTCTCCAACCCTGTAGCCTGTACCCAATATCCTGTGCCGTGTACCCAGTACTGACTTCAAACCCATCTTATTTGAATACATGGCACATATCCTCTCAGTCCTCATAAAACCTGTGTCGGAGTACACCTCCCCGTTCTGCTGTCTTTGCCCTAAATCAATAATAGTGTGATTTATTACAGGATTGTACTTACTCAGTGCCAATGACAGGTGTCATTATTTTGACAAGTGAGTCCCTTCAGAATGCAGTAGAAAGCATTGCCCAGTCAGAGCTAATTTAAACGGAATCACTTAGCAAAAGTGCACTGTCAGGTGCTTTGAGCAGGAACGGATATAGACACGGCACAATACATTTTAGACAAGTCTCATTATAACCTGAGTTATGCTTGTGGTTTATTGTGTGCACTGTTAGCATCTTTTAACCTTTGGTTTTCATCCACTCTGGTTTTACATTATTACGGAAAGTTCCACTGTTCTATTGAAAGTAAATGAGGTACTCATGCGTGTTTAGTATAAATTCAATGCGATGGGAGAACGGAAATCTAAAAACGAAATCTGTTTTTAGATTTTACTTAAATTGATTGAGGTCCAGTCTTTGGTTACTCTAGACCACTCCAGTGTGGCTTTGATAAAATATTATGGGTCATTGTTCTGCTTGAAGACCTTTTTGCTTGCCGACTAGCAGCAGGTTTTCTTCCAGGATTTCTTTGTTTTTTGCTGCGTCCATACTACCTTCTATTCTCTCACACTTTCTAAGCCCTGACACAGAAAAGCATCCCCATAGCATGGTGCTGCCACCTCCATGCTTCACAGTACGAATAGTATTTTCAAGATGGTGTGCAGTGTTAGGCCAAATAATATTTTCTCTTGGTCTCAAGATTCTTGCGCATGTCATCTGGCAAGGTCTAGTGAGATTTGATGAGAGTTTTGTTTTCCCTCCCATATAGGCAGCTTTTGTGAAGCACCAGCTTATTGTCACAGAATGCACAGCATCTCCCAGCTCAGTTTGTAACTTCTTTAATGTTGCCACTGACCTGTTGGTGGCTTCCCAGGCGAGTTCCTTTCTGAAATGGTGGCACAGCTTTTGAGAACGGCCTGTTCAAAACAATTTCAATGCTATGCCACATTTTGTCAAGTAAAATTATTGTCAAACAGTGTAATTCCATACAGGTGGGCTGGGTAAAGACAATTGGTTACACCAATAGCAAAAAGGGGGTGAATACTTACGCAAGGATTTTCTGTTTTATATCATGAATTAATTCCGAGCAATTAGCTAATTTTATTTCTCACGTCTCTGTTTTTTTTCTGTCTAGGTTGACAGTCCATGCGGAGTGTCCCATGCATCTTGAGGATTTCCCCATGGATTATCACTCGTGTCCCCTGAAGTTTGGCAGCTGTGAGTAATATACACGATTGACAAGCAGCGAGACACGGGGTCACTAAGGCCAGTGGGGCGTTGACTTGAAACGTGCGCGGTAATCAAATGTGTCCAGTTTGTCCAGTTGAAGTTGCTCAATAGGTCACGTATGTCCGGGTCATGTGTAATGTGTGAACGGTTCACATTGATTTACCCGGGTTGATCCAATGAGATCAATGTGTTCCGTGTCATTCAGGGTCATTCAGCATGGCCCCTTGCTCGGCTCCTTGTCAACAACATCACATTGAGTCACTTCCAAAAGAATACATGTTGTTTGATTTGGGCTCCTCACCATAACAATGTCCATACCATAATAAAAAATCTGAGGCCATGACTCTCAGCAGGAAACCGGTGGAGTGCCTACTCCGGGTAGGGAATGAGTCCTTACTCCAAGTGAAGGAGTTCAAGTACCTCGGGGTCCTGTTCGCGAGTGAGGGAACAATGGAGCGGGAGTTTGGTCGGAGGATCGGAGCAGCGGGGGCGGTGTTGCATTCGCTTCACCGCACCGTTGTGACGAAAAGAGAGCTGAGCCGAAAGGCAAAGCTCTCGATCTACCGGTCAATCTTTGTTCCTACCCTCACCTATGGTCATGAAAGCTGGGTCATGACCGAAAGAACGAGATCGCGGGTACAAGCGGCCGAAATGGGTTTTCTCAGAAAGGTGGCTGGCCTCTCCCTTAGGGATAGGGTGAGAAGCTCAGTCATCCGAGAGGAACTCGGAGTAGAGCCGCTGCTCCTTTGCATAGAAAGGAGCCAGTTGAGGTGGTTCGGGCATCTTGTAAGAATGCCACCTGGGCGCCTCCCTAGAGAGGTGTTCCAGGCACGTCCAGCTGGGAGGAGACCTCGGGGAAGACCCAGGACTAGGTGGAGAGATTATATCTCCACACTGGCCTGGGAACGCCTCGGGATTCCCCAGTCAGAGCTGGCTAATGTTGCCCGGGAAAGGGAAGTTTGGGGTCCCCTGCTAGAGCTGCTACCCCCGCGACCCGACCCCGGATAAGCGGTTGAAGATGAGATGAGAGATGAGATAATAAAAAAGGCCACAGTTAACATGTTTTCCTCTATGATGGATGCACTACTCATCTTGTCCATAGAGTATATTTATATGTATATTTATTTATATATATTTACATGTTTTCCTCTATGATGGATGCACTACTCATCTTGTCCATAGAGTATATTTATATGTATATTTATTTATATATATTTACATGTTTTCCTCTATGATGGATGCACTACTCATCTTGTCCATAGAGTATATTTATATGTATATTTATTTATATATATTTACATGTTTTCCTCTATGATGGATGCACCACTCATCTTGTCCATAGAGTATATTCATATATTTATAAAATATGTATATTTATTTATATATATTTACATGTTTTTCTCTATGATGGATGCACCACTCTTGGTCCATATAGTATATTTTAGATAACTGATAACTGATTGATTCAGGTGCATTTAAAAATAAAATGTAAGCCTATAACACATTTAAATGTGGAGAAATTGAAATTACTCTCCAAAGACACTATAGGTGCTATCGAAATTATGCTAATATAAAGTAATAGAAAAGGAAAAATACCATGTCCATACTAAATGTTCAATAATATTCATCCTGCATATTCTTTAGTCTCTAAAAGCTATTTAAAAAATGCACTCCGTGTCAACATGTCCAAGCATATTGTGAAATACGGCGCGTGATATCCCACTGAAATGGCGAGGCTAATAAACAAATAAATAAACAAACCCAACCCATGCCAATGTGAATTTATGATACAAGCCGGAATTTAAATGTCAACATGAGTTAATGTTAAAGGTTCTCTTGGTTCAGAGAAATGTGCAGGCAGTGAATAGTGTTCCTTAATGGCATTGATAACTTAGTGCTTGTCAACGTTAACGGTGTCGTGATATCGGCCTGTATAAAACACCCACCAAAAAGGTGATGTGGTGGACTTGGTAGCAGGGGCACTAATGCTCCATATAGAGGAGCAACAGTGCATTATATAGATTAAACCACAGCAATGTTAATTTATTCGTTCTTTTAGCGTTAATGTTGTGATCTCAATTTTGAGGTTGTATACGTTTGAATTGCTGTCTGTGCGTTTGTGCATTAGTCACAATCCCAATCTCAGACTTGTCCAATTTCGACTAACCATGGGTGAATGATACAATTTGCAATTTAGATCTGGCGTTTGCCAAATTGCGCTGGATGGCCTGAGGGTGGCAAAATAACAAGTGGTTGAAATGTAGTTGGGCATCGTGGAATTACTTTTCTGCATCTGCTGAGTGTTGTTCTACAAGACAAGGCCGTAATCACATCTTGGTCATCACGAAATTCAGTAGTCTGTAGATTTGGTAACTTATTATTATCTGATCCTAGATGCCTACACAGGGTCAGAGGTCACCTTCGTCTGGACCAATAAACTGACAGCATTATTTTTATTGTCCCTCTGATCCTAGATGCCTTCACAGGGTCAGAGGTCACCTACGTCTGTTATTGTCCCTCTGATCCTAGATGCCTACACAGGGTCATCGGTCACCTACATCTGTTATTGTCTCTCTGATCCTAGATGCCTACACAGGATCAGAGGTCACCTACGTCTGTTATTGTCCCTCTGATCCTAGATGCCTACACAGGATCAGAGGTCAGCTACGTCTGTTATTGTCCCTCTGATCCTAGATGCCTACACAGGATCAGAGGTCACATACGTCTGTTATTGTCCCTCTGATCCTAGCTGCCTACACAGGGTCAGAGGTCACCTACGTCTGTTATTAGCCCTCTGATCCTAGATGCCTACACAGGGTCAGAGGTCACCTACGTCTGTTATTGTCCCTCTGATCCTAGATGCCTACACAGGATCAGAGGTCACCTACGTCTGTTATCGTCCCTCTGATCCTAGATGCCTACACAGGATCAGAGGTCACCTACGTCTGTTATTGTCCCTCTGATCCTAGATGCCTACACAGGATCAGAAGTCACCTACGTCTGTTATTGTCCCTCTGATCCTAGATGCCTACACAGGATCAGAGGTCACCTACGTCTGTTATTGTCCCTCTGATCCTAGATGCCTACATAGGATCAAAGGTCACCTACGTCTGTTATTGTCCTTCTGATCCTAGCTGCCTACACAGGGTCAGAGGTCACCTACGTCTGTTATTAGCCCTCTGATCCTAGATGCCTACACAGGGTCAGAGGTCACCTACGTCTATTATTAGCCCTCTGATCCTAGATACCTACACAGGGTCAGAGGTCACCTACGTCTGTTATTGTCCCTCTGATCCTAGATGCCTACACAGGGTCAGAGGTCACCTACGTCTGTTATTGTCCCTCTGATCCTAGATGCCTACACAGGGTCAGAGGTCACCTACGTCTGTTATTGTCCCTCTGATCCTAGATGCCTACACAGGGTCATCGGTCACCTACATCTGTTATTGTCTCTCTGATCCTAGATGCCTACACAGGATCAGAGGTCACCTACACAGGATCAGAGGTCTGTTATTGTCCCTCTGATCCTAGATGCCTACACAGGATCAGAGGTCAGCTACGTCTGTTATTGTCCCTCTGATCCTAGATGCCTACACAGGATCAGAGGTCACTGTTATCGTCCCTCTGATCCTAGATGCCTACACAGGATCGTCTGTTATTGTCCCTCTGATCCTAGATGCCTACTTAGGATCAGAGGTCACCTGATCCTAGATGCCTCTGTTATTGTCCCTCTGATCCTAGCTGCCTACACAGGGTCAGAGGTCACCTACGTCTGTTATTAGCCCTCTGATCCTAGATGCCTACACAGGATCAGAGGTCACCTACGTCTGTTATTGTCCCTCTGATCCTAGATACCTACACAGGGTCAGAGGTCACCTACGTCTGTTATTGTCCCTCTGATCCTAGATGCCTACACAGGGTCAGAGGTCACCTACGTCTGTTATTGTCCCTCTGATCCTAGATGCCTACACAGGGTCAGAGGTCACCTACGTCTGTTATTGTCCCTCTGATCCTAGCTGCCTACACAGGGTCAGAGGTCACCTACGTCTATTATTAGCCCTCTGATCCTAGATGCCTACACAGGGTCAGAGGTCACCTACGTCTGTTATTAGCTCTCTGATCCTAGATGCCTACACAGGGTCAGAGGTCACCTACGTCTGTTATTAGCCCTCTGATCCTAGATGCCTACACAGCATCAGAGGTCACCTATGTCTGTTATTGTCCCTCTGATCCTAGCTGCCTACACAGGGTCAGAGGTCACCTACGTCTATTATTGTCCCTCTGATCCTAGCTGCCTACACAGGGTCAGAGGTCACCTACGTCTGTTATTGTCCCTCTGATCCTAGCTGCCTACACAGGGTCAGAGGTCACCTACGTCTGTTATTAGCCCTCTGATCCTAGATGCCTACACAGCATCAGAGGTCACCTATGTCTGTTATTGTCCCTCTGATCCTAGATGCCTACACAGTGTCAGAGGTCACCTACGTCTGGACCAGTAAAGCGGCCGACTCTGTGGTGGTGGAAGGAGAGAGTTCCCGTCTGAACCAATACGAAATGCTCGGCCAAACAGTGGGCCAAGAAACCATAAAGTCCAGCACAGGTGAGATAGAGACACTTCTATTTAACATCGGTCATCGTATTAGATAACTGCTTTCGATGCCTGGTAAGTGCATGCATTGATTCCTGTGTGTGGTGCTAAATGACGCATATGTACAGCTTCCCCTGTACTCCCGTTTTCCAGAGATGTCATCAAAAACCCCAGGATATATTGAATAAGTAACAAAACCTTAATAAAAGCGAAGGAATAAGGTCATTTTGTAGGTGGCCAAACGTTTGTTCCCATTGGGCTTTTGAGTTATTGAACAGGCCAATCGTATTGTGTTATTCCCTTACGAAACCCCTTTGGTGCACTTAAGTACCTGGCATATGTTTGCCAAACGGCGCGTTGTGGCTGTGGTCCGACGAACGTTTCGTGTTTCGTTTGGTTGCATCACTAGACGCCAGGAGCCGGTTCGTAGCCAATCAGAAGTCAGGGGAGGATATTGCTGGTAAAACTCAACAATAGCACAGTGAAGAAAGTATTTCCTGTCTAGATTGAATTATCACAATATCATTACTACAGTAAGTGATAATCTACACAGCAGTCACTGCTGACTAATAGTCAGCGTTAACCCCCGACAATTGCTAATAGGAACAAGGTGCTAATTGCTCTCGCAGCTCAAGCCAAGCATCTATATGTGCCTGAGCCATATGTCATTAGTCCACTGTGGATTGGTTTCCCCAGGAGTCCTGGCAGTCAAGGTTTGCCTAAACGCTGTTAATTGAATGAGCCAGCGGATAACAGCCTCTTTAGCTAGATGCCATTTAACTACGTTGTACTCTGATGAGTTTATATCTAGGTGCTGTGACTAGAGTCTCCCCAAAATAAATGTTACCAAACGGTTCGTGGTGGCCACTGGCGATTTCGCTCTGACTGTTCCGAAACAAGACGTTCCACTGCCCACAAATTGAACTAGAAAGTGTTTTGGAGACTCAGGTGTGCCACCTCATCCAGGGGCCAAGAGGGGAACGTGTTCGTCCACAGTCAGCTGGGTTGGACAAATGCCACATTAAACGGGAACAGCTGTACGAGTCCGCACTCAATGAGACACAGGGTGGCTCAATTCCCCATAGGAGGGCCAGGCCACCTCTTGGTTCCT